>JAEVLN010000017.1:600000-1011229 GCA_018350325.1 Globodera rostochiensis
TCTCCTCTAATAAGCCCGTTGGAGACGAAGAGCCAAAAATGACGCCAACTTTGGCAAAAGTCCTGGGGGTGTCGTGTCGCCATGGGATGGACCAATCTCACGGCACATTTTTTTATATCCGCAGGGCACGCACGAGCACCGGTGGGGGGGGGGGGGTAAATGAAAGTGTTGGGGCCAAAATGGAAAACAACATTTGGCATGAAAAGGAGGGAGTTTGTTAATGGGGGACGACGATTATGGCACAATTAGCTGCATTTGAACCTATTAATGCATGCCAAACATCAAGAACTTTATTGATTTAAAATAAACTTCTCGAGTTATTGAAGAGAGAGAGAGAGAGAGAATCGCAGAAGAATTTAAATGAACATTTTTTTATTTAAATTTAAAAAAATTGAAAGAAAAGCGAAAATAAAAAGTGGGGCCTTTTTTCTGAATGAAAGAGAAATATCCGAGCACATTAAATTAATTCATTTTAATTGTAAGCCTTTTTGTGTCTAAAGAGCTAAAGAGACTCGACTTAATTTGTATTGAAATATTCGCGTGAGTTGGTCTTTGGGTGGTGCAATGAATAATACATAAATTATTTGTGTGAATTGGCGACAGTTCGCCAAAGGATTTGTGGCGTAATGTCTCCAGCGCCGCGCCCAACCGTTCATTATTAGCATTGGGACGAGCCCAAATCACCAAAAACGCAATGAAAAGAGTTATTGGGAAAAAAAGTGATCACAAAAGAATTGTGCCTAGGCAAAATGTGCCCCCGCCCCCTCCCACCAAATTTAAAAATTCCCCTTAACCTAAATAATAAATATTTTATCCATTTTTAAACCGCGAAATCATCGGCGGATGGAACGCTTTGTCCGTCTTCGCCATTATACGCACAAAACTTGTTATTTTTGGGGGACAGCGATTACGCCGACACTTCAAATGAAAACGCCGCCTCTTTTGGAGACAATTTGCCGAATTGGGCGGGCGACTTTTGAAGTTTGTCAAGAGAGTTTAAGCATCTTTTTGCTGCAAGTAAATGATTGTTGGATAAAAAGTATTAAAATTCAAATGACAAAAAAGAGTTGTGAAGGAAGAAGAGAGTGTGTGGGAGAAAGAGAGTAAAAGAGTGGGGGTTCGAGTCCCACCGGGCGTGTATCCTTTATGCCCGAAATAAACTAAATGAAAAGAATGAATATATCCAAATATTGGAACAATGTTATTTTTAGATCCCAGACAGATAGAGCTTTCGCAATATCAAAACAGTGAAAAAAATAGCCCCAATGGTTGAAAAAAGATTTTTGCTGTATAAAAATTGTGCGAATTTATACAGAAAATTTACACGGGTCAAGCAGCCGCCAGAGACTACACCCACGCGGCACTGCCAAAAGGGGCGCTGGGAAGGCCGAGGTGCCCGGCGACAGAGTCTGAAACAATTGCTGCTGGGGCTGCTGCTGTTGCTCCATCCACTGAGTGCACTGCTTCAAGTCCTTGCCGCCGTTCTTCGGTTCTTCGTTTCTGCTGGCTGCCGTTGTCGCTGATCCGATCGGCTGAACCGTTTGGGTCAACTGTGTCCCAAAAACTTTACTGAAGTGAGTTCAGCCAGTTTGGTGAAACAAAAATGGTAAAGTGCCAAAATCGGTTGATCTGATTGGCTAACAGAATGGCATTATTCTTCTGAGAAAAGATTTTCGGGGACACATTTGACCCTCGGCCCCCACCCCAATCGCTGGCATTTGCTGCTGACTTTCGTCACTTTGCCGCTGTTGGGGAAAGTGTTGGACGGCAACGGCGGCAAAATCGTTAGAGGCGTTTGTCTCCATGGAATCGTCGCCGCTTCCGACAACAGAAATTCGTTGTTCTTGTTGAACATGTTGTTGCTGTTGTAGGCGTTGCTGTTCGGGCGTTGAGGACGTCGTGAAGACGAAGGAGGTCAAGTTGACGGGATTGAGGCCATCAGAAGCACTTCTGCTTCTAATGCCGTCTTTGTCCGGTTTATTCGTTGTCGGAGAGTGAATATTTAGGACAAAATTCGCATCAACTGACATTTTTTTCGAACAATCTGCCGACCATTTAAGCATTTTACTCCAAGGCAAAGTTTTATAAGCAAGGGATTTGTTGAGGTTTTTTATAAAGAAAGGCAAATAAAACAAAATCGATGAGTTAAGCACCCGAAGAAAGGTAAACAAGCACTTTCTTTAATTCACTTAAACCCAAATCAATTATGTCTAATGTCTTTTTCAAAAACGGAATAAATTTTAAAATTCTTTTTAAAGTTTTTGTTGGTCGGCAAGTGACTGACAGACATTTCATTCAGCTGAAGAATTCACGTCGGGAATGCGAAATTTGTGCGTTGGTAAATTAGGGAAGGGCCAACCAACCAACCAACCAACCAACCAACCAACCAACCAACCAACCAACCAACCAACCAACCAACACTTGGGATGCTAAAATAAACACATTCTCGCCCTCCCCCCCCCCCCGTCGCCTGTCCCATCCGATACAAAATATAATAATAATAACAATAATAATAATATATATAATATATAAATATACAATTCCATTCTCGCCCTCCCTTCCCCGTCCCATCCCATCCGATACAAAATATAATAGTAATAACAATAATATAATATATATAATAATATAAAATATACAATTCCATTCTCGCCCTCCCTTCCCCGTCCCATCCCATCCGATACAAAATATAATAGTAATAACAATAATATAATATATATATAATAATAAAAATATACAATTCCATTCTCTGCCTGTCCTCACAACATTATTTTACCATCACATTTATTTATATGTGCACATCGAAACGAATCCTTTTTTGGCCGGCCAAAATAAAGGGGGGGGGGCACATTTCATTTTGTTCTGTCGAAGGAAAGAATTTTCTCGCCGCCCTCTCTTTCAAATTTCGTCGATTTCTCTCAAATTGCGAAGAGTAAAAATGTTGGGGTCCCCGGAATGTTCACAAAATGCAAAAGTTGGCCATTGAATAAAAAAAGAGAGAGAATGCTTTTTGAAGATGGAACAGAATGACGATGGATTTCCGCTTGTTGAGGGCGCCGCGGCTGTTTGTGCTGTGTGATCAGTCAAAAAAATTGGCCTTTTCTGTTTGCCAATGGAAAGAAAACGAATTTAAAGTTGGGACACCACAAAAAGTCCCCCCAAAGTCCCCCCCCCAAAAGTCCCCCCCCAAAAAAGTCCCCCGCCCCCCAAAAAAGTCCCCCCCCCCCCAAAAGTCCCCCCCCCCAAAAAAGTCCCCCCCCCCCCCAAAAAAAGTCCCCCCCCCCAAAAAAAAAAGTCCCCCCCCCCATATAGTCCCGCACGCACGCCATAATTACATACAAAGAGCAAGTAATTTGGCGGGAAATATTAGTAAAATCTGTTTTTTTAAAGATTAGAAACTGTGAAAAACGTCGGCACTTCATTTGTTAGAAAGTTGAAAGGAATGGTTTGGCAAAAGCCTCCCCCCCCCCTCCAAAAGTTAGCCAATCCATCAATTGGAATCAAAAAAAGTCCCGACCCCTCCCGAACGAATTGGCCAACTTTTGATGGGAAATAAATGATCAAACAAAAAAAGGTCGTTGGTTGAAGGGGAACAAAATATTGGGGAGAAATAAAAGGCGGAAATGAACGAACAAATGAATGGATGGGACAAAAGTCGGAAAAAGTTGCTAAAAATATACAAAATTGAAATAAAACTTTCGATTTTCAGTTTGAGAATATTGATCGAGCAGTGAATTTTATATTAATAAAATCATTGATCAGTGTCAGTTAGTTCTTTCTCACTGTTGCAATAATTTTAATGTTCATAAAAAAGGAAAAGTGATTCAAAGGAATTTCTCAAAATAAAAATAAATTAAATAAATTGTGGGAAAGATTTAAAAAATCAAAAAGTTAGTGGGAAAAAATAGCACAAGGACAGGGAGCGGAGGAAATTATGGACGGGTCGCGAGATAACGAGCGCTGGTGGATGGAATTGCGAGGAATTGTTGGAATTCTTTCAATGCGATAAAAGGATTTAAAAATGTGAGAGTTATATTTAAATGAATGCCGCCAATGGGAGGGGATGAAAAATAGGCAAAAATATAAAATATTGTCTTAATAAATGCGGCTTTTTGCTATATATTCCCCATCATTCATCTCGCATTCCAAATCAAAGAAATGATAAAAACCGTAGCCCACCCACCACCCTAAAACAATGGCTTTCTACTAGAGCCCGGTCGAGACGAGATCTCGTCCCGAGGATCTCGAAAAAGCTCAAGTCCGGGCTCTACTTTTTACCGTATTTTGTTTTAGAATTGCATATTATTTATTTCCTACTGTATCTTCGGTAGTCTTCGGTGAAGAATTCGGAGCAAAAGTTTCGCATATTCGCCGCCTCTTCGTTTGCAAACGCTTCGCGTTCCTTTCGCGCCCGCGTGTTGCGCATGAAAATGGAAGTGGCCAGCATCGAATAAATAATAAATTGGACGAAATTATCGGCACAAAAATCGTCGATTGGGGGAAGCCATCAAAGATCAAACCGGAAGAACATCCGACAAATGGAAGCAAATGGGAATTTGCTAGACAGAAGCTTAATTATGTATATGTATGCTTGACATGTTTTAAACAATGGCACGATTTTCTAATATATTAAAGGATATGGATTACATTTTAAGCTAATTTGTTAAAAAATGATGTGTTGCCTATTTTTTAATTTCGAGGATATATTTTTTTCTAATAAACTTTTGCCCATTTTTAATTTTGTTCAGTTCGTCCGTCACCGACAATTTTGAGGTTTTTATGCCCCCGTCGGATCCGTCAGTTTTTTTATTTTCAGAGTATCGATCACTTATTTCTAACATTTTGGCAAAAACAAGAGAGTACATCTGTCGTCGCCGGGGGGGGGGGGGGGGGGGAGCGTAACAGAGAACGGAGGGAGGGGCATAGCCGTGAACAATTCAATGAATCAATTTTTTGATCTGGCGGAAAGTATCGCCGACAAAATTAGCTCTCCACAAAATGTGTGAATTTATGCTTTTTCTATTTATGCATTCTGTTGCATTGCACGTGCAAATAGTTGTTGAATTTAACTACAAATTCCAATGAAAAACATTTGAATGAATGCGAATGGATGGAAAAGTTCCGTTTCGGAATACCCCCCCCCCCCCGAGGGGTCTTTTCGGCAAAAGACTGCCGCCTGGGGGACGGCAGCCATGCCGTGCCGTTGTGTGTGGTTGTCCCTCATCCGTTACAAATTCAATTTGGCTATCAATTTCATTGTAAACACAAAACTTGCCATTTGCATTTGCAATTTATGCACAAACATTTTGGCTCACAGACAAAACTTTAAAATTTAAAAACTCATTTGACTGCGAATGGGCAACTTTTCCCGAGTTTGTGCCACATTTTTTGCGTGTACAAAAGTTGACAAAACGCCAACGAATTGTTGCTTTGGAACTTCGGCCTAGACCGGTGCCCTTGTCCTTATGAAATAGGGCACGGGTAGCTCAGTGGTTAGAGCCAAATATTGTTGTCGGATCCGAATAATAGAACCGAGATGGGTTATGAAGTTTGCCTGCTCTGGGTTTGCACTTCAGTAATAACTAGTGCTGCACGAGACCCGAAATTACCGGGACTCGAGACCGAGACCGAGAAATGACACCGAGACTCGAGACCGAGAAATGACACCGAGACTCGAGACCGAGAAATGACACCGAGACTCGAGACCGAGAAATGACACCGAGACTCGAGACCGAGAAATGACCCCGAGACTCGAGACCGAGATCGAGACCCAAAAAAACCGAGAGAGAAATTTCTCGAGTCGAGACTCGAGACTCTCGTGCAGCACTAGTAATAACTCTCCACAAAAACTTAGCTTATTTTATTGCTCCACTTATAGGGAAATATTAATTTCTAAAATTTTATTTTGTTCGCAGCTCATTTGTAAGGAAAAAGGCAAAAGTTTCTGTCGTATTTCCCCTTAAATAAAATCACAACTCAACATTTACATTTATTACTTAACTTTTCTTTACTTTAACTTTATTTTACTTTACTTTAATTATTTTACTTTAACTTTATTTTACTTTACTTTAATTATTTTACTTTAACTTTATTTTACTTTACTTTAATTATTTTACTTTAACTTTATTTTACTTTACTTTAATTATTTTACTTTAACTTTATTTTACTTTACTTTAATTATTTTACTTTATTTACATTTATTGCTTTACCCCCGCCAATAAATAACCCACAATTGCCAGCCGTCTTTTCCTTGCCCCCCGCGCTGCTGCCGCCGCCGCCGCCCGGCTGATCGTCGCTGTTTTTGTTCTTCAGGAATTTGAGCATTTCACCGCCCGCTGTGAAGAGAAATGCTTTTTTTGTTTCTTTTTTTTGTGGAAAAGAAAGGCACAATTTTTCGTCACTTTTAATGTATTAATGGGAGACCTTTTATTTTGGAGAGAAGAAAATTTGCCTTCACCTCGGCCGTATTTTCTTCAAGTTCCGGATACGGGGGCAGGTTGTTTTTGGCACTCGAAATAATACTTACTCAAAGTTCCGATCAAAGAAGTGGCTTGACAATGAAAACCGATCGAAGATCGATGACAATTGTTCTTCTGAACGGGGCGATTTGTCCGAACTCAGACGGACGAATAAAACTTTGTCTGGCGGTGATCAGTCAGAAGTGAAAAATGAATTCGTTGTCAAAATGCTGCGCGGACTCCGCTGCTGCTGATCGGGTCGGCTTAAGCTCAGCAGATGGGAAGGAATTGAATTTCACTCAGCAAATTAAAGAAAATTGGTCGTGAAGAATTGAACTCTTCCGTCGCTTCGTCCCTCCGGGGGTTTTTTGTGCTCCGTGGCCAAATGATGCGATGATAAAATGATGGAATAAACGCGAATTCCGCTGCTTTCACACCTCAAACACTCTCTTCTTCAAACTTTTACTCTCCGCTCTAAAAATCAATTTGTTAAAAAACGATTTCCAAAATCTAATTAGCATAAACAAAATGCAAATACGGGGGGGGGGGGGGGGGGGATCCATTCGGTAAAGAAAAATTATAGCGTATTGACATTGAATTCTTATGGATCAAATATGTAACTCTCATAGATTTGATGAAATCTGGGTACAGTAATTCAAATTATGATCACAATCAGTGCGTTCCCGATCACTCACAATCAATGAGTGCCTGATCACTCACAATCAGTGAGTGCCTGATCATTCACAATCAGTAAATGTTGTGATTACATTAGGAGAGGGTTCGTTGCTTTTTAATATATATTTACATTATAATCGAATTAACTCTCATAAAAATTACTCGCAGTTATTATGCTCGATTCGCTAAAGCGTTTCAGTTAGTAAGGAAAATTCTGAAAAATCAAAGTCAAAAAATTTGAAGTGAAAGAGAAAAAAGTTAAATAAATTAAATTATGACTACAAAAATTGATCATAAAAACGGCGGTCCCTAAAGTGGGCGGAATTGGCGAAACAATGAGCGCATTTTGAATTATTATTAGGCGTAGTAAATACTTATGAATGAATGACTTTTAGCAGCGATTGAATCGATTAAATGTGAATTCATTTTCATACGAAAGACGAAGGTGAATGGGAGGCAAGGGCCGAGAAATCACAAATATTTGCGGGTGAAATGGGCAATAAATTCGTTCGCTTTTAGCACAGCTGCGCCATCAAATTTCTGTGATAATCATTGAAAAATGTGAAAATTCGTGGAAAGATTCCCACTTTTATGGCCCCCCTATTTATTGAAATGTCAAAAATTGAAATATTTTCAAATTGACTGAACGAAAGCGCGCTGATGTTGGACTCTAAGCCAAAAATAAAATATTTTCGGATTGGGAGGACAAATCGAAGGGATTACGTCTCGCTTGTTACGTAATCGGAGCAAAGTGCCGGCAAATGTTTTGATCGAATGCGTTTGGACCGCCCGCGGGATCGGGAAAAAGAGAGTTGGCGGGAAATTGGCAATAAATATGCAAAGCGATCGATCGATTTTTATTTTTGGTTCATTTTATCAGTACTTTTACAAAAAAAAAATGGATGAGACCCAAAGCCCTCGCTTTCACGTCCAAGATAGATTGGGGATATCAAAAGTTTTGATTAAAAAACGATCAAATGGATATAAAAGTAGAGTTGGCCCGGGGGGGGGGGTCCCGGTCAAACTGGGGAACGGGGGATACCGGGGACGACAAACCGGGGATCCCCGTTTTCGAGGATAAACAAACCGGGGAACGGGGATCTCCTCGGAGATGAGCAAAGCCAACAATCCTTTTTAGGGGTGCATTTTTTGAAAACAATGCAATTTTTTGGGGACCTTAAGAAAATTAAAGCAAAAATTCAGAAAGGTGTAATGAATTAATTTAAAAATATTAAAAAATTAAAAACATTTTTTTAATGGGAGAGCGCGCAATCGACTCGAGACAGATCGATAAATAAAAGTGCTTGCACTCAAGCGAGTTCAACCCCATCAGACTTCCGGGGGGATCCCCGGTTTTCCCCGTCCCTGCCCCCCCCCGGGACCAACCCTAGATATGTATAAATAAGTCAACACTTTTTAATTTCAATTTGGAAAATGAATAAACCAAATGAATTTTTATGATCGAATTGCAAAAACGTGGTTGCCATTTGTGTGCACAAATGGCCTTTGGATGGATGAAGCAATTGCTTTGACTCACCCAACGTTCAGCAGAACGACGGGGTGATCATTCATCGTTCATTCATTCATTTCATTTAACAAAAGGGAAGAAAAAAAACTATTTTTGGACACCCAACCTTTTAGCCGCGAGTTATTTTGGTGTCCTTTGGCATTAAACATTTGCAAACAAAAAACAATGAATAAACTATTGGGGGTATATTCACTTTTTGTATGAAATATTTTAAAATGAAAATCCGGGTCGAATCCCGGGGAAATTAGATTTGTTCCTAAAATTCGAGAGTCAGTGAGGAGAGGCGCGGACAAAAATAAAAAACATTTAAAAATAAAAAACGTTAGTCTAAAAAGGTTTTACCCTTACTCATTGCTTCTTGGCATTAGTAAAAAAAAAGAAAGAAAATTAAATAAATTAATATTTTTTTTATTTATAAAGTGAAATTTTGGCCCATTCGAATGTAGCAGAAATTCTGCAATTGCTTAAATTACGCTAATAAATAGAAAACGAATTTACGCTTTACATTTTCTTATTTTGGTGCCCTTCCAATTGTTAACAAAAATGCAGTAATTTTGCATAATTTTTTTTTAAACCTTTTTACTAAAAATAAAATGCATATTTTTGCTTACGCTTCGTGTTAATAAAATATTAAAAACATTTTTGATTCGTAAAAGCCTCTTTTGTTATGTAAATATTAAATTCGTGAAGTAAGAAGCGCATCGGAAGAAAATGGGTTTTCATCCTTTAGGCCAAATAAGAGAGCGATGGGACGAATATTCCGCCCAAAAAGTGCCTTGAGAAAGGAAAGGAGCGCGGCGGATGAATATCGGCAGAGGCCCGGAGGGGCGAGACGAAGCGGCACGGATGCCAAATGCCCTCGGGCGCTCGAGAGGAAGACAAAACGGAAATGAAAGATTCGGGAGTAGAAAAGAAGCAACGAGAGAGAGAGAGAGAGGCAGAGACCGAGAGAAATGGAAAGGGCAAAGAAGCAGAGATCGCCGATGGCAATGCCATTGGCCACACACAAACATTGGTCGGCACAAGTGCTAGCGAATGAGTCGGATGGCATTCTCGCGAGCATTTCCCTTCTCTCCTCTCTTTCATTTCCTCTTCAATCTCTCCTTGTCTTATTCTCTTCTCTTCTCTTCCTTCTCTTCCTTCTCTTCCCTCTCTTCCCTCTCTCTTCTCTCTTCTTGTCTTGACACGCGCCCGTTAGGGGGAGTCAACCAACCCGAAGCAGAGACGGAGACGGAGGCGGAGGCGTCAACGGCCTTCGAAAGCTGTCAAATTTGTTGAAATTTACGAAAGCGGCCTTAATTGTATGGTGTGGGAGGGGGAGGAGGGGGGGGGGGAGGGGGAGGAGGGGGGGTGGGGGGGGGAGGGGGGGGGGGGGGGTGGGAGGGGGGGGGGTGGGGGGGGGGGGGGGAGGGGGAGGAGGGGGGGGGGGGGGGTGGGGGGGGAGGAGGGGGGGGGGGGGTGGGAGGGGGAGGAGGGGGAGGAGGGGGGGGGGGGGGGGGGTGGGAGGGGGAGGAGGGGGGGGTGGGGGGGGGGGGAGGGGGGGGGGGGGTGGGGGGGGGGAGGGGGGGGGGGGGGGTGGGAGGGGGGGGGGGGGGTGGGGGGGGGGGGGAGGGGGGGGGGGGGGGGGTGGGGGGGGGGGGGGGGGGGGGAGGGGACTTGAAAGGCGTAAATTATTCTGCTGGATGCCGTCGGTTCGGCAGAGTTGCGGGTGGAAAAAAGCGTAATGACGTGGAAAGAAAAGTCGAAATTTTGCACTTTTTCATGAAAATAAAATATTTCAAAAGATTTTGAATGGAAAAATTAAAACGAAGGAAATGCCAAAGCCCGGAAATAATACACACTTTTTGGACTCTGAGCGAACTCAGACAATGAATTGCTATTAAAATAAAAATAGACTTAATACCCCCCCCCTTTTCATAATTAATGATAATGGAAATGGGCGGCACAGAACATCACAAATTTTGTTAGTTTGTGTGCATTGCATTGTGCACATAAAATCCAAACAAATCCCAAGAGACCGAAATTCAACCCTGCGGGGCTTCTACGTAATGCCCGGAGGCACGTTCATAGCCATTGCCAATATATTTACATTTAGAGTGCATTATGGAGAATGGTAGGTTAGTCTACGGAGAGAGAAAGGAGAGGGGAAGAGAGAGAGGGAAATAGAAGGAAAGAAAGAGAGATAGAGAAAGAGAGGGAGAGAGAAAGAGGGAGAGAAAAAGAGGGAGAGAGAATGAGAGGGAGAGAGAAAGAGGGAGAGGGAGATAAAAAGAGGGAGAGAGAAAGAGAGGGAATGAGAAGGAGAGGGGAAGAGGGAGAGAGAGGGAAAGAGAGGGAATGAGAGGGAGAGGGAGGAAAGAGAAGGAGAGGGAATGAGAAGGAGAGGGGAAGAGGGAGAGAGAGGGAAAGAGAGGGAAAGAGAGAAAGAGGGAGGAAAGAGAGGAAATGAGAGGGAGAGAGAAAGAGGGAGGAAAGAGAGGGAGAGGGAATGAGAAGGAGAGGGCAAGAGGGAGAGAGAGGGAAAGAGAGGGAGAGAAAAAGAGGGAGAGAGAGGGAAAGAGAGGGAAAGAGAGAAAGAGGGAGGAAAGAGAGGAAATGAGAGGGAGAGAGAAAGAGGGAGGAAAGAGAGGGAGAGGGAATGAGAAGGAGAGGGGAAGAGGGAGAGAGAGGGAAAGAGAGGGAGAGAGAAAGAGGGAGAGAAAAAGAGGGAGAGAGAATGAGAGGGAGAGAGAAAGAGGGAGAGGGAGATAAAAAGAGGGAGAGAGAAAAAGAGGGAATGAGAAGGAGAGGGGAAGAGGGAGAGAGAGGGAAAGATAGGGAGAGAGAAAGAGGGAGAGAAAAAGAGGGAGAGAGAATGAGAGGGAGAGAGAAAGAGGGAGAGGGAGAGAAAAAGAGGGAGAGAGAATGAGAGGGAGAGAGAAAGAGGGAGAGGGAGAGAAAAAGAGGGAGGAAAGAGAGGGAGAGGGAATGAGAAGGAGAGGGGAAGAGGGAGAGAGAGGTTTCAGACTTTTGAATTAGCCGTTTGAATTAGCGTTAATTGAATCGGTACATATTTTATCAGCAGCAGCCAAAGTCCCAATTTCCTTCAATTATCACGAAGAGAATGAAAGATGGGACGAGTGAAACTCTCCGTAACAAATTAATGATTTTTTGTGCAAATTTGAATGGATTATTTGACTGTTTATGTTCATTAATATAAATATTTAAAACAAAGTTTATTACAACGAAGATAGGTTTGACTTTTAACTCGGTTTGAAGTCCGGTAAAATAAAATTTCCTGGGACGGGAACGGGTTTTCAAAAAGTACGGGACGGGAATCCCATCTTTTTCCGTTCAAAAAATCCCGCCCGGCAAAAAAGAGAATTCCGTTCCCGCCGGTCTCTTTTTTTGATGTCAGGTAAAAATCAGATGCTGCGGTTTAATCCCTTTTTTTGTTATTGATTTTGCGTCATTTTGCCAATTGCCGCCACGATTAGCACAGTCAAAAAGGGCAAAATGCCGTAGGAGGGATTAAGCAAAAACGGAAAGCTTTGAATCTGGCGAAAAAATATGGGCGAGGGCACTTAAGTGCCAAAACGAAAGTCTGAGAAATGAACTTGAGAAAATGGACATCGATTGGCAAAAAAAACAAATTTATTTGCCATCTCTCGACTTCAAAACTCTCCGAACTAACGCAGCGATGGCTGCTTTAAATAGGAACAAAAACTTACATAACAACCGACCAAACTTTGTGGATAATTACATAATTATAGCGACAATAATTTTTTTAAACTAAAATTTGATGAAAAGCTTATTTATCCATTTATTATTATGGTTTATTTCATATTATTGTTCATTCTTTTCTCGATGCCCACCGTTTGTGTGTACAACCAAATGGTGACTGGACGGGTGGCTCAGGTGGTATTGGCCTCCACGTCCTCGGGACGAGCCGTGCCGACTGTCCCCTCCGCTGGACATTGTCATCACTGCAGCATTGGCGTGATTGTTGCCCATTTTGTGTTCACGATACTGTAGATTGTTGCTGTTGCTATTGCCGCGTTTGGGTGGGTATACAGTGGCTGTTGTTGGGTTACGGTGGCTGTTGCCGCGTTTGGGTGGGTATACAGTGGCTGTTGTTGGGTTACGGTGGCTGTTGCCGCGTTTGGGTGGGTATACAGTGGCTGTTGTTGGGTTACGGTGGCTGTTGCCGCGTTTGGGTGGGTATACAGTGGCTGTTGTTGGGTTACGGTGGCTGTTGCCGCGTTTGGGTGGGTATACAGTGGCTGTTGTTGGGTTACGGTGGCTGTTGCCGCGTTTGGGTGGGTATACAGTGGCTGTTGTTGGGTTACGGTGGCTGTTGCCGCGTTTGGGTGGGTATACAGTGGCTGTTGTTGGGTTACGGTGGCTGTTGCCGCCTTGGGTATACGGTTTGTGTGTTGCTGTTGTTGCTGCCCCAATTCCTTCTTTTGGTCCGTCGAAGAACGCGTTCTTTTAACAGAAAGGTAAAAAGATTGATAATGATAAGTTAAGCAATTTAAAAATATCTATTCACCGTTAACTTATTTAAAGATTTTTTAAGCAATAAATCTGGTTTTCCAATTTGTTTCAGTCCTGTAAAAAGTTAAATTTTAAAAATCCTCGACGTCATCGGCGCCGTCACATCCCCCAAAAAGTTATAAAGATTTCTTTAAAACACTGTCCGACAATAAGTGAGTTTATAGGCTTAGGTCAATTATCCGGGTGTCGAGAAACCGTTACCGGAAGAGGGACGGTTTAACGCTCTAGTGCAACCCAACTGTAGACTTTTGTTAATGAGGGAATCGGTGTTTTGATTTCGATTACCGAATTTAAATTATTCATTAATTGATTACATTTGGGCGAGTCGATTGATTTGGCGCTGTTATCAGTTGCTTTCACATCGACGAGCACTTTTGTGGAGGGAATGAAAGCAAATCGTTGCAATGTTTTTACATCGCTTTTCTGACTGTAAATTTTTTTATTTGAATGCAAAAGCATTTAGGTAAGCTTCATCGAACGATTCCAAAACATTGGGACACTTTTTGGTTGGGTGGAAGGGTGAACGAGGCTAGGGCCACCGCCCCATTAAATCAAGGTCGTGATTTGGTTTTATTTCCTCCCGCCTCTCTCCGTCGATCACTAGGCCAAACATCCGTTCTCCGCTTTCTTCGTCTTGGGATTATTCTGCTCACCCCCCCCCCCCTCCCCGCGGGGAAGGAACACTTTTGCTTGCTCCCAATTATTCACTCCCCGCCCCCCCCCCCCCTCCACCTCTATTCAAGGGGCAGGGGGTTAAGCTTTGGGTGGGAGGGGGGCTCATGCTGCTGCTGACATTGATTCATTTTCCGCACATTCATTCAAGGACAGCAAGCAGCAGGATAAGGTGCTGGAAGGTGAGGGGGGGGGGGGGGGGGGGGGGGGGACGGCACGTCGTTCACATTCACACCAAGAAGAGGTCGTCGTTATTTGGTGTTTTTTTCACACAATGAGAGGAGGGGAGGCAAAACGTTTGGGAAGTAAAATGGATTCTGTTTTTGATCGACCATAATGAAAGTCTCTGCCAATGTTGTGCCTCTTCCAACGTCGGGGACAACAAATGTTCAGCTTTCACGTCTTCGGGGAGAGGGGGCTAAGATGGGGCAGATGAGAAAACATTCCAATGGAAATGTGAGGGTATCGATCACTCAAATGAATGCTTCGGATCGGTCTGGTGGAAACAGGTGGACGAAACGGACGGGCGGGCGGGTGAGTGTACCGCTTGAAAAAGACAATAAACCAAACCAATTTCTGTTGGTCATTTTGGGCACCAGAATTCTGATTTTTCACGAATATGACAATGTTTTACGTAACAAAACATAAATCATCGTCAGATGATTAATTCGTATCTTTCGGAGTTCCTTTGGCGAGAAGATGTGAAGAGCAAGACAAGATGGTACATTTGAGGACATATTGAAAAAAATTGTCCAATTCATGCCACCAAAATAATCTTGAAAAAGTAGTGTTAAATGATGCAAAAACGAAAAATCATTGTTGTATTCGAGCTCAACAGTTCAAAAAACAGCGGTTTGACCCCTCTCTTCTCACCCAAGGAAGCAACATTTAGCCCTTGACTTCCAAATGCTTCCCTAATTATTGCAAAAAGATGTTTAGAAGAGATAATGTAAGCGTCCGGTGTCCATTCAAATCTGCCTTGTGGACTTACAAAACTCATTTTTTTCCAAATACTAGTATTTATCACAGTTTTATTTAACTGCTTAAAATGATTATGACCGCGTCAGTGGAATACAAAATACAATCAAGTAAATTAACGATTATAAACGTCAAAGATCGTCCATTAATTCTTATTAATAATTAATCAATGTCCAGTAATTACGGTGACTTTTTGTTCCACCGGTTTCCCGTAGCTCGTCAGTGGCTGAATAGTTTGAGTTTTTGTACGCGTTTTACGCAGACGTTGACGATTATTGTAGAAAGACGGCGTTTTTGCAACAGACTTCGGGCCTTAAAGAATTTTACGATGAATCAAACGAAGCCGGGCGACAAAAATCCCCCCACGACCTTTGACTCCCATCGGACGCAATTCGTCGGGTCCATGCGCGAAATTGCAGCCGTCTCCGTAAGGGCATGGTTCGTCCGAGTTCCAAAACTTAAAACCGAACTATTTTACGACAAAGATAAATTGGATTAGACGAACTTCGCAGAGTTCAGTCTTGAAGTAGAAGGGGTCCAGCTTCTTCAGTTCTTTCTCTCCATGAGCAAAGTTACAGTTAACACCGTTACGGCATTTCGTCCGACTTTTGCCATTCACGTAAGCCTTCCAGAAAAGACAGATTTGGGTCTTGTGGAGGTAGTTTTTCGTGGCCATCCCATCATCTTCTCCACCTGGTGCTTTCATTACGTCAATGTCAACTTTGTCCGAACATTTTTGTTGAGAGTGCTTAAGCGTGGGATGGTTTAAATTCCGGCATGCACCAAAAATGCCGTGAAACCCAAGGGCAATCAATGTCTTTACTTCATTCTGTGAAGTTGGCGGAATCTTTTTGGGCATCACCGGAGTCTGTGGCGTTATCGTGCGCGACTGTCTGAAAAAGAAATTAATAGTAAAAGGATCTATATACAATGAACAAACAACACTGATTTGTGAGAGTATTTTTGTCAATCCAACTGAAATTTATGATGAGAATGAGCTCATCACAGAGGAGGGAAATGTTGCAAAGAGATGAGGAGGTGAGAAGATTCACACCGTCCATCCAACGCCAAAGAAATGGGCAAAGATTCTTTTTCTCATTAAACAAAAATCTTTTTAAGCTTTTCATAAATAAGTAATTATTGGCCAAGCCAGCTTTAGGTGCCCTCCTTTTTTAGCATGAAAAATTCGATAAACGCACTGGTTGTAGTTGTAGAGAGTATTGGTCGCAGTTGGAGGCTTTGCCGCTATATTCGCAAATGAATTTGTTGGTTTCGACTCGCTTTGACTGCGCGACAGAGACGCTTTGATGAAAGGCGAAAAGCCCGTGAAAACGTCGAAAGATGGCGTCATCGATTCATCCCACTCGGCTTTCTTATATTCTCCGTTTGTTCCATTGAGTTGCTGGTACTCCTTGCCATTGCTGTGTTTGTAAGAAAAATTCTGTTCAATTTCCAATTTTGGGCCTATTTTCTTATAAATATACAAATAGTTAAGCCGTCTACCCCACAGATTTCGTCTTACTCTCTCAAACCAACACATCCTCTTATTTAATTGTCTCCTTTTTAACTAAATTAAAAATTTTTGGTATAAACGCACTGGCTGTAGTTGTAGAGAGCATTGGTCGCTGTCGGAGCCTTTGTGGAGATCGCGAACGAATTCATTGGCTTTGATTCGCTTTGACTGCGCGAGGGAAACGCTTTGATGAAAGGCGAAAAGCCCGCGAAAACGTCGAAAGATGGCGCCATCGAGTCGTCCCACTCGGCTTTCTTATATTCTCCGTTTGTTCCATTGAGTTGCTGGTACTCCTTGCCACTGCAGAGAGTGTTATAACTGCATGATAAGTACGTGCCAGAGTCCGTCTTAAATTGGTATTTAAAGGTTGATGCTGAATCTGACGAACGCTACCAAAAGGTTGTCAATTTCACGTTGAAGCAATTCCATCCGAACTTCTCCCTTTTCTTGTTCGTCTCCCTCCTCGTCCAACTCTCTCATCTCTTCTTCATCGTCTGTTTTATTTTCTTCGTCATTATCCCACACTTCAACGCCATCATCCAATGCCACCGATGAATGCTTCTTATTGCGCCATTCCTCCAACTCATTGCTGAGCTCAAAATTTTCCTGGAAAACGAAATTGCTCGAATTATACACCAATCAATTCCTCTTGGCGAGAGGAATTTAATGGCATTAAACTGCTGCTCGCCATTCTACGGGAGTTATCCATTATGTAAAACCGACCGCCTCCAATTCCTGCACAGTTCGCTGAACGTGGCGAAGTCGGACTTCTGCACGTGCCAACTTTTTCTGAGTATCCCCATAGTTTTTAGTCAAAATGTTCGCTCGTTTTTCTTCGTCGTCCAACTTTTGCGTCAACAAATGAAGTTGCTGTTGTAAATGCTGAAAAGAATTGTTGAAAATAAGCAACAAAAAAAAGGCCGAAATTTTCTTACTATTATGCTTTGATTCATCATCTTATTCGTCTCTTTTGATCGGTTAAGTTGTGATTTGAGCTGAAAATAAAAATTGTTTTTGCTCAGGTAATGCGTTGTTGCTATTGCTAGCTTTACCTCTCTGATCTCTCGGTGTTTGCCGTCAAGGAGAGAAGAGTTAGTCTGAAGCATTAAGGTGGAACTTAGCATTATTATGTATTCAGTCAGCTCTAGAAGATTTATCAATTATAACCAAAGGATCAAAATTTATAGGTATGTAGAATTTTTTAATGAAATGTTATGTATTTGATTAGGGTTGTTGGTTCCTGGAAATCTTCGGTTATCCAACCAAACCGAAGCTTTTCGGATATACAACCGAACCTAGTAACCGTTTAGGTTACCGAACCGAAAAATCGCTTCTACGGTTTGGTTCGAAACCGAGAGCCCTATTTTTAACGCATGATTACGAAAATAAAAATTGAGAATTTAAAAACGGTTTTGAATTTTCTTAGGAATTTTTGGGAAACAGTGCCAAAATAGGGATTAAAAACGCAAAAACGGCGAAATAGGGATTTATTCTCAAAAATGACGAATAGGGATTTTTAGGGACTAAAAAGTCGCTCTGATTATTTCTGGGCTTCTCTCGTCAAACCTTCTATCCGCAAAAAAAAAAGGTTAAACCCTAAAAATCTCGGCTCTAGTTATACCTATATTTCCTCGGAAAATGTGTATCATAGGGCCCAGATCAAAATCGAACGAAATATATATCGGTCGACTCCTCTCGGTCTGCAATGTAAGAATACGGAAATTTAAACCAATTCAAAAACCGGTTTAATTCTCAATTTTGATTTCCTATCAACTAATTCTTAATTTTGAAAGCCTATATGAGTGATTTTTCCCATTTTTTAATCAGTGGACAACTGAGTCCCCAGTCAAAAGACACTTCAGTCCCGGGTCTGCAAAATTTTTTTCGGATTCTTACATCACAGACCGAGAGGAGTCGATTGATATATATTTCGTTCGTTTTTGAATCTGGGACCTATGATATATTTACCGTTTCCTCCGTCTATTTAATTGACTGCTATCGATTGATTTTTTCTTTGATTACTAACTTAAATTATTCAAAAACAAGTGATGGACTGGACATTACATATGGAATAGAGATGGAGACGGATAAAGGGAAAAAGAAAGTGAATGGAGAACGGGATGGGTTGGGTTGGCTTCACTTTGGTCGTCCAAAGCGCCATCTGTCTGTGCTGTGACCAGAAGTGTAAAAGTATAAAGAATTGTCTCAGAGCATTGAATCCACGCCTCCTCCCATACCGTATTTTCAAATAAGTAGTTGAAATCTCTTAACAAATTGTGTCAAAATTTTCTCGGCGCCGACCCCCTCCCTCCCTCCCAAAATGAAACGGAATTCGCAAAAAAATTTGCTTTTGACAAGTCCTTAACAACAAAGCAGTAAAAAAGGAAAATGCACCCCCCTAAAATCAAACATTTTTGGAAAAATTGTTAACAAACTTAATTAACTCTCCCGTTCCATGTCCGTAGGATGGACGCTCTCCGTTTGCTGATGGCAGGCAATGCCCAACACATTATGGGAGTGGGAGTGAATGTGGATGATATCTCGGCCCACCAACAAAGGAGAAAGGGCCGGCCCCAGGTCAATGATCATTGGGCGTCTCTCCGCATAGTCATAGCAGAGACCGTCCGTCGTTGTGATCCCCACGCCCGCTGGGACTGCCGCCAACTATGGCATTTGATTGGGGAAGAGAAATCATCAAAAAAGAAGTGAGAGACTATTCCGGGGGATGACGATGAGCTGAGAAGAGGAAGAAGGGAGGGAACGCAGAAAAATGAATGGCTTATTGTTTGTCTGTCCTACACATTATATATGTGCAATATGGTCAGACGTATTCAACGCGCGCGGTTCCTGGTCTGTACCGTGACCGGTTTATCCGCATATTCGACATTTCTTCGTTAAAATCAAACATTTAAGTTAACACGGCGATTCGATTTTGGGCCTCTAGTTCAGAAAAGATTTAAATTTTGTCCTAGTGGGCTGTGAGCTTTTCAACAAAAAAGGGGCAAGGGTTCAAATCCCCTCCATGTTACTACTGAATTTCGGTGAATTTATTCTATTTTCATTTAATTGGGAAGAGTCAAATTCCGTAAATTGCTTCATACCCACCCAAACCAAACAAAGTCGGTATCCAATCAAAAGTGCTTGACGAGTAGAACTTATTTGTAAGCATAAGCTATGTCATTTGATACTTCTGGAAAAAGTTATGGGCCCATAAGCCAATTTGAAAATTTATTTTTCAAGGCTTTCTAACCTTACGAATCGCTTAGCTTTTGCTTGGTGAAAGATTCTAGAATATTCGGGCCTTCGATTAAAATCTTGAACATCGATTTGGGTCGACTTGGAAAAAGTTATAACTGTCGGCACATATTGGCATATTGCTTTTGGCCTTAATGACTCTCTCTATAAGTCTCTTCAAACCTAATCGAATCAGTTTTTAGGCCTACTTTGTCATCTAAATTAAAAAAAATACTGAATTCGTTCTTATCACCTAATAACAATCTAAATCAGGGCATGGATCTCAAAATTTTTAAAATCCGCATTGGAGCATTAAAAAAGCTCATTTAGTATCTAAAATCCGCATATCCGACATTTCGGCACTAAAATCAAAAATTTAAGTAAACTCGCTTCATTCGTTACAATCTTTTTCGGACCCGGGGTTCAAAATTGGTTGAAACAAAACATATTCAGATTCCACACCCAAAACCCCGAAACACCTTTTTATCAACTTGAAAATAAAATTTTATTTTTTTCAAAAATGGGGGGGGGCGCACCATCTTTACTATGTATTACCGAAAGAATTTAAAAAAAATTCAATTCTTTTTAAGACAACAACAATTTTTCAAGTCTAGGGATATTCGGGGCGTAGAAGCCTATTCTGATCTACATCTTGACCAATTCGAACCCTGGACTCTAATTCGAACATTTTTTCGAAAATTCAAAATTTTCCAAATTAATTTTAGCCTCAATCATTCAAAAATCATGAATTCGCTCATGACTTACATTTTGTTGTAATTTTGTGCTCTCTGATTGAGTTTTCAAAAAAATGTTCGTATTAGGGCCCGGGGTTCGAAATTGGGCGAAATGTAGGTCAGAAATCGACTTCTACGCCCGAATATCCTTACAGAAAATTGTTTTTGGCTTAAATTTAATTGAAATTTGTTGTTTTTTTTTTAAATCTTTCTTATTGACGAATAGTCCAATGACGAAAAGTCAAGGAAGGGACCCCCCCCCCCCAGGCACATCAGCAGAAGGCGACGTATAAAAACTCAGAAAAGAGACAATATGAAAACCAGCAGAACACGGGAATCTCTTCGACTGAATATTTGAGAATATTCTCTGAACTTACATTAAATAAAACAGTGCTTTGTTTTATTTGAGCCCAAATCGTTGACAAATTGACGAGCGCCTCCAGCACTTGAAACTGTAATTATGATAGGTAATTTATATCTCAAATAAATTTTACATTAAGTTTAGAAATAACCTACCAATGCTAATGCAATTCCATGTTCAAAAATTGCGTCAATTGGTGGGAAAATGTGTAAAACGGCCAATGCCAAATGGGCGAACAAACAGACAAAAGTGGCCATAAATAGGCGCTAAAAGGAAGAAAATAATCAAATGAAGAAGCAATAATCACATGCCTTCTCGGTATTTGTCATGTTGGAGAACCAAAAGATGCATTTCATGACGAAGATTAAAATTTAAACGGTTTTAGTCAATCTGGAATTGTTGATCTGCCACTTTTTTTGTACAAATTCACTCAAACCGACGCTATTTATTATTCGGATATAAACAAATACCGACCGATGAATTGTCAAAATGCATTTTGGCCTTATATATCCATCCATTTTCGGCCCTCTTGCAAAATATGTACCAGCCTCTGCCCTATCTTTGCTCATCCCCACTACATTTGTGTCCGTCGTCCCCATTCCCATCGATTTTCTGTTACAATTAGGCCAATGTCAACATGGTGGCGAGAAAATTATTTTTCAGAGGAAATGGCCAAAAATAGAAAGTAGGGTAGGTATTCCTCAAGTAATTATATATATATACTAGTGATGCACGAGAGTCTCGGGGTCAAGTCTTGGTCTCGAGTCTCGGGGTCAAGTCTCGGTCTCGAGTCTCGGGGTCAAGTCTCGGTCTCGAGTCTCGGGGTCAAGTCTCGGTCTCGAGTCTCGGGGTCAAGTCTCGGTCTCGAGTCTCGGGGTCAAGTCTCGGTCTCGAGTCTCGGTAAATTTTGGGTCTCGTGCATCACTAATATATACTCAAACTATTAATTTCAACTAAATTGCGAAGAAAATTTAGAATCAGACATAAATTTGTTCACTTTTTTTTTTAAATTTCAAAAGCAACATATTTATTCCGCAAAATGAATAATAAAAATGGTATTTTTTCTTTTTAACGTTTAAATGGTCGTTCAAATTTATTATTTAAGTGGAAAAAGCAAAGAAAGAAAAGAATGCCAAAAAGCATACCAAATAATCTGAAAAGACAAATAACGATGAATGGCTGTTTATTAACAACACGTGTCCAAAAATATTTGAATTGCTTTAGAAGAAAGTATTGATGAGGTGGTTGGTCTGGTGGTGCAATGATTCTGACCAATAAGGGGGCGTGGGAATTTGTGTAACCTGTGGCGTTGTTATGGGAATATTAGCCTCCCCCCCCCCATTCAGTCAGTGTCCCTCCGACTTTTGGTGCATTTTTACCCTTAATTATGTGCATAATTTATTCTATTTTCTTTAATTTACTTTCATTCTTTCTTCCATTAAACTTTATGAAAGTAATATTCTAAAGAGATCAAAAAGTGATTTTTCCGGTAAAGAATACAAATACAAGCACCACGGAGGCTAACCCTAACCGGACACACACAACGATTTACCATATCCTGCCCCTCCCAGTCTAAGTCAAAACTAAGCTAGTGGCAAAAGGCTGATGGTGTTAATCACAGCACAGACAAATTTTATGAATTTGTTTTATTATATAAATTCATCATAAGTTTGAGAATAATTATCCGAACCCGGATTTCGGATTGCTGTTAATCTGACATTTTTTTTTTCAATTTTCGGACCATCTTTTTTTGAAACATAACGGTTCGAAGAAAACACGGCACGTACTGAAAAAATTGTGGCATTTATGCCGCCGCAGTATACAATTTGGGAGAGGGGGGGGGGCGGTACCCCGCAATTCGGCGCGCACGATTCGGCGCGCACGACTCGGCGCGGCACGATTCGGCGCCGACAAGTTTTTCGTTATAACTTTGTTCAAAGTCAACCAAACCAAACATTCTTTGTATCATTCGAAAGCATGCAATTAGTAGAAGCTTACAAAGTCAAAAGCTAAGCGATTCGAGTTAAACAAAAAAAGTTATGAAGTCACCACGACAAAAATGGCAATTTTCGCAGGTTTTAAACCTATAACCTTTTTTTGAAAAGACGAATCGGTTAGCTTTTACCTTTGTAAGCTTCTACTTATTACATGCTTTCGAATGCTACCAAGAATGTTTGGTTTGGTTGACTTTGAACTAAGTTATAACGAAAAACTTGTTGGCGCCGAATCGTGCGCGCCGAATCGTGGTGCTCCGGGGGGGGGGGGGGGGGGCTCAGAACGGAAAAGTATCGAAAACACAAACAAATCAAGGAAATAATTTCTAAATATGGAAGTCCTTAATTGACTAAATCGGGCTAAAGTGAATATTTTTAATTTGTTGTACAACAATTGGTGGCTGAAGATAAGAAGATTAAATGTTTTGTGTGATTATTAGGCAAGGTGGGCGAGGGGAACGAATGGATTAGTCAGTCGTCCAGCGGAGGAAAACATCTGCTGCTTTTGCTGCTAAAAGAAAAGAAGAAACAGTGACGGACGGACGGACGGACGGAAATTGAGTGAAAATTGGTGGAGCAAATGCAAAGGAATGAATGAATGAGAGAGAAAGCTCCTCCAAGGCAACGGGGAAGCCAAAGGACAAGGCAAGAAATGGGAAAATGGGCAAAGTATCAGATTTTATTTGCTCAAAATAATAATACATACCAAAGGCTTCTTATATGTATGTATGCCCTCGGGTAGAATTGAGCGGAAAAAGCAAAGAAAAATGAATGCCATATGCAGTGGTGGTGGTGGCGGTGGCGGCGGCATTGAGCTTATTTGTTAGGCACGGAAGCTTGATTTATGGGGAGGAACGGCAGCAGTTAGAACAAATATTGTCGAGAACGGTAAAAGACGTAACTCGCTCGAGAGCAGAAAGGTGGACGGGAGAGAAGAGAGGAAAAACGTTGGAAAAGAGGAGGCAGAGGAAGTGTAGGGGAAAGGCGAAACCCTTGTGGATTATGTGCCTGCAAATATCTGCATGTTTATGTGATTATTGATTGTTTACACACATTTCACAGCCTCGGGGGGTTTTGTTGGAAAATACTTTGAAAAGAATGGCCGCTGGGAAGGCGGAAAAAAACGCCGGGAGGCAGAAAATGTGAGAGAGTACATAAAAGAAAAGGAAAGCCAATGTCCCATGTCCCAGCACTGGTGATGATGAATGAACACGGAGATTACGAAATCAATCAGAGGGGATACCCCTAAAAAAGCGCTGCAATGCGTACGCTTCTTACATATTTAAAGGTCAACTATAGGGTTGGACAAACCCGGGTTATCCGGGACCGGTATCCGGGTGTTTTTGGAAATTTTTGGGGTAAAATTATCCGGGTGTTGGACCATTCCCAGCCAAATTACCCGGTATCCGGGCGGATATCCGGGTGTTTTTGAGCTATCCGGTATCCGGGGGACCCGGATAATATCCGGTTTTGTCCAACCCTAGTCAATTAGAGAAAGTAAATGAATCAAGAGATAAAAGAGAACGAATACTATGTATCTGTAGGACTCGACTCGAACCCGAGACAGGAACTCGACTCGATACGAACCCGAGATGGGAATTCGATTCGAGGTTAGGACTCGATTCGAACCCGAGATAGGAACTCGACTCGAGATTAGGACTCGATTCGAACCCGAGATAGGAACTCGACTCGAGATTAGGACTCGATTCGAACCCGAGATAGGAACTCGAATCAAATTTGTGCTCAAAAAAATAAAAATAGCATGAATTTGTGGGTGAGACGGGAGTGGCCATTTTTGTACTGAGCCGGTAGTGGCGAAACGGTAGTGGCTAGACGGTAGTGGCGAGACGGTAATGGCCGACGGTAGTGGCCAGACGGTAATGGCCGACGGTAGTGGCCAGACGGTAGTGGCCCTGAGACGATGGCCAGACGGTAGTGCCGAGACGGTAATGGCGAGACGGTAATGGCCGACGGTAGTGGCCAGACGGTAGTGACGAGACGGTAGTGGCCCTGAGACGGTAATGGGCAGACGGTAGTGACGAGACGGTAGTGGCCCTGAGACGGTAATGGCCGACGGTAGTGGCCAGACGGTAATGGCCGACGGTAGTGGCCAGACGGTAGTGGCCCTGAGACGATGGCCAGACGGTAGTGCCGAGACGGTAATGGCGAGACGGTAATGGCCGACGGTAGTGGCCAGACGGTAGTGACGAGACGGTAGTGGCCCTGAGACGGTAATGGGCAGACGGTAGTGGCGAGACGGTAGTGGCTAGACGGTAGTGGCGAGACGTTAATGACCCGTTTTGTTGGGGGGGGGGTCGAAAATTTGAATCTTGGAAAACGGAAAATTTCCTTATTTCCAAGAGTGTCCTTGGAAAATGAAGATTTGGCTGGAAGTTTAAATATTTGTAATTTTAAAGGAGAAATCATGATTTGGCATTGTGTAATTCAAATTTTCAACAGAATAAGATCAAAACGACCTCTCAAAACATTGGATCTCTTGCTCATTTTTACGTTAATTTTGGAGCAAATTTCTTAACAACCTTGTTAAAATCTTCAAAAATTTTCTCGGGGCGCCTATCGGCGCCATGGAACCCACCAACAACGAAATCCAAGGCTAAAAAATTCATTCTAACAAAAACAAGCCATTTGAACAAGAATAAAGCGTTTTTGTTTTGTTCCATTTTTTTTTTGCTGTAGATGCTATTTTTTCCTTTTTTAGGAAAAAACTTAAGAAGCAAAATTTTCAATGGAAAAGCGTTCAACTGGTGCGGCTGTGATGAATATTACAAATTTGTCGTTCCAATCTTTGGATGATGACACAGAGTGCTCTTGGCACACCGCCACGGGAAACCATCGCCGTTCTTCTGAGGATGGTGCGACAGTGTACCATTCTGTTGGAGACGATGGGAATGACAACGTTATGGAGGAGGAAGGTTATAAGAGCATTTCAAACACTACAAAATCTCATAAGCCTGTGAGGCACAGTTTTGCACCCCCCCCCCCCATTTTTTGTATTTCTCATAATTTTTTGTTTGTTTCGACTTAGTTAAACTTGATTTAAATGTTTTTAGATGCTGTAAATTCCGTGCTCATTGTCAGTGACTCTGATTTAGATGATGAAGAGGTGAATACGAGTTCAGACGGTACACCGAAGGCAACATCAAATGGTTGGGATTAATAGCGTCCATAATATACTCTTATACGGCTATTGTAAACTCACTGTAGGCTGTAGGTATGCTCCATAGCTATAGACTGGCGACATTTAAAACAAGGGGCGTATATTTTTATAATATAAACTGTTTTTATTAGCCTAACAAAAGATGCTTCTAATTATACGGTCTAGGTTCTGGAACTCTCAGTGACTGTGATGATGCTGAGGCGAGTTCGGACGGCACTCTGAACGTTGCAGCGATTGGCGGGGAGGGCGTGTTGCGAGGGATTCTGCCGTCTTTTTCCTCAGAGGAACGCACTTCGAACTCAGCGAGTACGACAACGCCGTCCGATAACAAAGGCAGTGTACAAAACGAAGACGGTCATCGGCAGAAAAGAATGGTCCAACTGCTGGTTGAGGCCCGAAAAATGTGCGAAATTCTTCTGATTGATTTGGATGGAACCTTTTATGATAAACGCTTTGGGTTTTGGATAAGTTTATAGGTTCTTAATCCCGAACATGGAAGGACCCACGAACTTTAGGTTGTTAAAATTCCTAGTAAACTTGAATCAATTTGAGTCTGTGTGCCTATCTGCTTAAGGACTTTCCATTAAAATTTCAGGAAAAGCCAGAAGGACAATGAGAAACTGCCGAAAGTTTCCCCCGGTTTCCAACCAGTTTCTCATCGCGGTCGTCATCTTCAACAAGCAGCAAAAATAGTCGCTCATCGTCCCACCAATTCGGGTTTGACTCAAAAGCAAGGGCGGCGCCAGGAAGTTGTTTCAGGATGGGCCCGAGGGGTTTTTCGAAAAAAACGATTTTTAAGGGTGCGTTTTTCGTTTTTACTTCATTTTTGTTAAGAAATTTTTAATAAAGGCTAAAAATGATTAATTTTGCAAAGCAAAAGGGTCCCTTCTATGGATTTTTTTTCTCAAAAAAATTTTCGGGCGGGGGGCCCGGCCCCCCTCCCCTTTGGCGCCGCCCTTGCTCAAAAGTATTTTTTTACTCCGAAATTTCCGGTGCATTTTTTCACGTAAATTTATTAAAATGACGCAATTTAAATATCCTTTTAATTTTTTCAGCCCCGCTTTTCGGGTGTATCAAACATTCCCTGCCCAATTTTCGCAATTTGGCGCTGAACGATCAGTTGCACAGCTTTTCCCCAGCCGTCCGAGTTGGGGGTGCGGAATGGAAAGTGTACGTGAAGTTCGGCGCTTCGAAAAAAATCGGCCTTTTTCTGGTGCTTTCCAAATCGCTGCCATGTATGGGAAGAAAGTTGGCTGCCAACAATTCGACTGGTTACAGTGTCAAAATGTGAGGCTTTTCTAATGAGAATTTAATTATGGAACCTATTTATGCTATTATGGGGCCATCAATGTCATTGGGGGAAAGTTTCAAAAATGTTAACACATTCAAGAAGATTTGTTTAAGCATTCTCTCCTGCTGGGGGTTGGTGGTACCTTCGTATTGCTTGTGAGATACCCTTATGGCAGCATATGAATGCATTCACTTAATCACAGAACCGCCCGCATTCTTCATCCGATCTCGCATTGCGCGCCCTACACAAAGAGTATTATGCGAAGGTCGTCGAAGACTCTGTGCTTTCAATGTCCGACCATCGCCGGCAATGTTCATTCGAATGAGTCCCCCTCGTCCCATTGTTGGGGCTTAGCCGACATGGCCGCAATCGATGTGAGTTTGGTGCCAATTTCCATTAAAAAAACATTATGCACGGCTTTGCTTTACATTTAAAAGGACAAAGAAAGGGAATCATTTTAGAAGACTGCCGAAATGAATTTCTAAAAGGAAGTTGTTAATTTTCTGCAGACATTGACGAGTTGTCGTGGCGGTTTTGTCGACTACGCGGGAAAACTCACAGTTCAAATGGACTTCACCGTCCTCCGCGCCGGCTTTCCACATTCTCAGCACGCACAAGAAGAGTAGAGATGGAGGAAATATTTTAATTCGACAAATACTCACACCACTTAAGATACTTTTTCACTTTTCAACAATTTATGTTTTATCCAATTTAGATACATTTTACATATACCGTTAAATGTGTGTTTGGACAAAAATCCAATTGTAAAAAACATTTTACATATACCGTTAAAATGTGTGTCTGGACAAAAATCCAATTGTATAAACGTACTTTTTTCAAATTTGCATGTATTTTTTTCCGTTATACATATATAGGACTCCAGGCGAAATATAAATCAAATTAAAAACATTATCCAGGGGTTATCAAGGACGCTGAGCATTTGACCAATTCAAATTCTCAATTTTTCTCTAATTCGAAACTAATCCTAATGCGCGAATCTGCAAAAATTCTTGAGCGGACAACCATGAAGAAATTTATGATTCCGGGACTGAAGTGTTTTTTGCAGAGGGGACTCAGTTGTCCACTGATTAAAAATGTTACTGGATTTAAAAATGAAAGGCCGCTGGCGGCCCGCCAACAGCGAGCATGCGATGACGGAGCAAGAAGTGGGGCGAGACGGAGGGCGGAGGAAGAAGTCCCCCTAGGTTTTGTCAACTTTGAGAAACTGTATCTTACAAATTTGAGCATAAAAATGGTGCCATTCTATTTATCTCCGAGAGAATCGAATGGTATATCATTTATGCAAAATCGGTTACGTCAGTATTCTTAAGTTTTTCCGTAATTTGGAAATTTACTTAATTTGCTTGTTTTCTTTGCGAAGTTTGAACATTCGACTCCCCCCCCCCCCGCCCTCAAATGCCGGCTCAGGTCGACTTTCCCATGCGCCCCATCGAGGCTCTGAAATTCTCTCTCATGAATTGCGCCTTTTTTTACCGTCCACCGCTGTCCTTCCGTGAAACAGCCGAACTGCTTGAGCGTGACGGCGACTTTCTTGTTCAGGTTGGTGTTTAACTTGCACAGAACAAAGTATTAAAAGAGTTTTGGGCCGAAAGATGATGAACATTTTAGGATTCACGTGGCGCCAAATTGCTGCTTTCAGTGCGAGTGTATGGTGTTGTCTCTGAATTTGGCATAACAATTGTCCAGCACGTGAGATTTTAGCACAAATTGAGCAATTTTCTTAACAAAACGTTAGAATTAGAAAATTTTTCCAATCAACAACGAAATTCGAGGCTAAATATGGGTCAAGGCTAGATACGGTCCTGGTCTCGAGCAGAACACAAAAATTTGACCCCTAATTTTTTGGAGAAAATTTTTTTCTGAAAAAATTCTTTAAGAAAAATTCAATAAAACCCAAAAATGCACCCTAAGAATCGACTTCTTTTTTTTGTCTTGCCCCTTCTGGCTACGCCCCTGCCTACAGCATATATCCAGGGGGAGGGAGAATATGTGCTGTTTGATTTAATTGATTTTCTTAATTTTGAAAAAAAATTAACCACAAAATAACACAGCAATCCCATCGCGTTCTCTTCGAATTTGCTGAAAATTGCTTCGCCTCCCTTGAAGAGTTGGTGCTCACATATTCTAGAGGCCGTAGCGGCAAACATTTTCTGAAGACTCCGGACGGCGACGAATTTGTACTCATCCGACCGATTCTGAGGCAGTCGCGTATGAATGGGATACATTGAACGATACTTATCCCCGGAAAAGTTCTTTTATTTTGACAAATTGTGGGGGGACCGCTCCATTATTATTAGCCCACTTCTAATTCATCGACTGTCGCAAGGGCGGAGCCCCGGGGGTCCGAAAAATGATTTAGGGCTGTATTTTGTGCAAAATCAAAATTGCACGACACGTCCAATGCAATGTTTTTTTTGTTGTTTAATTAATTTGTTTTTAATGTTATAATATTTTTTATCGAAATTCTTAAAATTTTCGGGTGATTTTGGGGGCAGGGCCCCAAGGACCCTTCTCCCCCCCCCCCCCCCCTCCTTGGCTTCGCCCTTGGACTGTCATCGATACGTTTCGCCGTCCGTTAACTGCCCCCCCCCTCAGATGTCGGCCGTTTTGGCTACGGAGAGCGTATGGAAGTGAGGGACTGCTTGCGAAAGGGAAAATGGCTGCCGAGCTTTGTACGCACTCTGCGCCCCGAATTTGCAGCCCACGAGAAGACGGAGACGGACTTGGAGCGTCTGATCGAATTGGACCATCGGTCGGTTCGATTTGGGCTTATTTCCTTTAACTTAATCGGAAATTTTTGGATAGAAGTGCACTAATTCTGTTAGAGTTTTATTTAAAACAGATTTATTGTCATCATTAACAAGAATTTGCACATTAAAAATATTGTATTTTCATTGTTTGTAGGAATTTGGTGCGTATCTGCGACTATTTTAAACAGCTGAGAAATGATCCATCGGGTCGAGTGCCCGTTGTAATTGTGCGCTTTGAATTGGTCACCTCCGGACAGTCACTGTTCGACAAACTCTTTCATCTGCACTCCGTGCTGAATGCTAAGCAATACATCAGTTGGGCCTTCCAGGTTGGCGGGGAATGGAATTTATATTGAGAAATTAATCATAAAAAGCCGTTAATGAGTTCCATCCATAGGCGGGCAACGGCCTTTGCTATCTGATGGACCATGGCTTTTTGCACCGCCGTCTTCAGGCCCGTGCCTGTATTCTCGACAGTTCCGGCAAAGTTTTGCGCATTGGCGACTTTTGGTCAGGTGAGTGGCGTTCGCGATGTTTAGTAAAAGTGGGAAATTTCTCAATTCATAACAAAATGAGGGGGCATTCTCATTAAAGGTATATTATGGTAACCGATTGTTTTTCCAACCCACCGCTTAAACAGAAAATGATTCGGGCGATATGCATTTGTTCCAACGGGACGCGTACTTGCCCAACACGGTGCTCCCATCGGCGGTGATGTATCGGGACGGGTGGAGGTCATTTTGGCATGGCATAGTGTTGATTCATGGATCAGCACAGCACTTATAAACTGGTTGTTCCCCATTTTTCTCTTTAGATACCTCCCTACCGAGACTTTGATTGACTCCAAATTTGATAGGTATGATCGACCAAATCATTGTTGGAAACGGAAATAATTAAAATTTCGCTTTCAGTGCTTCCCAAGTTTGGTGTTACGCTCTGTTGGTATGGCAAATCTACACGCATTGTCAATTTGGAAATCGCATTTAGTCAGTCGTTTATAATTTTGGCTGAGAAATGCTTAAGTTTTGGGGGGTTTCGCTAACTTTTCTCATTAATTTTTTGTAAAATTTTCGAATTTCAGCTATTCAAGCCTTTCCGAATTTCTTTCCCTGTCCGCCGCCGTTGACGACCCCTACTTTATGCCGGGCCATTTGTCTCGACGTCAGGCACAATTGGGCATGCCCGAGCGGCGAGTTTTGAGAATGGGCATTTAAAAGTGTAAAAAAAGTCGTCCATTCGAATCACATAAATAACGAATCGGTGATCCCCCCCCCCCCGGAAATTTCCGTCGTTTTCCAATTTTTTTTAGCTTTAAAATTTCTTTGCTTTTTTCAGACGTCGACAAAAAATGGCCTTTCTAAAGGCGTGCGCTTATCTTCCACACGCCCCCGAATCATTGGCGTGCGTTTTAACGATATATAAACCCTTTCTCAGAAATAGGGCCGTTGTCTGGGTGGGTGGGGGGGCTTATTTTAATTTTGTAATTCAAAAAAATCAATCAATTTTCTAACATTATCGTCGAAATCTCAAAAAAAAAACAAATAATTTCGGCGGCGGCACCGTCTCGACTTCTCCTATTCCTAAAGCTTCAAAAATGCCACCATTTTTGAAGTTAAATAATTCTCTAAATATTTGTTCGGTCGATATTCAGATCCCTTTTTCTAGTGAAATAGTTCCCCGCGCATTGTCCTCCAACCCCGTGGATCGGCCCTATTTCTGTGAGCTGTTGCGCGTGGTGGAGGGCGAAAAACGAATTTTGGACGCTGCGCATGTGCTGGGCTATTTCCTGTAATAAAATATTCCAAATTTGCAACGACACGCCTTTGGGAAAAGAGACTGATTTGTGAGAGGAAGAAGTCGCAGATGGTTTGTCGCTTGACATTTGACCTCCAAATAACTTTATATTAAATAGGCTTAACGCTCGCCGCCTGATAAATTTGTATAAACGAACCCCGAACAGACCGAGATTCTCGACCGGAACCCCGATCGGTCCTCGAGTCCTGACTTATTTAAAACATTCAACATGCTTTATTAACATTAATTATGACAATTTTGTAAAAGGGTTCAAATCGCGTCAGTGGGAGAATAATAGGATTAAGGGGTACGTTGACGATTATTGGACGAGGAAGACGGCACTTTTGCAACAGACTTCGGACCTTGGAAGGAATTGCGATGAATCAAATGAAGGTTAATTGACAAAATCCAGTCAACATACCTTTAACTTCCATCTGACGCAATTCGTCGGGTCCATGCGCGAAATTGCAGCCGTCTCCGTAAGGGCATGGTTCGTCCGAGTTCCAAAACTTGAAAATTAAAAAAATGTTTCTCGACAAAAGCTCGTGGACGAACCTCACACAGCCTCGTTTTGAAGTAATAGGGGTCCAACTTCCTCAGTTCTTTCTCTCCATGGGCATAGTTACATTTTGAGCCGTTGCGGCATTTGGTCCGACTTTTGCCATTTATATAAGCCTTCCAGAAAAGGCAGAATTGGGTTTTGCGTAGGTAGTTATTAGTCGACTTCTCCTCATCGTTTCCACCCGCTGCTTTCGTTTCACTATTTTTAATTTTGTCCGAACGTTTTTGTTGAGAGTGCTTAAGCGTGGGATCGTTTAAATTAAATGTCGTGAAATCAAAGGGCAAACAATGTCTTTACTTCATTCTGTGAAGTCGGCGGAATCTTTTTGGGCATCACCGGAGTCTGTGGCGTTATCGTGCGCGACTGTCTGAAAAAGAAATTAATAGTAAAAGGATCTAGGTATTTACAATGAACAAACAAACAACACTGATTTGTGAGTATTTTTGTCAATCCAACTGAAATTTAAATCGATAAACGCACTGGTTGTAGTTGTAAAGAGTATTGGTCGCAGTTGGAGGCTTTGCCGCTATATTCGCAAATGAATTTGTTGGTTTCGACTCGCTTTGACTGCGCGACAGAGACGCTTTGATGAAAGGCGAAAAGCCCGTGAAAACGTCGAAAGATGGCGTCATCGATTCATCCCATTCGGCTTTCTTATATTCTCCGTTTGTTCCATTGAGTTGCTGGTACTCCTTGCCATTGCTGTGTTTGTCAGAAATTGTTTAATTTCCAATTTTGGGCCTATTTTCTTAAAAATATACAAATAGTTAGGCCGTCTACCCCACAACTTACTCTCTCAAACCAACCCAAATTGTCTCCTTTTTAACTAAATTAAAAATTTTTGGTATAAACGCACTGGCTGTAGTTGTAGAGAGCATTGGTCGCTGTCGGAGCCTTTGTGGAGATCGCGAACGAATTCATTGGCTTTGATTCGCTTTGACTGCGCGAGGGAAACGCTTTGATGAAAGGCGAAAAGCCCGCGAAAACGTCGAAAGATGGCGCCATCGAGTCGTCCCACTCGGCTTTCTTATATTCTCCGTTTGTTCCATTGAGTTGCTGGTACTCCTTGCCACTGCAGAGAGTGTTATAACTGCATGATAAGTACGTGCCAGAGTCCGTCTTAAATTGGTATTTAAAGGTTGATGCTGAATCTGACGAACGCTACCAAAAGGTTGTCAATTTCACGTTGAAGCAATTCCATCCGAACTTCTCCCTTTTCTTGTTCGTCTCCCTCCTCTTCCAACTCTCTCATCTCTTCTTCATCGTCTGTTTTATTTTCTTCGTCATTATCCCACACTTCAAAGCCATCGTCCAATGCCACCGATGAATGCTTCTTATTGCGCCATCCCTCCAACTCATTGCTGAGCTCAAAATTTTCCTGAAAAAAAAAATCCAATGAAATTGGTGGAACTTATTTACTGACAAATATTAAAATTCGAATTTCTGATGCACGCCGGGATAATAATACTGTAAAATGGGTTTTATAAAAATAAAACCGACCGCCTCCAATTCTTGCACAGTTCGCTGAACGTGGAGAAGTCGGACTTCTGCACGTGCCAACTTTTTCTGAGTATCTCCATAATTTTTGGCCAAAATGTTCGCTCGTTTTTCTTCGTCGTCCAACTTTTGCGTCAACAAATGAAGTTGCTGTTGCAAATGCTGAAAATGAATTGTTGAGAATAAGAAAAAAAAGGCCGAAATTTTCTTACTATTATGCTTTGATTCATCATCTTATTCGTCTCTTTTGATCGGTTAAGTTGTGATTTGAGCTGAAAATTAAAATTGTTTTTGCTCAGGTAATGCGTTGTTGCTATTGCTAGCTTTACCTCTCTGATCTCTCGGTGTTTGCCGTCAAGGAGAGAAGAGTTAGTCTGAAGCATTAAGGTGGAACTTAGCATTATTATGTATTCATCTATAGAAGATTTATCAATTAACCAATTGAAAAGGAAAAAATTTGCTTATTTTTCTAAATGATGCTTCTTACACAGGGCTCCGTCCGATCTCCACATTTCAAAAATCAGCACGAGACGGGAAATTTTTTTGAAGAAACGATATTTGTTAAGAAAATTGGTCCAGAAATTACGATTTCGCAAAAAACAAAGGGTCCCCACTATAGTTTTTTTCAAAAAACATTTCGGGGGGGAGGGCATGACCCCGCCTCGGATACGCGCTTGGTTCTGCTCACGTATTATTGTTATACGCAGGAGAAATTAGCTTTAAGGTGGAAAATGTTGGCCAAAACACCGCACACCCCAACTCATCACTAGAGACCGGATTTACAGGCTCCAAAAAGGCTAAAATATGCCGTTCAGCAAGATCTTTTTTATTGTTGCAAAAATTTGGATTTTTCGGATAGTTGCAAACTTTTTTACAAAAACTAACCTTTTTTAAAACTTGACCACCAAGTTGGCGTTCAGGACATTCGTTAGGAATTGAACAAAGCTACGAAAATCCGACTACTGATTTTAAGAATTTTAAAATGATATTTATGGTTCAAAAACTATTACGGCTATCGGACATTTCACACAGTAGTGAAAAAATGGACGTTTCGCACACAGTGACTTCCCGGTTCCGGATCCTGTTCCCGAAACCGCCAAAATCCGGAACCGGTTTGGGACCGGAACCGCCGAAACCACCAGAAATTGAAACCGGGAAAACTGTGCACACAGGATATTTCTACCTTTAGTGGGAATGATTCAGCTCCGAATTAAAATACTACCAATCGATTCCTCTCGTTGAGCTGAGTACAAATCCGCAAAAATATTAGCAATCAAAAGTTGGCCAAAATGGGTTGGTATTGTGTTTTTGAGTTTGTTTTGATAATTTATTGAAATTTGAGTACAATTTTATCCAAATATTTCAACTTTTTAATTTCAAATTTATTCATCCATTTAAAATATTTTACAAGCTTTTATTAAATGTGTGCGAAATTTATGTGTGAAACGGGGCGCCGACATTTCATACATGCGACATTTCATACACCCAAAATTTCATACACTAAGCAAAAATATGATATTTAATATAATAAAAAGCCCGTCCGGTTTCAAGTCGGGTTTCCTAACCCTATTAGGCCGGCTAGGGTCCAGTTTACAAACAGTAATCATTTTTTTATCAACTTTATTCTTGTTCAAATGACTTGTATTTTTTTTTTTGTTTACGGTCAATATTTAGTGCATCTCGCCATTGTGAGTTAAAAATGAAAGCATTTGGATGGATCCGGAACGCGTGTATGAGATGTCGAATTTTGGGTTTATGTATGAAGTTTCGTTTTTTTGCTTAGTGTATGAAGTGTCGTGTGTATGAAATGTCGCGTGTATGAAGTGTCGTATTTTGGGTTTATGTATGAAGTGTCGTTTTTTGCTTAATGTATGGAATGTCGCGTGTATGAAATGTCATCCTGCCGTGTGAAGGTCTTTTTGCCCTCTATAGTGAAACGTCCGTTTTTTCGTTACTGGGCGAAATGTCCAATGGGTGAAATGTCTATGGGCGAAACGTCTTTTTCCCTCTTTATGGGCGAAACGTCCGTTTTTTCACTACTGGGCGAAATGTCCAATTGGCGAAAAATCTCGAAAATTAGTTTTATTCGAGACGAGATTCTCGATTAGGTATGTGCATATTTTGGAATTTTCGCCATTTTTATCCATTATTTTTTTCGCCATTTTTCAAAATTCCTTAACAAAAATGCAATAAAAATGAAAAAAATCGACTTTTTCAAAATTTTGAAAAATGCACCCCAAAATTAAATTTTTAAAAATTTTCAAAAATGCACCCTTGACTTTTTCATGATTTGGGGAAATTATATTGAATTTGGAAAAATTTATGTGCATATTTTGCAATTTTTGGTGCATATTTTATGCGCATATTTCAAGATTTTATGTGCATATTTTTGGACACCCTAGTGATGACATAAAATGGTCTGTATATTAAAAGAAAAAAATGATGAATTGTCAATTTGCTAATCATTAATTGATATTTTTCATTTTCCCTCTCTTTCCCTTTCTTATCATTTATTTTTCTGCAATTATCACTCAATAATGCACATATTCTAAGACACAACGATTAAAGTTCTGATCAGTGATCACTTTTAATTTTAATTCTTAATCTTTTTAAGCCCACAATTTCTGTACATATTTCCCAATTGTGTCACCACCAACAAACAGTAAATGCCCGGGATTGTAGTGACCGTTGTTGTAATACCTTCATTGTTTTGTTGGTGTCCTTTTGTGGGGTTTAGAACATATGCCACGCACCAGAGATGTAATCGGAATGCCAAAAAAAAGTCCGGAATCCGGCATTCCGGTGCAAAAATGTCCGGAAGCCCGATTACATCACTGGCGCTCACTCCTTCTAAATTGTTTTTTTTCTTTTTTTTTTTTGAAATTTTATTGTCAAAAAAATGTTTTTTTTCTGTCTACAGATGAAGCCCAATGAGCACGCATTTGATCACGCGTTGGTCAACCATTTGATGATAAAGCCGGACATTTCAAAGCCACGCTGGGATCAGTCCACCTTCGACGGCCGTGCGCGACACTTTTTCGCCGTCGTCAATCCGCTCAATGTGTTAGCCAGCGGCAGTGAATTGGAGAACAGTCGCAAAATTGTGCTCGACTATCGGTCGGTGCAGGCCGATTGAAAAAACGGAGATTTCCTGAAATGAAAAAATTGCGCAGATTTATTAATTTTTTCTTTGAAGGAATTTCAGAAAATTCCCATTTTTTTGGCTAGAGAATGTTTGTTTCCTCACCACTAAACTAATGCCGGGGTTTGTACATATCTCCGGTCTGAATTTTTTTTTTGAGTCTAGCAGCCTAGCCCTGTAAAATTTTTTTTTGCGTTTTTTCATTGTCAAGCGTACGAAATAAGAAAATTTTGGCAATTTTTTTTTGTTCCAGAAAAGGTAAATGTTCCGCCAATCTGACCGTGGCGCAACTGTGGCACGCCAAGCACTTGTACGACTCGGCCTTCCACCCGCACACCGGTGAAAAAGTGATGCTGATTGGACGGATGAGCGCGCAGGTGCCCTGCAACACGCTGATGTCAGTGACAGAATTCGATTTCCTCAAAAATTTATTTTTTCAGAACCGGAGGAATGCTCAGCTTCTACAAGTCTGTCGAACTTACTTTTTACCATTTCCTTTAATGCCTTTTTTGAAAATTCTGAATTTTTCCCGGCATTTTATAGAAATTTTTGCTATTTTTTTCACTTCAGGTCCACCCCCGCCGTTGTGGGATGGCAATTTATCAATCAGGTAAAAGCATTTTTTTGTGGTCAACAAAATAAAGCGATCAATTTTTTCCCACCAGACATTTAATGCCATTGTCAATTATTCCAATCGATCGGGCGACTCGCTGAGCAAAGGCCAACTCTTGCAGGCATATTGTTTGGCCACCGGTGAATTGAAATAGCAATTTTTAAAAATTAAAAAAAAATTACCATTGTTTTCCAGGCGGTGCGATGAGTGTTGCGCTAGGCCTAAACCATGTCGCGACGGTCAGTTTTTCAAAGAAAAACAATTTTTTTTTTAAATTTCGTGAATTTTTTTTTTGAAGAAAATGCCACCAATTTGGGGACGTTTGGTGCCGTTTGCCGCTGTTGCATTCGCAAATTGTGTCAACATACCGATGATGCGTCGCAAGTGGGCTTTTGTTAACATTTATTTAAAATTTGGAAAACAAATTTGCGCCTAGAGAATTTAAAAATTTTTTTTTAAAAAACTTCAGAGAATTTGTCGACGGCGTTGAAGTTATGGATGAAAACGGCGTGCCGTTGGGCAAAAGTCGTAAATTGGCATGGTGGGCTATACCGCAAGTCGTCATCTCTCGCATTGGAATGGCCGTGCCGGGAATGGGTGGGTGTCAAATTTTGGTTAAAAACAAATCTGTTTAAAACATTCAGACTTTTGAAGAAAACAACTTGTTTTTTTTAATATTTTGTATTGTTTTTGTTGTTGTTGCAGATTTTTGCATTTTTTGGAGTCGATTTTAGAACCCTGGCGCTGGAAAATATCGTCTTAATTTCAGCGCCAATTTATGGACATTTCAGCGCAACACAAAATTTTAGAAAATTAACCATAAATACATATTCATTGTTTTTCATGCCCGCATTACCAATAAAAACAACTCATTCAATTAAAGAGATAAAATCTTCTTTTTTTTTAAATTGTACCCAACGTGAGGGAGCTCAAAATACTTTTTTGGTCTTAAATAAATAAATAAATTTTAACGATTTAAATAAAATTCTCCCCCATCCCGTTCAGTGTGTATTCCGATGCTGATCAATCGATTGGATCGATACAAATGGTTTTGCGCTCGTCCATGGCTTTCACCGGTGCTCCAGACGGCGTTGTGCGGATTGATTCTGACGTTTTCAACACCGTTGTGCTGCGCACTGTTCCCACAGCTCAGTTCGGTTAAGGTGGGGTGACAAATGTTATATAATAAAATTAAAAAGTAATTAAAATTAACTTTTGTTTTTTAAATTTATTCAAAGAGAGGATTTTCAGGCATTTGCCTTCTCTTTTTTTTGTTGCATTTGCGATTACCTTTGAAGGGTTAATTTATTCCGAACAATGTTAAATTTAAAGCGACTTTTTAGTTCTATAAATGCCTATTTTAGCGTTTTTGAAAATAAATTGCTATTTTGCTATTCATTCGAATTTTTAGTATCTATTTTATCACTTTTTGATATTTTGCCAAATTTATAAATTTTAATTTAGTTATGAATTATTTATTCCATTCACAGGTCGCGCAGTTGGAACCCGAGTTGAAGAATCGAATTTATCAGCAATATGCCGGCGCCGACAACGATGGCACTCAAACGGTGCCCGAATTGGTCTTCTACAACAAGGGATTGTGAAAGTTGAAAGGGATAAAAATGTGCTAATGCCAATGTGTTGTGTATAGAGAGAGTATAGTCCATCCCTATTGTGATAGTTCGCTTGTTGTACATATATGCTTGTTGTGTCAATATATTTCCTTATATGAAACCGAGTTCAAAGAAAAGTGCCAATGCCAATGTTGTGTATAGGAGAGAGTAGTCCATCCCTATTGTGATACTTAGTTCGCTTGTTGTACATATATGTTCGTTGTGCCAATATATTTCCTTATATGATACGGAGTTCAAAGAAAATTTGGGAGATTTATGAGAGTATTTTTGGGTTTGTGGTATTTGGTGTCAAGATTTATTAATTTTTCTAAAATTTTTTTGGTCCCCTCACCCCGGGTGAGTGGGGGTCGTTTTGGCCCCATTATTTTCTCAAAGCAATTTTTATTCATATTTTTTTAAATGAACAATAAATGGCATCTGACCTCGCAAATAAAACTTTGACGTCGCGAAGTGGGCTCCGGTCCGAGTGTCGAAAGGGTTTTGAGTGTCGAATGCTTTATAACTTTCTACAACCTAAACCCATTAGGTCGAACATTATACCAAATGAAAGCTCTCGATAAGGAGAAGCAATTAATAAGCAAAAACTAAGCGATCTGATAATTATGAAAAAAGTTATGGCCAGAAAACCTCCAAAAATGGCCATTTTTGGAGTTTTTCCTTTTTTGGCCATAACTTTTTTAGGCATTGTCCAATCACTTAGCTTAACTTCTAACTCATCGCAAGCTTTCATTTGGTATAATGTTCGACCTAATCAGTTTAGGTTGAAGAAAGTTACAACACTTTCGACACTCGGACCATTCGACACTCGGATCGGAAGCGGCGAAGTGCGGGATGATCAAAATATTACTAAACAAGATGAGAGAAACGCCAAAGAGAGTTAGCATTTAATATTTTTTAGAATTTTTAAAAATCTTTTTCAATCAATCCATAACTGTTTTTATCGAAAAGCGGTGAAATTCCTCCTAACAGTCTACCGGGTTCGAACCCTGGCTCAAGCAAAAAATGCACTGCTGTGTTGTATAAAGGAAAAGCCCAAAAGGGGAAATGCCAAGAAAGAGAAAAAGGGCCATAAGGGAAAATGCCAAATTGCCCATCATTTTGGGCAATCATATTGATTGCCTCCATCTTATTTCATTACATGTGCTCTTTGAATTTAAAAAAGGAAAGCTTTTTGCTTTTTTCATTCTTTTGGAAAGCCAATTTATCGACGACAATTTCTTTATCTGTTCAATATTTAGTTATTGGCATGCTTATTATATTCGGCAATTCGTTCGGAAAGTTCAAAATGTTTTTATTTTGTGTATTTATTTCGTTGTTTTTTGCACTGGTGGGCGGCAAGGTTGGCCCTGAGTCTCAAGTCGGCTTCTTCTGCACGAACCTTTCAAAGTCGGATAAATACGGCTGCGATCGAGTGACGGAAAAATTACGGCTTTTTATAGTCGGCGACATTGGGGGCAAAGAACACAATGGGAATCACAGCCCAACCGACGGACAGCAAAGTGTGGCCAAACTGATGGGCCAATTGGCCAAGAAGGGGCTGAATTTGGTGCTGAATTTGGGGGACAATTTCTACGAAAACGGAGTTACGGAAAAAGATGTGGAGGAACGCTTTAAAACGGTCGGTCGAGTGAATCGTTTGAAATAAATACTTCCAAACGTAAATACTTCCAAACGATCAAGATTTTTCAAAAAACAGAAAACTACCCTTTATTATTTAAATAAAGATTAAGTGACTATTCGCTTTTCATTCTTAAAAGAAATGTCGGGTTTTGCCAGTTTAAATGTTGGATTTTTGCTTGGACGACGGAATATTGCGTCGACGGAATGTCGGATTTAGTTTAGTCGACGAAATGTAGGATTTAGTTAGTCGACGAAATGTCGGATTTAATTAGTCGACGAAATGTCGGATTTAGTTAGTCGACGAAATGTAGGATTTAGTTAGTCGACGAAATGTCGGATTTAATTAGTCGACGAAATGTCGGATTTAGTTAGTCGACGAAATGTCGGATTTAGTTTAGTCGACGAAATGTAGGATTTAGTTGGTCGACGAAATGTCGGATTTAGTTAGTCGACGAAATGTCGGATTTAGTTAGTCGACGAAATGTCGGATTTAATTAGTCGACGAAATGTCGTAGTTTGGTCGACGAAATGTCGGATTTAGTTAGTCGACAAAATGTCAGATTTAGTTTAGTCGACGAAATGTCGGTTTTGGCTTAGTCGACGAAATGTCGGTTTTGGCTTAGTCGACGAAATATCTTAGTTTAGTCGACGAAATGTCGGATTTAGTTTAGTCGACGAAATATCTTAGTTTAGTCGACGAAATGTCAGATTTAGTTTAGTCGACGAAATGTCGGTTTTGGCTTAGTCGACGAAATGTCGGTTTTGGCTTAGTCGACGAAATATCTTAGTTTAGTCGACGAAATGTCGGATTTAGTTTAGTCGACGAAATGTCATCATGCCTGAATTAATGTTTGAATATGTTGGAATAGTTTAGAATTTTTTGAAAGTGTTTGGCACGGTCGGGTCGGAGACGGTGCCTTGGTACACAATTGCGGGCAACCGCGACTACAAAGCCGACGGTGCTAACATTTCCCCGCAAATTGAGAAGACGACCGGAAAATGGTAAAGAATCATTCAAAAGGCTTTACCTTTTAATTAACAATTTAGGACCTTTCCCGCACCTTACTACGTCATCCATTACAATTTCGGTACTAAAGCTCGGCGGGTGGCCGTCCGTTTTGTGATGATCGACACGGTTATTTTGTGCGGCCAAAATCGGAAAGTGTTCAGAAACCTGAAAGAATCTCCTGTAGAAAAAGTCGAAGCATCCGAAAAACACTTCGAATGGCTGATCAAACAATTGCATTTGGCGGAAGAGTGAAAATTAAATTTTATATTTTTAGAATATTCAAATTGCTAATTTAAATTTGAGAGGCGTCGATTTCCTTTTCGTGGCCGGCCATTACCCGCTGTATTTAACCGACGGAGATCGTTCATTTTCTTGTGCCAAACGTCTTCAGGAGCTGTTCCTTCATCACCGTGTCAGCGCCTATTTTTCGGGCCATGAGCACAATTTGAAGTATTTGTCGATCAAAGGCGATGTTCCGCGCATTGTGTCCGGTGCCGGCTCCAGAATGGAAAGTGCCATATATGAGAACCACGTCCCCAAGGAGTTCGGGGAGCAGCTACGGTTTGGGTCCGTTTCATTACAACAAATTTTTTTATTTAATTTTTTAATTATCATTTGACAATTTTCAGCTATCCCGATTCAATTGAAGTGAAACAAAATGGCAAAATTGTTGAGGACAAACATTTGGGTGGAGGTTTTGTTGCGATGGAAATTGACGAGGAAACGATGGAGGCCGACATTAAATTTTATGCCGCGGGGTATATTTACCCGACAAAAGAAACGTTTTCTTCAAATTCGCCGAACGAATTCGAATACACAGTGAAATTGCAGAAACGATCGAATAAAGTCGCAAAGGATTTTTAAAAATCGATTCGATAATTTTCGCATTCAGACCCCCCCCCCCCCCCGAGGGTTATTTAGGCTGATAATTACGGAAATGACATTTCCTTTTAACGATCGCATTTCTTTCCCATGCTTTGATACTGTAGTTGCACCCAATTTACAGCATAATGGATTGATTATACCGCTTTCTTGCATAAATTTACAGCTTCTTCCATATCCAATGAATGGCCGGACGTTTGAGCCGGCCCTCTTTAAATTTTTCACTTTTAGCTCGAACTAACTAAGTCCAAAAGTTAGAAATGGCATTGAATATTTCATATTTGTGTAATTTACTTTTGTTGAGATTGGCTAACATTCTCAGTTTAAATTAAAATATGCCTTTACTGGAACTTGACAATGTGTTTAAATAACAAATAAACATAAATAGATATTATAATATAATATATATATATTCAAATGCAGCGCTAAAATCGATGGCAAAAGTCTGCGGAAGAGCGGCGGCGGGGGGGGGGGGGGGGAAGGGGCGGGCGGGCGGATATTCATTTATTTGCTTTGGGCACCGATCGATTAAAATCCGTTAAAGTTTCTTCTTTATAGTTTAATAACCTTTTAGCAAATTGTGCCGTTTTATCAGAGTTAATTGTCCGACTTTGCCTGGGGGGGATGACGAATCATGGAAATGGAAAGAGTTTTTGGGGGGGGGGGAATCAATCGCCGCCCCCCCAAAATAAACAAACATTCGTTGGTTGGTGGTTCGTTCATGTGAATCATTCCATTTTCCCTTTCGTCCAGCACATTCTCTTGCCCGCCTCGCGTTTATCGCCACCATTTTGTTCTTCTTCTCCCCTTTTCTCGCCATTACCACCAATTCAATATTCGTTTATTATTATTATTTATTACACAATAATATATATTTAGCTTTATTCGATTGATTCAATCACTAACATTATCCAAATCATTAGCATCGATCATTCTCAACTTCACAAAATGGCCTCTCCTCAACCGGACCTGCAGCATATTTTTCAGACCGTCGATCGCGACCGATCCGGCCAAATCAGTGCGGATGAGCTGCAGCAAGCGCTGTCCAATGGCACATGGAAGCCTTTCAATCCCGAAACGTGCCGGATGATGATTTCGATGTTCGACTCGAACAACGACGGCGGCATCAATCTGCAGGAGTTCCGATCACTTTGGGATGTGCGATTTTGAATTTTGTTTGGAATGTTTAGTTTCAATAAACAAAAATAAATTTAAAATAATTTATATTAATTGTATCTTCTGTCAGTACATTAACGATTGGACGCGCACTTTTCGAAGCTTTGACCGCGACAGCAGCGGCAACATCGACCGCGACGAATTGGTTAATGCGCTCACCCAATTTGGTCGGTTAAGCCTAACTAATAGGGAGACTCGAGACTTGAAATTTACCCAGAGTCGAGACCGAGAAATGACACCGAGACTCAGAAAAACAGAGAAATTTTTCGACTCGAGAACCGAGACTCTCGAGCATCCCTACACTAACTAACAGCGTTTTGCGTATTTCAGCTTAATCAAAACTAAAATTATGATCGAATCCTTCCCATAAAAAATAATTAAAAAGATTCTAAATGTGCCAATTTAAACTCTTCCCCTCAGGTTATCGTCTGTCCGGGCCGTTCTACGATATGTTAATGCGCAAATTTGACCGCACACATATTGGTGAAAATTAGAAGAAATATTTAAATTCAATTTTTGTCACTTTCAGCGTTATTATTCCGCCCGGTCAAATTAATTGTTTAGGTCACATAAACTTTGACGACTTCATCCAACTTTGTGTCGTCCTTCAAACTTTGACCGCCGCTTTTCGCGAGAAGGACACGGACCGCGACGGATGGATCCGAATTTGTTGGTTATTCATAAAATGAGCGGGAGGGAGTCCAATCCCATAAATTTGAAAAGCCCCCGGGGGGGGGGGAATTGCCAATTTCAGAATTTATGTCCGTTCCAATCCAAGTCCCAACCCGTCGTCTCTATTTGCACATTTCCCCACATTCATTACCAGATTACGAGGAGTTCCTCGCCATGGTTTTCTCGTTGAAGATGTAAGTTCAGGTATTCTTTTCGCACTGATAAACATTTCAATGAAATTAAAATTCAAAATAATTTTAAACCGTTTAAGGGCAATGATGGAGGCGCGCTGAATGAGAGAACAAAAGGACCAAAAACTGATCAGCATTTAAAACTGATGACATATAAATAAATCACTTGCCTTGCTTAAATGGCTAAGCCTAAAGGAGTTGGGACGGGGGGCGAAAGCAGGCGGGATAAACTTTAGGTCAAATATCGTTAAAAGACGCAAAAATTTGCCCTGCGGCGCAAAGGTCGAATTGCCCTGCGGCACAAAGGTCGAATTGCCTTGCGGCGCAAAGGTCGAATTGCCCTGCGGCACAAAGGTCGAATTGCCCTGCGGCACAAAGGTCGAATTGCCCTACGGCGCAAAGGTCGAATTTACGGCGCAAAGGTCGAATTGCCCTGCGGCACAAAGGTCGAATTGCCCTACGGCGCAAAGGTCGAATTTACGGCGCAAAGGTCGAATTGCCCTGCGGCACAAAGGTCGAATTGCCCTGCGGCACAAAGGTCGAATTGCCTTGCGGCGCAAAGGTCGAATTGCCCTGCGGCACAAAGGTCGAATTGCCCTGCGGCGCAAAGGTCGAATTGCCCTGCGGCACAAAGGTCGAATTGCCCTGCGGCGCAAAGGTCGAATTGCCCTGCGGCGCAAATGTCGGCCAACCTGATTTTCTCGCGATGCAATCGCCGCAGGGCCGAATATGTTGAAATGGACCAAATTTGATGGAATTTATCGTAATCGCGGTTTAGTTTTACGGCGACCACTGTTTCCGATATTTTATCGCCCTTTTCTGGCGCCAGAATGTCATTCCTTTTTTCCCATTTTCTGCGAGTTGCGCATTCTTTACGTTTGTCAATTTAACAGAAGGCCAAAAGTTTGGGCCATTACCCTTTTCCTTCGCTACGGCAGGTGCTCTGTTTTCCTTTCCATTCCGTTTTTGCTTTACCCCCCCCCCCCCCCCTCCCCCCCCTCACCCCGCTTATTCGATTGCCATTGGCCACAAAAGCTCCGCCAACAAATGGGGCCAATGAATCGGAGGTTGGCGTGTTGTGAGAATGCCAACCTTTAATTGAATTTGTGTGAGTATTATTTTTTGTTCCAACCTCTCACATTATCCCCCCCCCCCCCCCTCCCCTTTCGAAATTGTCGTAGGCTCGACCCATTCAAATACTTAAGAACCCTTTTGATTTTAGCCGGGGTGTAACAATACTTTTTTTGTTTGAAAAATGTTTGATTAGGCTTAGAATTGGAAAAAGCGCGTAAAATGGCGGCTGGTGGAGTGAGACATCCGCTGATGAGCACCAACCAGCAACAGAAGCTTTATGAGGTGATCAACAGTGAATAAACTAATTACGACGAAGCGAAGATTGAGACCCGGGGCTTGGGGGCGGGCTTCAACAATTTTGGGACCGTTCGGGGAGCCGGGGGTTGGGGGGCTTCAACAATTTTGGGACCGTTCGGGGAGCCGGGGGTTGGGGGGCTTCAACAATTTTGGGACCGTTCGGGGAGCCGGGGGTTGGGGGGCTTCAACAATTTTGGGACCGTTCGGGGAGCCGGGGGTTGGGGGGCTTCAACAATTTTGGGGACCGTTCGGGGAGCCGGGGGTTGGGGGGCTTCAACAATTTTGGGACCGTTCGGGGAGCCGGGGGTTGGGGGGCTTCAACAATTTTGGGGACCGTTCGGGGAGCCGGGGGTTGGGGGGCTTCAACAATTTTGGGGACCGTTCGGGAAGGAAATCCACAAAAATCAATTTTAAAAAGTTTGTGGACATGCACGGGGGCGGCTCGCTGATCAAATGGATGAGATATGCCCGGAAAGGGGGCGACTATTCCCTTGTGGACGGCTATTTCGAGGTCCATTTGTTAAGTAATTGATTGATCAAGACAATCACTGAAAGATCGATCGCCGATACTTCAGAAAGAGATCAGACCAGCGATGTACAACGACGGAAATGGAAAATTGGAGTCTGTGGCCGAGCTGGTCAAAATGCGCAACAAAGAGCGCAACGAACGGCTGGGGGCATTTTCGCGCAAAAAGGGGAAGGGGAAGAGCGGGCCGAACATTCTGGACGACTTCAACCAGGACGCCAATCAGAATCGTGGCAACCTGAAGAAAGGCACCCACCGCTTTCACGAAGGCTTTAGACGCATTTCACTTCTTTAGCGCTCAAATTGCTCGATGGCGGAAGGGGCGGCAGAGGTAATCAATAAATCGAATCAATCCATATCAATCAATCAATCAATCCTCAATCAATCAATCCATATCAATCAATCCTCAATCAATCAATCCATATCAATCAATCCTCAATCAATCAATCCATATCAATCAATCCTCAATCAATCAATCCATATCAATCAATCCTCAATCAATCAATCCATATCAATCAATCCTCAATCAATCAATCAATCCATATCAATCAATCCTCAATCAATCAATCAATCCATATCAATCAATCAATCCATATCAATCTATCCTCAATCAATCAATCCATATCAATCTATCCTCAATCAATTAATCCATATCAATCTATCCTCAATCAATCAATCGGTTGGTTATTTTATTTATTTTTTCATTTGGCTAAGGCGATGTCAAATATCGGCAAATTGTGTGGAAAATTGAGGAGAGAGGTAAAATGGCAAATAAATCGAAAAAGGAAACGCTAAACGAATTAGGGAATATGGGAGAGAATTTGGTGGGCTGCTGTCTGATGCAGGGAGGGCCCATTCACACGGAGGTTACTTTTTGCGTTTCGTTTCGTCAAATTATTATTTTTCGATTTTTGTTGACCATCCGACTGCTGAACGAGTTCCCCAAGCTGGTCAACGATGTGATGCTCTCCGAGGATTACTTCGGTTACTGAACTGCTTGCTGCGGTTGAATTGTTTGACCAAACCCCCCAAGGTCTTTCGCCCTTGCACCAAGCCATCGTCAACGAGGACCCGTCATTGTGCAATTATTTGTTGCAGCATGGAGCAGATGTGAACCAACGGTGGGTGAGTAGTAGGGCTGCTAGAGATTCTCGGTCTCGGTTCTCGAACCGAGAGATTTCTCGGTTTTTTTGGGTCTCGGTCTCGGTTCTCGATTCTCGGTAAATTTAAATTCCCGAGCAGCCCTAGTGAGTAGTTGAATGAACAAGTTGTGGATGGACGGAGTGAGATTGGCGCCGGAGGCATTTTGAGAAAGGGCGACGGGACACGCGGACAATGGCACCATCCGTCGCCTTTATTGACTTTTATTCAGATGTTATGGAGCCTTTTTCTGTCCTGACGATCAGAAAGTGGGAATTGCGGGGGGTATTTAAATGTCCATTCCAATCCGTTAAGGGCAGTCGAACAGATTCCTTGGAGCACGAATACGTCGAATTGAGTCTGAAGACGGAATACACCGGGTAATCGTCGGATTTGGAAACAGAAAGTGCCAATTACCGTTTCAGACGAATGTATTTTGGCGAATATCCGCTGGCATTTGCCGCCTGCACCAATCAATTTGACTGTTACCGCCTCCTCCGAGCCAAAAGGGCGGATCCGAATGCACAGGACACCAACGGAAATGGTCGCTAAATACAAATAATTTATTGGGATCGGTCCGAATTCTTCGAGAAATTTACGGTTTTTTGCATCCCGAGTCTCGAAGTGAAGTCTCATTAGTCTCGGCTTTATTACTTCAGCTTGTCTTCACATGACCGTCATTCACGAGAACATGGTTAGGGAGGGAAGTGATGGTCAAGTGATCGGACTTTAACATAAGGTCATTTGCATTTAGGAAATGCTCAAATTGGTTTATGACAGTGGAGGCAAATTGCAATTAGTGAGGGGAGGGGGGCGGCGGGCAACAAATAAATAAATGTTTCATATTGCGCAGTTAAACAAGCAAAATCTGACGCCGCTTACGCTGGCCGCAAAATTGGCAAAGAAAAAGGTCAGAGAATCGCGCTGACTGATCATTTGATTCGGTCGCTGTCCCTTTGAAGATGTTCGAGCAGATTCTGCAATTGGAGAGTGAATACGTGTGGGACTACGGACAGGCGTCCTCTGTGGCCTATCCGCTGGCCAAAATCGACACGATCAACCAGGAGACGGGCGACTTGAACGAGGATTCCGCACTGTCACTTGTCGTTTATGGGGTGATCAGAGGGAAATCGGGCAATTCGCAGGCATTACTTATTTTTAGGAAAGTACAGAGCACTTGGAGTTGCTGGACGGACTGCTCGAGGATTTGCTGGAAGCAAAATGGGAAGGTGATCAGTGATTGAGAGTCCGAATGAAAAGTTCATTTTGCTTCTTTCAGCATTTGCCAAGAAACGGTTCGTTAGTTACCGTATTCACCGAATGCCTTTTCTCTCATACCGTTCCCTGTTTTGCCTGATCAGCTGGTTTATTTCTTTGTTCGGCTTCTGCATCTTTTACATCGTCTTTTTCATTGCCTTTATGAGCCGCCCATTTTCGGCCACCACTTGGGTGATCACCGACGGAAATGTCTCATGGACAGGCGAAGTTTTTTTGATCACAAAATCTGAGATAATACGCTGATCAGATGGTCATTGGTTCAACTGGCAGCACAGCAAATGCGTTGGCTTTGGCAAACGATCGTACCACCGACGAGGATTCTGGACTGTTCGGAATTTTACGTGGGTTATTTTTCATAAGCAAAAAGTTTCTTTGATCGGATCTGATTGATCCGGACATTTGCAGATAATTCTTACTTTAACCAGCCGAGATGCCATCTGTGGAAGTACGGCATGTTTGGCTTCCAGGGCAACGTAAATTCAAAAGATCAAAAAATCCCCGCTTAACAAATGTTTAGCTTCGAATGATTTGCGAACCGCTTGTTTATGGGATGGCACTTTTCCAGGTTGGGTTTTGCTGGCATTTGTCTTATCATTTATAACGTGCCCATCATTTCTAAATATGCGATTAATGTCTTAATTAGCCGCAAAATGCCATAACTGCTTCCCATAACCGTCCCAAACTCGTTTAGAGTGCCAATCAAACAAAACAAATCTTTTGATACCATTCGAAAGCTTGAAGATTTGTGTAGTAAGCTTCAGAATGTTAAAATGCCAAATTTGTCCTTTTTTAGAATGGTAGCAAAATTATCCGTTTTGATTGACCGAGAAAAGCGTTTTGACGCTCTAAACTTTTCTGTGATTCGAGCAGTTGATGGGACCCCCCCCCCCCTCCACCCGCACTATTTACCTGCGCAGGTGATCAGCGAGCTCGTCGACATCCGCAACATCGGACGTCGCCGGTGGCTGCACATTTTGGTGATTTTGCATTTTGTTCTGTTTGGATGGATATCTCTGCTCGGATCTAAACTGAAAATGTTTTGTCCGCTTAAGACGTCGTTCCCGTCGAAAATCTTCTACAAGTTGGCCCTGTTGCTCATCCTCTTGATTTTGCCCATTCGTTGCCTCTGCGGCGTGGACGACTCAATGCTTCTCCTGGACAATATGTTCTCGGTCGCCTCCGTCATCCTCACCTCGCTGCATTTTCTGGCACTTTATTGATTCAATTTTTGGCACGTCCCGCCCCAAATTTCAGTATTATTGCCGCGCAGTCAAATTTGTGGGCCCATTTGTGTTGATGGTAAATGGAAATTATTGGAACAAAATGCGTCCAATCCCAAAGTTTAGATTTACAAAATCATCACTCAGGATTTGGTTTGTCTGTTTTAGCAATTTGAACTAATCGTCTGATCACTACGTCCGTCCTCACTCTTCTTCAAGTTCCGCTTCTTTCTCATCTACTTCATCTTCCTCATCGGATTCTCCCAGGGTTTGTTTGTTCACACCGTTCCAAGCAGTACATCCATTCTTAATCACCTCATCCATTCAAATTAATCATTAATCACTTCCTAATTGCCCAATCCAAGGCTTCTTCGTCATATTCCGCGCATGCGAACGAGCGCGACTTGCCGCGAGATCGCAAGGCGATGCAAACGACAACCAGGAGAACATCATGGGCAATCCGGTGGAGGCACTGATCCGCTTGTTCATTATGACAGTGGGCGAATTCTCCACATTCTACCAGGACTTGCACACGTGCCAAGGTCCACCGATGTTCCAAAATAATGGAAATTAATTTATAAAACAATTTTATTGTACTTTTTGCTCAGCGCCGCTTCTGGGAAACATTGGAAAAGTATTCAACGGGGAGAAAGTTATTTGGGGACTTAATTGTGTTCAACTGAAAGATTCTGTTCCTCATCTTCGAGTTGCTCGTCAGTCTGATGCAGTTCAATCTGCTGATCGCGATGATGACGCGCACTTACGAAATGATTTACGCCACGCAAAAGGAATGGAAGAGACAGGTGACCGACCGATCGCCGCGGGGGGGGGCACTTTTTCTATTATTCGGTGTGATCTGATCTGACACATTACATTCTGATCGATCTGACATTCATTTCCACAAAATTGGATTAGGCTGATCATGATCAATACTTGCTCATGTTTAAATGGAAATTCTGGTGGGGAAAGCCCGTCAAAGGCTTTTAAAGATTTTACAAATTTCAGTGGGCTCAAGTTATTCTGATGATGTGAGTTATATTTACGTATTATTGGATTTTGTTGAATTTATGAATCATTTCCCCGTTTCACTTTTTAGAGAACTTTCAATCAATCCGAAAAAGCGTTTGATGGCATTGTTAGAGTATTCGCGTCCAATCGGAACAAACAAACGCAAAAGGGCATTTGTTGTAAGCAGAAAGGTACGACGGCGGGGGGGGGGGGAAAGAAAGGGCCATTTTTGGGTTTTTGTCTGTTTGGAGTTTTGTGTAAGCCCAGCAACGGCACAAATTGAATGCTTAAAAAATGGGAGTGAATGTTTGATCAGATCGAATTGGATTCGGAGTCTGAACGGCTTCGCAAGGAGCAGCAGATGAGTGCACTGCGTGAGGAGAAGAAGATGATCCTGAAGAGAAGAATGAAGGTTTGTCTTTATGCGAGGAGGGTGCAGAAAGTAAGCAGACTTTCCGGCACTCCAAAATTGGCTTGTTGTTTGTGATCAGCTGATCTGGCCTAGGTCAAGATCATCATTTATTACCAAAAGATCCCAATCTGATCCAAAATGGTTCAAACAATGACAGTGTAAGAAATTGAGCGTGTTCAGCTGGCTGGGACAAAACTATGGCTGGGGCATAAGATCCATAAGAGGGCGGTTAATGGGACCTCAGATGGTTAGATCAGTGGTTTACGTGTGAAGCTGATCACTGCACCGAAAGTCGTGGGTTCGATTCCTGCCCGAGGCTACCATTTTACCTATTTCTTAATACAGTAACTTTAATCCCCCCCCCCGGTGAAGGATGCGATGCATAGAGAAGGACGGAAGAGCAAAGCGCGTCTGAACACGGCCAACCCGACGAGCCTAACGGAGTCGATGAGATTGCAAACGGCAAATTGAATTGATGGAAAGCTTTAAATGTTTTTGAAAAGCTCTCAAAAAACCTTTCAAAGCGTAGAATAACAAACTAACTTCAGTCTGATCGTTCGAATCTTTTCCCGAATTCGTCTTGAGTTATGTAGCTGAGCAACGCATTTTATTTATGCTTTTGATTCAATGATAATTAAAAAACATTTTGTTAAAGCGAAGTAAGTAAGCCGGATTTTATTCAAATATTATAGGCATTAAATCACTTTTAAATTCTAATTATTAGGGATGCTCGGGAATTGAAATTTACCGAGAATCGAAACCGAGACCGAGACCCAAAACACCGAAAAATTTCTCGACTCGAGACCGAGACGCTCGATAATTATTGAACACGAATTGTTACTATACAACTTGGCCCTTTTTCTCTTTGTTGGCACTTGCCCTTTTGGCATTTTCCCTTATGGACCTTTTTCTCTTTGTTGGCAGTTGCCCTTTTGGCATTTTCCCTTATGGACCTCTTTCTCTTTGTTGGCACTTGCCCTTTTGGCATTTTCCCTTATGGACCTTTTTCTCTTTGTTGGCACTTGCCCTTTTGGCATTTTCCCTTATGGACCTTTTTCTCTTTGTTGGCACTTGCCCTTTTGGCATTTTCCCTTATGGACCTTTTTCTCTTTGTTGGCACTTGCCCTTTTGGCATTTTCCCTTATGGCCCTTTTTTCTCTTTTTTTGGCATTTGCCTTTTTGGCATTTTCCCTTATGGCCCTTTTTCTCTTTGTTAGCACTTGCCCTTTTGGCATTTTCCCTTATGGCCGGCCCCTTTTTCTCTTTGTTGGGTCGGGGAGGCCGGGGTTGGCCATGTCGGGGTCGGGGACGACCCCTTTTTTGGCAGGGTTCGAACCCGGTAGACTGTTAGGAGGAATTTCACCGATTTTTCGATAAAAAAGTTATGGATTGATTGAAAAAGATTTTTTAAGCTTTCGAATAATACTAAAATTGCTTGATTTGGTTAGCTTTGAAAGAAGTTATAACAAAAAAACTTTTGAAAAGCGCCCCATTTGCCTTTTTTACGAAACGACCTATCACCCAAAAAACTTTTTGAAAGTTAACACATTTAATTTATCTTGTAAGAATTACTTATGACTAAAGAACAAGCAAATGCTTAAAAATCCGCCCACTTTTATTACTCTTTCAATTTTCAATCCTCCTAAATAAAACATAAAATTATTAAATCGAAAGGCTTCGACGCAACCCCTGCGGCGGCTGCCTTTTCTTATGGGGCGATCGATTTACAAAAAGCCCTGTTGCCTTTGGCATTCATTCATTCATTGTGCCGTTGAGCAGAAGAAAGACGGCCGATTGATTTTAGGCTTAACCATTATTTTTTGTTGTATTTATTAAATTACGTTAAACATAATTTTTATTATAAGATTTTCTGAAACAATGAATTGTAAAAACTTTACATTTTTCATTTGTGCCATTGTCCAATTCCTCCGCGCAAAGGAAGTGCAATCGAATTCGTTTGATCAGTTGCAAGACCAAAAGTCGTAAGTTAAATCGTTTTAAACATTTGCATAAATTTATATTAATAAATAAGCCCTAACATTTTGCTATCTTTTGAGGCCTGAGTCTTGGCATTATTTGCTGCAACAAAACGGTTTGGACGGCCAACAACTCAAACAAATGGCCCGTGACATGGACGAAGACGAAGCTTTAATTGACGAACTTTCGGAAGAGGCCAATTATCAGCCGCCGCCACCTTCGCCTGCACATCCAACTTTTGAAGTGCTAACATTTTTAAAAGAATTGCCCAATAATTAATTAAAGCAATAATTGTATTGAATTAAATTTATAAAATAATTTTAATATTAGGGGAAATCAAGTCCCGTAACCGAACTTTGGTATGTCCGACAAGAAATGATCTGATTCTGACCCAATCAGATGATCAACGATCATTTTTGGACTAATCGACAAAACTTTTTCATTTGTTCTTTAACAGAAAACCTATTCGATGCAATTTATTACGCCGTCCGTTGAGTTGGAAGTGAACGATCAAAACAAAATTCAAAAATTGGAAGGCCAATCCGGGGTTCTTGCGAAAGTTTATCGATCGTTGAAACTTGGGAAATTCTATTCATTGGTGAGAAAATATGGAATAATCGCAAAATCTGTGCAAGAGTTGGCCAAAAGCTTCGGCATGTTAAAGCATTTGATGAAAAAAGGGACAATTGAACGCAAAATTGTGGACAAAATTGACAACTCAATTAAAAGTATGGCCAAACAAAGGAAAATTTCTGTTGGAAAAATTGAGAAATTCAATCCAAAAATGGAACTGCGGGAAATTGTGAAGAATGCGGCCATTGTTTGGTCAGAGACTGCGCGAAACAAAAATTATGCGAGCAAAGGACAGGAAAATGTACAAAAAATAGTCGAATTGTGGCAAATCATTCAGAAAAATGCAGAATTTAGCAATTATTTTGACGAAAATGAATCGAAAAAGACAAAAAATCAAAGTGAGTTTATATTTGGGGGAAATATATCCATTTTTTACGATAATTACCCAATATTTTTAAAAGGTCAAAAGCGCCGTGCAAAACGTGACCCGATAACTGCAGCAATGATCATTCTGATAGTCGCCTTTTTCGTTTTCCTTTCCATAATGTTGGCGACTATATGGCTTGGCGAACAATGGGGAGATAACTGAACTGCTTCAACTCTTCGAAACTCTATGATTGGGTCAGAAATTCTGGAGCATTCTTCAATTCTTTTTTTTATATTTGTAGTAGTGTTCGGCAAATGGAGTTAAATACCGGGGTATTATCGTAGCGTGCTGAACACTGTGAATTTACTGTATTTTCTCTGTTAGTGATTAGAAATTCGCTTTCATTGTTTTTGGTAATTTTTGGTTTTTTGAAAGGGATCAAATCACCTCGTTGATTTGAATACCCAACAAAAGCTTTTCGATTGGTACCAAATTGTTTAGTTTGGTTGGTTCCAAACGGAAGTTAATAGTTTATTCGGAAAGGTACAAAAGATAATTAAAATATTATGTTAAGTCATTATAAATTACAAATTACGTATTGAGGAATGGCATTTTTAGTCCCTAAAAAGTTCAAAATAATTTATTCCTTTGAACTAAAAGTTTCTAAAAAGTCACAAAGTGTCCGTTCATTTGGGGCAGTTCAGAGACTAAAATCCCAGGCTTGGCCATGAGAAACATTTTCGCCGGCAATTAATTGACAATCACCAAAATCACAGCCAACCAACACCAAAAATAATAATAAATAATAATAATAATAAAACATATTTAAATATTTAGCACAATCCGCACGTTTTGGCACACTTTTCACGTTTTTCCTCCTTAAGCAAAAAGATTTAATTGTTGAAAATGGATTAATTAATTCGTTACTTCTGAGTATTCATCGCTTTCGCAATATCCGTTTTTGGCCCAGCCCTTACAACTAAATTTAATTTCAAATGTTTTATTGTTTTAATTTAATTTAAAATGTTTTATTGTTTTAATTAAATTTCAAATTTTATTGTTTATTTATTGTCTGTTTGAGTTCACTCACAACGGATGCGAATCTTTGCATTCTTTTTTGTTGCGACTTTTGCCCGTCGCATGCGACTTTTCCTCCTTCACTTCGCCCGAGCCGCGCGAAGTTGTGCCGCCGGCCGCCCTTCCCGGTTTGCAATAGCCGCAAGTTCGGGCACAATTCTTGCGCATCATCTCCTTGTACACCGGATGGTGGCAGAATCTTTTGTTCCGGCGACAATTCTTCATCAAATCCACACAAGTTTCGTCTTAAAACGCGCAAAATTTGAATTTGAATTTAAATGATGCCGATGCCGCAAATTTTACTTTTTGGCCGTCCCCTCGGCGGACTGACAATTCGTCTTGGCAATTCCTCTGCGGATTCGACGCCCTCTTCCGGCTCGAGAGTCTGCGGCTCCTCGTCCGTTCCCCCACCTCCGACCTCCTTGGACTTCTCCTCCTCCTCAATGTCCCCGTCTTCGGGCTCGCATTTTCCGCAGGTTCGGGCACATTGATGGTTCATAAAAGTTGCGTACAGCTCTAAAATGTGCATAAATTATTTAAAAATGGGCAAATAAATTGTTTTACCATTTGTACAAAGGCTTTTCATGTCTTCGCAGTCCTTAAATTCCCTTTTAACGCCAAACTTTGGACAATTTAAAATTCACGTCAATTTGATCCCGGCATCGCTTTGTTAAGCATAGGCCGCAAGTTGCAGGACAAAATTTGATCATCATCGAAGAGAATTCTTTTAAAAAAATTTATTTTTTTAAATGCATTTAATTGCGCGCCAATTACCCAACATTCCGCACTTCTCCACATTCATATTGCAGTTGACGATTCCGCCTAATTATGCGGGGAAAAGGATGCAAAAACTGAAAATGTCCACAAACTTTCATCGTTCTGACAGGCGTAGACGGGATCCTCGCAACAAATGGCACAAGTCCTTTTCAATACTTTTCAGAAAATAATCAAGCAAATTTCACCTTCGGCATTGGTCCGCCAAATCTTTGAGCAACGGATTGTCACATTTCGGGTCCCTTCCCGCCGGATTATTTGAGGCCGGTGTGGTGAAAATCATTCTGAATTTTGCCGCATTTTGTGCTTTGCTTACTTAGGCCAAATCGCTTCAAAAAACTTATTTAGCATAGGTAATTAATCCCCCAATTACTTGCAAGACTCGGGGTCTCGTTCATCCGCACAAGTTGTGGCATTCTGTAAATGATTTGGGGGTATAAATCTACATAAAGTCAGTAAATTAAGTACCGCATAAAGTCGAAGATTCTCGTCGGTACAGCGAACTCGTAGTCTCGACCCAATCACTGAGGCGCTTTTTGAGGTTTGCGGCGCGACCAATTCACTGGAGCCGTCCTGGGCTCTGATGCCGAAGGCAATAAAACACAAAAGGGCAAATGCCTTCAGGGAATCAGAAAAGTGCCTCCAGCGATTTCTCGGAAAAATTCCCATGAGAAATTCTGAAAAATTGGGAGATTTGAATTTAAATAAAATTCAATATTTGGGGGGAAACGGAATGGTAAAGAGGGAACAGCAACAAAATGGACAGAGGGGTTATTTTTGACCAAATTTATGTTAGCATAAAAGCTTTTTCGGAAGATGGCCGGCCATCAACTGCAGAAAAAGCTCTCCGATCGGAGCAGATTAATGGGTCAAAAGGGGACGAAAAAGCGATTGTTTTGTGCTGAATTACCAAAGAATGAACGAACGAATTAACTTATTTGGGGACGGCCAGACGATGGGATTTCTTTTTGCATTAGCGGGGGAAGCCGCCCGCCTAATGTTAAAGACAACCAAAAATTTTAATGGATTGAAAAGCGTCGAAAGGTAAAAAAATATAAACAAATTTAACGATTTTATGAATGAATACGTTTTTGCATCACCTAAAATATTCTGTGATTTTTACTTTTGCTAAAATTGTTATTTTTTAGGCGGACCCGCCGGAGGTACGCCGACATTTTGTCAACTAAGCAAATTAAGCGTTTAATCTTAAAACTCTTAAACAAAATTATTTTATTTTAAAATTCAATTATTTTAATTATATAATTTTGAAAATAATGGAAAATGCATAAAAATATGCATTTGCAACGAAACGGGCCACTTCTAATCCCATTTGAATGTTTTTTTGTGCTTTTTTCTTTGTCTAAAATGTTTATAAAAGTGAGATTGTTCAGTTTATACTAGGGAGGCACGGGACCGGGACTTTTGGGAAAAACCGGGACTTTTCAAGGGGAAATTTTTTTTTTTGTAATGATCAATGATAAAACAAATTTTTTTTTTTGTAAGATTTTTTGTTGATGGGTCCAACGGCGCCAACAAGCGACGTCGGGAAATTTTTTTTATAATTTTAAAGTTTTTGTTAGGAAAATAGTGTAAATTTCGAAAATTTTGCCGAAATTTTTTTGCGAATCCTGCTTCACGGCGCCGATAGGCGCCGCCGAGAAAATCAGACAACAATGGAAAAGGAAAAACCTGACAAATCAGGTATTAGGTCACCCTCGGCAGACGGTGCCGACAGGCGCCGTCGGGGAAATTTTTACAAAAATTGGCAATTTTTATTAATTCAGAAAGATGTGATGAATAGGGACCGGATTTTTAGGGTTTTACCTACCCTTACTATGCATTGCTATAAAAGAAATAAAGACAAATTTTTAATAAATTTAAACATATTCGAAAATGTAGCTATTAATATGATTTTATGTTATTTCTTTTAGGAAAATTTAAAAAAATGTTGTCATATGAATAATTTTTGGCCAACTTACCCCTGATTTTGGCACTTTTAAGTAGCTATTTTAGGGTTTTTAAGCAGCTAAAAATCCGGGCCCTAGTGATGAATTTATTTCTAAAATTCTTTTTGCGCTCATTTTAATTTAAAAATATTTAAAAATTTATTTTAAAAATTTTATTAATGGGGGCAAGCGTATGAGAAAAACGATAAATAAGTGCTTAAGCTAAAAGAGTTATATGTAAATAACCTAACACCAAAAACCGGGGGTCGGGAAACCGGCGTTTAAACCGACCACGAATACCCTGTTTCCATTGTATGTAAAAAACACGGAAATTTAACTGGCGCCGAAACGGCCCCGCGCTGAAACAACGGCGCCGAAATGTCCTGTGGCGTATTCAAAAAATGTTGTGGCGTGTTGACGCGTATATTCAAATGTTGTGATTTGTAGGGACCGTGTGCTTTTTGAAATCCCGTTCCCGTAATTTTTATTTTACCGGCCTCTACTTCATACATATCATTTAAGAGATTATCCTTTCGTTAATTAAAGCAATTCTTGACTCAATCCGACTGCAAAATGACTAGCGCTCGAGTTTATTTTGGCCATTTGCCTTTTCGTACAACCGAAAATGATTTGGAACACTTTCTCAGAGGTTATGGCCGCTTTCGAGAAATTACGATGAAGAATGGCTATGCATTTGTGGTTGTTTTTTTATTTTTAATGATATAAGTTTGCCCCCAGACTCATTTTGAACATACATTTTTTAAAACCCAAGAAAATATGGCTTCGGGTTTTGAAGGCGTATAATCCAATTCTTACCGACGTTTCAATTTTAATAAACGATTTTAACTCTCTCTAACTCATAAACTACAGGAATTTGAAGACTTGCGCGATGCTGACGACGTCGTGTACGACCTGAACGGACGTGTACTGCTTGGGCAACAAGTGATAGTCGAAATGGCGCGCTCAGGTTTAGTTTCTGTTTTTTGCTTCCTTAAATTTTTTTTATTGGGCGAGTCGATTTTTGCGACTCGAAATAATTTTTAAAAAACGTTGAAATAACGAATTCAAAGGCTTGAATTTAATTTGAATCACTCACTACCCGTTGAAAACAAATTTTGGTAAAAGCATAAATTTTAATTGTTTTTTTTTGGTTTTCCAGAAAATAAATACAGACGGAGCGGCCGAATTGTTTTTCGGGTGGAGAATTTCAAAGCATTTTGTGAGGGGCGTGTCCCTGAACAGCTGATCAGCGACTCGGCCGAGTTCATTAACGGGTTGCCGTGGCGGATAATGATCGATGTTTCGACGGATGCCCAAAAATTTTTAAAATTTTTTGTGCTCTGTGACGGAGACAAAAATGGTAAACTTTGTTTTAAATAGGCTTTACAAACTAAAAGTTGGAATTTTGGATTATAGAGTTCGGGAGAGGTTCAAAAAAACATTTTTAAAATCAGAACATTACACATTTTGTCAGTCCTTATAAATTACTGTTTTGGAGCAAGGACGGTCCCAGCGCCAAGGGCGTACCCGGGGGGCCCCCGAATGAAATTTGAGCCTATTGTTTTACAGCTTTACAATTTTTTAAATAATTTTCTTAACAAAATGCCATCAAAAATCGAAAAAAATTTCCCAGCGGCGCCTCTATCGGCACCGCCGACCTGATTTTTTTTAAAATCACCCCCCTCCCCCTTGAAAAAAAAGTCCTTGCCCAGCGCTTCACCGAAATTCAACGACGAGGGGCACCCTTTTTCTTGTTTTTGAGTAAATTTCTCAACTTTTAAGACAAGGCTTGGAGCTGTCAGGCGGCCACTCGTCTTGGAATCGTTTCTTGTGACAAGCGAATTGAAAATTTTATGGAGCAGGAAGAAACTCGCGACGTTTTCAACGCGAAGACGCGGGCGTGGGGCAGTCGAACTTTCATAAAAATTGAGGTGAAAAAGGAAAAATGTAAATGAAAATTTTCATTTTACGCTTTTAAGGAATTATTGGACCGAAAAAGGGCTTTGTACAACGAAGTGGACGACGTTGTGACTTTCCTTGTCGACGTAATCGCTGAAAAGCCCAACGGAATGCCGTAAGTTGTTAGCCTAAGGAAACAGCCAGGCAAACTTTCAATTGGTGGGCAAAACCAGAACAAAAATTTTCGGGGGGAGGTGCAAGCCAAAAAAATTCGATTCTTAGGGGTGCATTTTTGGGTTTTATTATTTTAACATTTTTGTTTTAAAAAAATTGCGTTTCTGGGGGAGGGAGAGGGTCGGCGATGCCGCTAGGCGCCGCGGAGACAAATTTTGATTTAATTTGTTAGGAAATTTGGCCCAAAAATGATTAATTTTGCAAAACAAACGAGTCCCATCTATGGTTTTTTCAAAAAGATTTAAAGATTTCGGGGGGCGAGGCATGTAATTAAATTATCGTTTTTACTAGGATTTTGGCCTTTCTCTGCAATTTATTCAGAAATTGGTTCAAAATGCGAAAATTCACATTTTACTATATAAAAATGCCCTCTTTTGAATGGATTCGATGTGATTTTTTTAAACTTCAGCGGAGTGCGCACCGAAGACATTTTGCTGGTGAATGGAAAAGAGACGAACGTTAATAAGCACGTGAGTAGTTACCTAATTGGCATTTTAATTCTCATTTTTTTCAGCAATTAGCCGCCCATTCGGACTTTTTCAAAACTTTGTTCTTTGGAGAGAACGCAGAACAAACGCCCGAAATAGAAATCGATGACTTAACGGACGCTGTGCAACAGTTCGAACGCCTTCTCGCCACAATGGAACCAAAAAACATGGAATTGGACGGTCATTTCTTTTTTTGTTGAAAGCTGAGGAGATTTGTTATTTAAATTTGTCTCTAATTATAGTTTCATTTAAATTTGTTTCTCTAATTATGGTTTCATTTGTTCACAGACGAATGCATTGAAAGCGTTTTGCATTTGGCAAATCGCTTTTTGTTGGGTTCGGTGGAAAATCGATGCGTGGAATTTCTGAAGAGGACAAGCAAAAAGGCGGCGCTGTCTAAGTTCCGATTGGCCGATGAGTACGGATTTGTTGCTTTGAAGGTTTTGGATTTTACAAAAATTAAATTCGAAATCCACCGGTTTTAGAGTCACATTCTGGAATATATGACAAGAGACGACTTTGCAGGAGAGAATTATTTGGAAAACCTTTCAGAAAACAACAAATTGGGGGAAGAAGCGGCAAATGAATTGAGCGAACGGCACAAGGAACTTTTTGGGCCTCCGTCGAAACGTGCCCGAAAAAGCTTTATGTACACAGTCGAATGAATCCATGAACAGAAACCCAAACCATTTTTTATTATTATTGCCCATTGACGTTATTATTTTGTCCAGATAAAACGGAAGTCGCAAATATTCGTACTTTTGAAGAAAAAGGCCGGACCAATTCTTAATTCCATCCAATCCAGGGCAAAAAGTATTTGGGGATTCTGAAAGTTGTGGGTTTGAGCAAAAAATTGCGGGTGAACAATAGCAAATAGTGTAACAGGAGCAGAACTCTCAGAATGATTTTGGAGTCGACGGTAAAGACGACGATTGGCCCCCATCCTCGGGCGGCGGTTTGAACAGTCCGTCCAGCCCGTAGTTGCCCCAATCCTCACGACCGTCGGACATCCCAGTTCCATCCACGACTGGGGCCTGTAAATTCATTTTTCAATCCAAGACATATCCGGTGGGGGCTGATCCCTTGCATTGAGAAAATTGCTCAAAGATTATTATTTGCCAATTATTTGACGAAATCGGGGGAAGTGGTGGGCGTGGCCTTTCGTACTAATTCTTTGTCAATGACTTAAAACAATTTGGTGAAATCGGTCAGCCCGCAGCTATCGACCGTTTTCTGTTGTTGTTGTTGAAGCCATTGTTGTTGGGGTTTTACTGCTTGCCCAAGACGTCCGGAGCGGTTTGCCTCGCGCAATTGGCTATAGCTTTTCAGTGGTGAACTGTCGACGCTGCCCGTCGCCATTTGTGCGCTATCCTCGCCACTTTGAGCGTCATACTGAAATAAGTGAATGAAAAAAGCCATCGGTTTATTATTCATTTCGACAGTTACAAATTAGACACATTTCAATTTAATATAAACAACAAACTTATAGGTTATTTGAATGCAGAATTTTGTCGGTTTGTTTTAACTTAATTCTGTTTTTTCGCACGATCTTTTCAATACTTTTCAGAGGAGGTTGTGGGTGGGTCGGCGGTGCCGATAGGCGCCGTAGATGTTTCAAAAAATGTTCTATCGAACCTTTGTGTATTGTCTGGCGATGTGTTGTCGAAACTCCGAACCGCACGTCGACCTTTTGAACCCGAAGGAAACGCCAAAAAGCACAGAACTGAGAACTGTCTGAAAATTGATTGTTTAGGCTAATTTCTTAACAAAATATTTATAGTAATCATCCCAGCATCAGTCCCACTACACAAAATAATGTTATATGTTCAAAAAGAAAACGTACCAGCGGATATCCGATGACATATCGGGGCGAAGTTATTGGAAGTTTTTGCTTGTGACGGCGCATATATTCGAGGAAGCCAATGCTAACGGCGGCCAAAGTACCTCCGTACGTAACGGCACACTAAAATTTTGGGGATAAAAAACAAAATTAATCAAACGAAAAGGGATTAGAAACTCTTTAGAAGCAATTTTCTTGTTAAAACTTTAGTCCCCAAAAAACAAAAAGGGCGGCAAACGTGTGAGTCATTTCAGCTGCACCTATCGAATTGCAATAATAACACAAAAAAAAAAAATTATTAAATTCCATAATTAATTTTGACCTTTTGGACGCACTCTCCAGTCATTCGAAAAATTTCGGTCTTTTCATCGGCGGATAAATGACTAAATTCAAAACCGGCGAATTGCGCGCGACTTTAAGGATTAGCCCACCGGAACAACCAAATAATCTGTTGCCGGTTCAATTTGCCGAATTCGGGTATCGTTTTGGACAAAATGGACGGAAAATCTCCTTGGTTGGACCTTCCTCCACTCTCAGTCGGATAATTATCCATGATAAAACTTCTTTTCTGAAAACCCTAAATATAATCAGGTAGGCGACGATAGCAATTTTTTAAATTTTTGGAGACGGCCCGATTATTAAGTTCGTATCTAAATAATGGTGTCTTTCATAAGTACCCGAAATGGTTTTATGAAATTCTGAGAAGTACTCGGTTTAGCGAAATAGATATCATTCGACTCCATTCTAAGCCTAAAGCGCGAACCGTAAAATTTTTTAGTTTGAAGCAAGTTATGAGCCCGGGACTGAAGTGTCTTTTTGAGTAGGGACTCAGTTGTCTACTGATTAAAAATTGGCGAAATTCTGTCTGTCGACAGAAAATCAAAATTGAGAAATTCAAAAAAATAACAATGCGGCAGACAGCGAATGGCCAGACACTATATCCCCCACCATTGAAATTTCTTTCGCTTTTCGTGACCTTGTAACACAGGCTAATGCTTATATTTCGTGACGAAATTTTGCAGAGGTGCCTCTAGTGCTCCCTTCTTACCTCTACCAAAATTTGGTGGAGTTTGGATAATTTTGAAAAAATTTGGTTTGAAAAATTTAAACGTTTTTACTATAACTCAGGAATTGAGCGATTATATTTAATAAAAAAGCGATTATTAAATTCCTTATTTTGTTTCTAGGAATGATGAAAGTTTGAAATGGATCTGAAGTATAGAACAAAAGTTATGAGTATCGAAGTGCGGGATGCTTTTTGTTGATTAAAAAAGGTGAGAGAGAACGCCAAAGGAAGAGAACATGTTAGAAGAGATAAACAGGAAAAGCGAGATAGTACAGGGGTTTTCTCTGCTGCTGGGCTTGACCCATAGTGAGAATTCATGCTTTATTTTTGATTGGACGCATAAACTCCGATTGGACGCATTAGAGCCGGAAATTGCTCCCATGGATTTTAGAAAATTTTGCCGATTTACGATTTTCAAAAATGCAAATTTTTTTTTTGCGAATTCTGCTTTAGTAGGGGTGAGGGAGAGAAAATTTTGAATTTTCGACTCATTTTGTTAAGGGATTTGCAACCAACGGGAGTCGTTGGTAAATATCGACCATACGGTCCAGACTCAAAATCGAATGCAATATATATCCGACTCCATTCTAAGCCTAACGCACAAATCCGTAAAAATTCTTTGGTGGCAACAATTCCCTGAAGAGTTACAAACCCGGGACTGAAGTGTCTTTTGACTGGGGACTCAGTTGTCCACTGATTAAAAAAGGGGCAAAATTACTCAAAATTTAGTATCATTCGAAAGCCCTCGACGAGGCAAATCGATCTAGATATGATGTGACACGATTAGACGCTGCCGCAAAAATTTTTTTACGGATTCGTGCTTTAGGCTTAGAATGGAGTCGATTGATATATATTCCGTTCGATTTTGAGTCTGGACCGTATGACCGATATTTTCCGAGTCGTTCAACTTGGCGCTCACAACTGGGCGCCGTGCACGACTGGGCGCCGGGTACAACTGGGCCGCACAACTGGGCGCCCAATATAAAAGGATCATCTGGGCGCCCGTTGAAATTTTTTTTAATTTTTCAAAATTTTGAAAATTAATGAGGTATAAAGTGTACTTGGTGTTATGTGACAACCAAAAATTTTTTTTTAAGTTGACAGAAAGGTGGTTCCAGGGGTTATAGGGGTCGTAGAATCTGTTTCGAACACCGAATTCTAACAATTTTCGAAATTTCAAAAACGTGCAAGGGTGGCTTAGGCCTAAGCCTAACGAACCCCAAAACCCGGCGCCCAGTCGTGAGCGCCCAGTTATACCCGGCGCCCATTCGTATCCGGCGCCCAATCGTGAGCGCCCAGTTGACCCCAATTGGCAACTTGGCCGATGAGTACGGATTTGTTGCTTTGAAGGTTTTGGATTTTACAAAATTAAATTCGAAATCCACTGGTTTTAGAGTCACATTCTGGAATATATGACAAGAGACGACTTTGCAGGAGAGAATTATTTGGAAAACCTTTCAGAAAACAACAAATTGGGGGAAGAAGCGGCAAATGAATTGAGCGAACGGCACAAGGAACTTTTTGGGCCTCCGTCGAAACGTGCCCGAAAAAGCTTTATGTACACAGTCGAATGATCCATGAACAGAAACCCAAACCTTTTTTTATTATTATTGCCCATTGACGTTATTATTTTGTCCAGATAAAACGGAAGTCGCAAATATTCGTACTTTTGAAGAAAAAGGCCGGACCAATTCTTAATTCCATCCAATCCAGGGCAAAAAGTATTTGGGGATTCTGAAAGTTGTGGGTTTGAGCAAAAAATTGCGGGTGAACAATAGCAAATAGTGTAACAGGAGCAGAACTCTCAGAATGATTTTGGAGTCGACGGTAAAGACGACGATTGGCCCCCATCCTCGGGCGGCGGTTTGAACAGTCCGTCCAGCCCGTAGTTGCCCCAATCCTCACGACCGTCGGACATCCCAGTTCCATCCACGACTGGGGCCTGTAAATTCATTTTTCAATCCAAGACATATCCGGTGGGGGCTGATCCCTTGCATTGAGAAAATTGCTCAAAGATTATTATTTGCCAATTATTTGACGAAATCGGGGGAAGTGGTGGGCGTGGCCTTTCGTACTAATTCTTTGTCAATGACTTAAAACAATTTGGTGAAATCGGTCAGCCCGCAGCTATCGACCGTTTTCTGTTGTTGTTGTTGAAGCCATTGTTGTTGGGGTTTTACTGCTTGCCCAAGACGTCCGGAGCGGTTTGCCTCGCGCAATTGGCTATAGCTTTTCAGTGGTGAACTGTCGACGCTGCCCGTCGCCATTTGTGCGCTATCCTCGCCACTTTGAGCGTCATACTGAAATAAGTGAATGAAAAAAGCCATCGGTTTATTATTCATTTCGACAGTTACAAATTAGACACATTTCAATTTAATATAAACAACAAACTTATAGGTTATTTGAATGCAGAATTTTGTCGGTTTGTTTTAACTTAATTCTGTTTTTTCGCACGATCTTTTCAATACTTTTCAGAGGAGGTTGTGGGTGGGTCGGCGGTGCCGATAGGCGCCGTAGATGTTTCAAAAAATGTTCTATCGAACCTTTGTGTATTGTCTGGCGATGTGTTGTCGAAACTCCGAACCGCACGTCGACCTTTTGAACCCGAAGGAAACGCCAAAAAGCACAGAACTGAGAACTGTCTGAAAATTGATTGTTTAGGCTAATTTCTTAACAAAATATTTATAGTAATCATCCCAGCATCAGTCCCACTACACAAAATAATGTTATATGTTCAAAAAGAAAACGTACCAGCGGATATCCGATGACATATCGGGGCGAAGTTATTGGAAGTTTTTGCTTGTGACGGCGCATATATTCGAGGAAGCCAATGCTAACGGCGGCCAAAGTACCTCCGTACGTAACGGCACACTAAAATTTTGGGGATAAAAAACAAAATTAATCAAACGAAAAGGGATTAGAAACTCTTTAGAAGCAATTTTCTTGTTAAAACTTTAGTCCCCAAAAAACAAAAAGGGCGGCAAACGTGTGAGTCATTTCAGCTGCACCTATCGAATTGCAATAATAACACAAAAAAAAAAATTATTAAATTCCATAATTAATTTTGACCTTTTGGACGCACTCTCCAGTCATTCGAAAAATTTCGGTCTTTTCATCGGCGGATAAATGACTAAATTCAAAACCGGCGAATTGCGCGCGACTTTAAGGATTAGCCCACCGGAACAACCAAATAATCTGTTGCCGGTTCAATTTGCCGAATTCGGGTATCGTTTTGGACAAAATGGACGGAAAATCTCCTTGGTTGGACCTTCCTCCACTCTCAGTCGGATAATTATCCATGATAAAACTTCTTTTCTGAAAACCCTAAATATAATCAGGTAGGCGACGATAGCAATTTTTTAAATTTTTGGAGACGGCCCGATTATTAAGTTCGTATCTAAATAATGGTGTCTTTCATAAGTACCCGAAATGGTTTTATGAAATTCTGAGAAGTACTCGGTTTAGCGAAATAGATATCATTCGACTCCATTCTAAGCCTAAAGCGCGAACCGTAAAATTTTTTAGTTTGAAGCAAGTTATGAGCCCGGGACTGAAGTGTCTTTTTGAGTAGGGACTCAGTTGTCTACTGATTAAAAATTGGCGAAATTCTGTCTGTCGACAGAAAATCAAAATTGAGAAATTCAAAAAAATAACAATGCGGCAGACAGCGAATGGCCAGACACTATATCCCCCACCATTGAAATTTCTTTCGCTTTTCGTGACCTTGTAACACAGGCTAATGCTTATATTTCGTGACGAAATTTTGCAGAGGTGCCTCTAGTGCTCCCTTCTTACCTCTACCAAAATTTGGTGGAGTTTGGATAATTTTGAAAAAATTTGGTTTGAAAAATTTAAACGTTTTTACTATAACTCAGGAATTGAGCGATTATATTTAATAAAAAAGCGATTATTAAATTCCTTATTTTGTTTCTAGGAATGATGAAAGTTTGAAATGGATCTGAAGTATAGAACAAAAGTTATGAGTATCGAAGTGCGGGATGCTTTTTGTTGATTAAAAAAGGTGAGAGAGAACGCCAAAGGAAGAGAACATGTTAGAAGAGATAAACAGGAAAAGCGAGATAGTACAGGGGTTTTCTCTGCTGCTGGGCTTGACCCATAGTGAGAATTCATGCTTTATTTTTGATTGGACGCATAAACTCCGATTGGACGCATTAGAGCCGGAAATTGCTCCCATGGATTTTAGAAAATTTTGCCGATTTACGATTTTCAAAAATGCAAATTTTTTTTTTGCGAATTCTGCTTTAGTAGGGGTGAGGGAGAGAAAATTTTGAATTTTCGACTCATTTTGTTAAGGGATTTGCAACCAACGGGAGTCGTTGGTAAATATCGACCATACGGTCCAGACTCAAAATCGAATGCAATATATATCCGACTCCATTCTAAGCCTAACGCACAAATCCGTAAAAATTCTTTGGTGGCAACAATTCCCTGAAGAGTTACAAACCCGGGACTGAAGTGTCTTTTGACTGGGGACTCAGTTGTCCACTGATTAAAAAAGGGGCAAAATTACTCAAAATTTAGTATCATTCGAAAGCTCTCGACGAGGCAAATCGATCTAGATATGATGTGACACGATTAGACGCTGCCGCAAAATTTTTTTTACGGATTCGTGCGTTAGGCTTAGAATGGAGTCGATTGATATATATTCCGTTCGATTTTGAGTCTGGACCGTATGACCGATATTTTCCGAGTCGTTCAACTTGGCGCTCACAACTGGGCGCCGTGCACGACTGGGCGCCGGATACAACTGGGCCGCACAACTGGGCGCCCAATATAAAAGGATCATCTGGGCGACCAATTTTTCAAAATTTTGAAAATTAATGAGGTATAAAGTGTACTTGGTGTTGTGACAACCAAAAAGTTTTTTTTTAAGTTGACAGAAAGGTGGTTCCAGGGGTTATAGGGGTCGTAGAATCTGTTTCGAACACCGAATTCTAACAATTTTCGAAATTTCAAAAACGTGCAAGGGTGGCTTAGGCCTAAGCCTAACGAACCCCAAAACCCGGCGCCCAGTCGTATCCGGCGCCTAGTCGTGAGCGCCCAGTTATATCCGGCGCCCAATCGTGAGCGCCCAGTTGACCCCAATTGGCAACTTGGCCGATGAGTACGGATTTGTTGCTTTGAAGGTTTTGGATTTTACAAAATCAAATTCGAAATCCACCGGTTTTAGAGTCACATTCTGGAATATATGACAAGAGACGACTTTGCAGGAGAGAATTATTTGGAAAACCTTTCAGAAAACAACAAATTGGGGGAAGAAGCGGCAAATGAATTGAGCGAACGGCACAAGGAACTTTTTGGGCCTCCGTCGAAACGTGCCCGAAAAAGCTTTATGTACACAGTCGAATGAATCCATGAACAGAAACCCAAACCATTTTTTATTATTATTGCCCATTGTTATTATTTTGTCCAGATAAAACGGAAGTCGCAAATATTCGTACTTTTGAAGAAAAAGGCCGGACCAATTCTTAATTCCATCCAATCCAGGGCAAAAAGTATTTGGGGATTCTGAAAGTTGTGGGTTTGAGCAAAAAATTGCGGGTGAACAATAGCAAATAGTGTAACAGGAGCAGAACTCTCAGAATGATTTTGGAGTCGACGGTAAAGACGACGATTGGCCCCCATCCTCGGGCGGCGGTTTGAACAGTCCGTCCAGCCCGTAGTTGCCCCAATCCTCACGACCGTCGGACATCCCAGTTCCATCCACGACTGGGGCCTGTAAATTCATTTTTCAATCCAAGACATATCCGGTGGGGGCTGATCCCTTGCATTGAGAAAATTGCTCAAAGATTATTATTTGCCAATTATTTGACGAAATCGGGGGAAGTGGTGGGCGTGGCCTTTCGTACTAATTCTTTGTCAATGACTTAAAACAATTTGGTGAAATCGGTCAGCCCGCAGCTATCGACCGTTTTCTGTTGTTGTTGTTGAAGCCATTGTTGTTGGGGTTTTACTGCTTGCCCAAGACGTCCGGAGCGGTTTGCCTCGCGCAATTGGCTATAGCTTTTCAGTGGTGAACTGTCGACGCTGCCCGTCGCCATTTGTGCGCTATCCTCGCCACTTTGAGCGTCATACTGAAATAAGTGAATGAAAATTGAAAAAAGCCATCGGTTTATTATTCATTTCGACACTTACAAATTAGACACATTTCAATTTATATAAAACAAAAATTCTTGCGATGCAAAAATTAGACGTTTCAAAAAGAACCTTTGCGTAGAGTCTGACGATGTGTTGTCGAAGCTCCGAACCGCATGTCGACCTTTTGAACCCGAAGGAAACGCCAAAAAGCGCAGAACTGAGAACTGTCTGAAAATTGATTGTTTAGGCTAATTTCTTAAATAAATTTAAAAGAATCACCCCAGCAGAAGCTTAAAACAGTCCCACCCTCTCCCACTACACAAAATAATGTTATATATGTTCAAAAAGAAAACGTACCAGCGGATATCCGATGACATATCGGGGCGAAGTTATTGGAAGTTTTTGCTTGTGACGGCGCATATATTCGAGGAAGCCAATGCTAACGGCGGCCAAAGTACCTCCGTACGTAACGGCACACTAAAATTTTGGGGATAAAAAACAAAATTAATCAAACGAAAAGGGATTAGAAACTCTTTAGAAGCAATTTTCTTGTTAAAACTTTAGTCCCCAAAAAACAAAAAGGGCGGCAAACGTGTGAGTCATTTCAGCTGCACCTATCGAATTGCAATAATAACACAAAAAAAAAATTAATTAAATTCCATAATTAATTTTGACCTTTCGGGCGCACTGTCCAATCATTTGGGCAATTTCGGTCTTCTCATCGGCGGATAAATGACTAAAATCAAAACCGGCGAATTGCGCGCGACTTTAAGGATTAGCCCACCGGAACAACCAAATAAACTGTCGCTGGTTCAATTTGCCGGATTCGGATCCTCCAATCATTTCGGACAAAATGGACTGAAAATCTCCTTGGTTGGACCTTCCTCCGCTCTCAGTTGGATAATTGTCCATGATAAAACTTCTTTTCTGAAAAACCTAAATAATAGATTATTAAGTTCGTATATCTACATAAATTGGTTAGAAAAAGAGTAATGGTGTCTTTCATAAATACCATATTTTTTAATGGCTTTATGAAATTCTGAGAAGTACTCGGATTAAAATGAAAAATTAAGCATAAATTGTGTTGAGCGGGAATCAGAGAAAATTGGTACTTATACATAGTTAGGTATGTGTTATGTGCAGGGCTCCCAGATGAAAATTTTCAAAAACATCATTTGGCTAACAAAAAAGCATCATTTGGGACCAAAAAGCATCATTTTTTTAAAACCTTTGTTTAACAGGTAAATAGTGAATGTGAAATGTTCAAATGCCATATTTTTGATTATCCATGATCGATGTAAGAAGTTTTTTGTTTGAAATTAACATTTGATAAAACTCGGGGCACGAATGATCGAAATTGACTTTGATTTGGGCCAGCGATTTCACAGTCTCAACTTTCAATGAATTGCGGACATCCGTCCATTTTGCTAAAATCATGTTTTTTTGCGCGCGATTTTCCCAAATACTTTTTTTAGTGGGGGGGGGGTCGGCGGTGCCGATAGGCGCCGCCGAGAAAATTTTTCGCATTTTTGACTCGATTTGTTAAGAGATTGCAAATAAATTTGCAGAAGATGTGATGCTTTTTTGCTTTAAAAAAAAGAGGTTTTTTTATAAAGAAAATTCCCAGTTATTTCAAACAGGAACACGCGTTTTCATTAAAAATGAAAATACACAGAAAAAAATGGAAAACATTACGCCAAATATTCAAAATTTAATAGAAAATTTGCATTCCACCAGTGGAATTCTAAAAAAACACTTCTAAAATCCTCAAAACACCCAAAAAAACATCAAAAAGCATCAGAAGAATCCAAAAAACATCAAAAAGCATCAAAGCATCATTTTTAAATTTTAGCATCATTGACTTTCCAAAAAACATCAAAATGATGCTAAAGCATCAAATCTGGGAGCCCTGGTTATGTGCATATGAGGCAACAAACAAAATAGTGTTATTTGATGCACTGATTACGAATTCGTCAATAGAAAATAAAAATTGAGAATTTAAAGCGGTTTACGGGTTTAAATTCTTAAAAATTAAGGAAAACGACTTTTAAGTAAACCAAAGCCCGATAAGGAAAATTTAGACATCAGCCAAAGTACCGCACACTCGACTACGGCGGCCAGTAGGTGGGGCGAGACTTCGGGCTCCGGAAAAGTCCTCATTTTAAAGGAATTTTGAAAAACCGGGTAAAAACTTCAGTACCAAAATGGGAAAAATTGACCATTTCAGTACTGGTCCCGGTCCCGTCCTACCCTACTTGTCGTTTTTTCCTTAATTTCAAAAATTTAAACCGTTCAAAAACCGCTTTAAATGCTCAACTTTGATTTTCTATTGACGAATTCATATTCAGCGCACCAAATAACATATTTTAAAACAATTTTTAGTATAAAAATTTATTTCAAAATGTTGACCAAAAGGGTATGGGCTTTGGCCAACTTTGACAAGCTGTATCTAGGCTTTAGCCAAATGTGCAGCTTACCCTTTTTTGTCAATTCTTCTCCATTACAAAAAAGGATCAAAATCTGCGCATTTCGGTCCCCTCAATTATTTTTTCTTTTATAAAATAAATTATGCCCAGTTGCCGACAAAACTGAAGTAATTCAAAATATTCGGCTGAAAAAAAAGATCAAGATCGTTCATAGTCCAGCTATCCGAATGTCCATCTTTCGCTCATAACAACAGACGTTTTGTCTCCCTTCCGATTCGACCGAAGTTTACGATGACGAGCTGGAGGGACCAACGATGTCAAACTCGTTGGCGAAGTTGGTCTTTTCCTCATCAGTCAAATTCTAAAATGATTTTTTAAATGTGAATTTAAAAAGGCAAAAATTGTGTTCGCCAGTTGGTCTTTGATTTTTATTTTAAAATAAATATACGCTTTACATCTTCCAAACAAAGCATCTCTCGAATTTGTTCCCCCGATTTGCCCATTATGCAACGGGCACCTTCTTGGGCACCTGCAGAAACAAAATCATAAAAAATGAATTTTTCATTTTGAAAATTTCTCTAATTTAGCGATGCCTCTTTACAAATTCAGAGAATTCCTCTTCAACGGAACATGTCAATTTTATGGTTCACAATCAGCTGCTGCCCCGCGTTATCCCTCCAAGCCCAAAATTCTGGTGACGGCATTCCGAATTTTAAACTCATTAACAAATTCTGTAATGTACCCATGCCAAATCCAATCAAAACTTACAATAGTGGTACAGCGAAGGGATGTCCAAGAAATTGGCGGCCAAAAAGTACTCCTTGGAATCCTCGAAGTCGACGTCAAAAAATTGTTTCTCCCAATCGGTAAATTTAAACCAAATGCGCTGAAAAGTTTTTTTGAAAAGAATTTCATCTTTTCTTTGACAAAACCTCTTTAGTGACCGGGTCCTCCCTCAAAATCGGGTCGGGGACGTCTAAACGGAATAAAAAAATCGGAATGGTTTCTTGTACCAGCAAAAAAGTCAGAAAATTTTTCAGTGGAAAATAATGAAAAGTGAGGAGACCAAGATAAAAAAAGAATTTGTAGTCGTGAAAATTGATTTGTTCCCGAGTGTTAGATAAGTTGTCCTTTCGCTGGACAAAAAGACTTTTCCATAAATTCCCCCCCCCCCCTCTCCAATCGCACAAAAAAATGCCATTCTTTTCAGTATTCGTTGCTTACTTACTATGATGTTCGCGCATCCATTCCAGAATTTTCTGAAAGCATTCGCCAGTGATTTCTTCGAGCGGAAACTCGAATTCCGTCGCAGTCAATGACGACGACTGGCAGAATGCATTTTCCATGCCGAGTTCTTCCCTAATTCAAATTAAATTGGTTAAGAAATGCATTTATAAACCAAGAAATGCCCATTTTTTTGTTGCTTATTTCTGATTAAAAAACTAACCCTAAGTGAGTTCCATAAATAATTAGAAAAATAATTGACCAAGAAAGAGGAATAGGTAGATGCGGGAATCTGAACATATGAAAAATAGGCATTTTTACCAATTACTAAAATTAACAATGTTAAAAACATGCCACATATGCATAAAATTCTTCGATTGAGCCATCAGATGCCACGGTGCCTAAAATAACAAAAAAGAAATTAAATTTGCCGGCATTTGGAAGGACGCGCCTCAACAATTTCGCCTTCAGAAGTGCGACAACGCACCAAACGTTCCATTTGCTCCTCGGTGAATTGGCGTACTAAAAAGTATTTTTAAATTTTAACATTAAAACAGTCATTGGTCCTAAACATATGACCATAAAGCAACTATAATATTCCTTCCTTAAAGCCCACGAAAACATCTTTTTGCGGCTTTTTAAAACATATTATGCAAAAAGGAGGCAAATTTCCTTACTAATACTGAAAATTTATTTAAGTTAAAACGGAAATTGTTAAATGGGCCGAACCTTGAGGAGGCTTTTGATCTTCCCCGTCCTCCTCCGTCTCCACTTCGACCTCATCTTCCTTTTCCTGCTTTACTTCACCAACTTCGTTGTTTGACATTTCCAAATGCGAATAACAAGAAAGAGAAAACAATAACAAAAGCTAAAAAAGGTAGGAAATATAAAAAATCAATGGACTTGAAATGTTTTGAATTAAAACTGATTGAATATTTTGAATTTCTTTTGGATCGCCTTCTTCATTTTACAATCCGCTTTGCTCTGCTATTCACCATTTGATTTGGACGGGCTTTAGTATACAAAGGAGTGGGCGGGCAGGGGATGGGGTGGGGGAGGTTGGGGCGGGGGGGGGGGAGGTTGATGTTTTTGAATTACCCCCGCGGGTATATTCATTGTTCTCCGTACATCATCCCCATTGCAGAAGATTAGTTTGGGACCAATGAAAGAAACATTCAAAATGTGACAAAACTCCATCATCCATTCACTTAAAGCAGAGGAGAATGCTTTTCGCCGACAGCTGCCAAATTTTGAATGTTCCTTTATCAAAATTTGTATCCATGGGCATGCCTGTCCAAAATTTGGGGATTTTTCTATTTTGAAAATTTTCCAACAGACTGAAAACTGATGGAATATGCTAACTTATTATCCAGGGACGTAGCCAGGGGGGGGGAGCACGGGGGAAATCCCGCCCCCCCCCCAAAAAATGAAATTTGATTAAAAAAAAACCATAGGGGGACCCTAAATAGAGTCAAAAATTTAAATTTTTCTCGCCGGCTATCGGCACCCCGACTACCCCCCCCCCTCCAGTAAAGCAGAATCGCTTTTTGAAAATTTCTTAACAAAAATGAAAATCACCCCTAAAATTTGAACATTTTTTGGCAAATTGCATAACAAAAATGCAATAAAACGGAAAAATACACCCTAAGAATCGACTTTTTCCTCCCCCCCTCCCCCCAAAATTTTCTGGTTAAGTCTTATCGATATTATATAATAAAAATAAGACGGATTTACTGTTGGAGATGGGACGGAGGACTGGTGAGGAATTTACTGCCTCCCAGATTAAACAGAGGACTGGAAATGCCTACCGCAATCGATGTCATGTATGAATTGGGTCAAGGGTCGGCGAAAGAATGGCATTCAACTTTTTATACAAGTACATACGATCATTTATGTTTGCGTAGAGGTTAGCTCAGGGCTCTCCATGGACGGCAAAAAAGGAATGAATTGCTGGTAAAATCAAAAATTATTGTTTTGAATATCTAAAGTTAAATCGAAATTGATATATATTGAGCATAACAAGTGATTTTTATCAGATTTTGTCAATAAATAAATTTTATAATGAAAATTAAATATTGTTAAGAAAAGTCCAATTTACTTAATTGAACGGTCTAAAATGAATAATTATTTGTGTAAATGTTTTAAATTATTTTTATGCTTAAAAATTTTCAAAAAATTTACTAAAAAAGGGAAGATTTAAATGTAAAAAATAAAAATGATATCTTGTGTGAGGCTTAGAACATTAGACCCAATAGAACTACCCTAAAAGTCTAACCACCCAGCTGCAGTTAAAAAGCTACGGAAAGTGCCGTTTATTTGGGTAAAATGTTTTCGTCGAATCATATACTAATCGACTCCTCTCCCATAGAGGAATTCGAACAAAACTGTTTTCTATGCAATACAATGTTTTAACACCACTAGGCCACACCAGTTCGGGAGTATAAATTGGTTAAAATCCGGGTTTAGAACTTCGCTCGTTCCTTTTTTTATCTGATCAAAATTCCCGAAAAGTCGATTCTTCGGAAAACACACTTTTGCTCGTTGTTTCGTCCTTCGGCTTTTTCGGGGTTTGGGTTCCTTTGGCGTCCATCGGTGCCGCCGGTGGCACATGGATTTGTTCCTTTTTGTCCTCCTCCTCTTTCTCCTCCGCCTCCTTTTCTTCCTCCTCTTCTTCTTCCACCACTTTTTCACAGATTTTGGCTTTAAGTCGCCCGACCAATGCTTTGTTTAATTGGGCAAAGTCTTCAACTGTGTACACATTTGCTGGACCATCGGCAACCTTAGAAATGAGTAAATTTAAAAATATTTCTTAGGCTAAAAAAACGCACCAAAAACATCTGAATATTATCTTTATTAAATTTTTTCTATCACATAGAGAACGTTATTGGGGCTCCTCGACCGGAATCGGATAGGATAAGAGGGTTTATTGTAATCCGGAATCACTTTTTGATCCCGACTCAACGACAAATGTCAATTTTGGTAATCAACGACAAATGTTAAACAATTAAAATCTCAATTAATTTAATTACTCTTGTAAAATGATTGGATTACCAACTCAAGCTGTTCTTGGACAATGCCGGACCCCACACCGACCACAACAATTTGCACATTATCATTGCGCAAAGCTTTTGCTTAAACGAATTGTGGTTGATTTCGCTTCCGGTCCGAAGGTCGAAGGTTTTATAACTTTCTTCAAACTAACTCGATTAGGTCGAACATAATACCAAATGAAAGCTTGCGACGAGTTAGCGTTATCATTAAGCTAAAGATTTGCGCTTGGACAATGCTTAAAAAGTTATGACCAAAGAAACTCCAAGAGTGGCCATTTTTAGAGGTTTATGGCCATAACTTTTTCATAATTAATAGATCGCTTGCTTCTTCTCATCGAGAGCTTTCATTTGGTATAATGTTTGACCAAGTTAGGTTAGGTTACAGAAAGTTATAAAGCTTTCGATCTTCGGACCGGTAGCCGTTGATTTTTAGAGAATTTTTTCCAACCCGGGGAAGCCACATCGTCCTCTGATGCCCCGTCAGTGACCACAACCACCGCTTTGTTGACAGTTATCGGCGGCTCTTTTCTGCTGGACGCATTCATCACCCTTTTCAAGGTGTAATCGAGTGCTCGGCCGAGCCGAGTCCCTCCGTTCATATAGCAAACTATCGAAATGGCCTCTTCGAGCTGAATTTTAAATTTCAACTTTTCCGATTTAGTGAAGTGTCGATCGTTCCATCAGTTATTAATTTTGGTAGCAAATTAGAATGTTTTTGGTTTGGTAGCGTCCAAATTCGCTGATTTGTGAGTATGAAATTCATTGTTGTGGGCACTTCAAATTATCGGATACCCTTTCTGGGTTGAAATAGTCGGTCAGGCCAAACTCAGTCCGGCAATAGCCGGAGAATTGGACCAATGCCAAATGGTTGCCACTCCGGGTCACGCCCATTTGTTTGGCAAATTCGCGGCAGAACGGCAGCATTTGTCCCTTAAATACTGTCCCCGTAATTGACGAAGATCCGTCCAACAAAAGTACAACGTCCATCGGAGGAGCTTAATCATTAAAATTAAATAAACTTTTTTAAATAATAAGAATTTGTTTTAATAATCAAATAACTTATTTAAGATTTTACGGGGCAATGCGCCCTCTTCGGCTTCTTCTCGGAAGCTCCTCTCGGGCCGAGGCTTCTTCGACTCAACTTTTCTTTTTCTTTTTGGCTCCGCTTTCTCCACCGCTTTTGTCTCCGTCTCTCCGACATTTGCCGCGTCCTCGTCCCCATTTTCATCGCATTCCCTCGAATTGCGTACAGTCTTTGTGGCATTCAATGAATTGCGTTTCATTGTGCTGACGAATCCTTTCGGCTGACCACCGCCCGTTTTGCCGTCATTTTCTGTGCTAATGAGCGAAATGTGACGTCGAACAGTTTCTTCCGACTTCGATTTTGAACTGCTGCTGCTGAACAGGAGAGACGATTGTTCGCGCGGGATGGGCTCCGAGAGCAGAGAAAACTTTTTTTGCTTTGGTAGTTGACCGCGGAGATTGTCAGAAAACATATGTATCCGATACCAATCAAAGAAAAAATAGAAAAATTTATTTGACGAATTTTGATTAAATCAAAAATTAGGACAGATCATTTTAGGGCAGAAAATTCAAAACAATTAATTTGTAAAGAAAGATAAAATCCGAAGAGCAAAAAAGAAAGCATTTAATCACAGGAAATAAAATGCAAGAATGCGGCCCATGTCATCTGTTGTTTATCTTTGTTAGTGAAGCGGAACAGAGAAAGATCAAACAAACCCAGCAAATTCACACGTTGAAGCGGAGAAGTGGCAATTGGCAGTTTAATGTCAGAGGTAAATGATTGGGGCGGGGGGGGGGGGTGGTGGTGCCGAGAACTAATTTTTTACCATTTTTTCTCTAAGTTTATAAGAATTGGCCAAGAAAAATTTCGGTAGTGTATAAATTTTCTAAAGGGAATATTGCTGGTTGTCAGGTTATTCAAGGTGAGCGTCATTAAAATGAGCGGGTACAGTAACAACAACCTCATATATTTCTTGGCTAGGTAATCTTTTTTTAAGAATTTTTTTCATTTCCTCCAATTTAAGCAGAGATTTGATTTTGTTTTTTAAATGAATTCCAGGAGTCGCCGGGTTTTTTTGAATTTTTTAATTTTTGTTAAGGAATTGGTCGGGAATGCAGATTTTTTGAGAATTCTATTCACTTTCTTTTTCCCCAAATGATTCTTCTCATTTACAGGCTTTTGAATGACATCTTGTTTATTTAAAATAAATTGTTTTTCTTCCACACTTTCCCTTTTTTTGTTTAAATATTAATTTTATGCAAACGCCATAAAAGTTGTAAAAATTTCAGCCCGGGGCGATTCAGTATGAGTGCTTAAAAAATCAAAAAAATGGGTGGCTTTATAATTGGAACACACTTTAATGATAAATGTGCTGTGAAATTATTTTCCCAACTATTTTTTCAGCAGTTTTCGATGTTTAATTATTTGTTGGGACTTTTAAATGCACATATCAATGCGTTGCTGACACTTTTAATGGTCTATTTGATTGGTCTCTGTTATGCCGTTCTGGAATTTTATACTGATTATAGTGAAAAACAGAAATTTATGTCTAAGAATAAGCTGTTCCGATCGAAAATGGAAGAATGGAGGAAAAGTTCGTCGATGTTGAAGAATGATTTCGAATTCGCAGTCGAAGAAAATGAAGGGCAGCAGAACAATTACACATTGACCGCAGTTTTGACAGGGGCCGACGGCACAATTGGCTGTGAGGCGAGTGGTTTTCAGAAATGAAACAATTTTAGGGTTAGAGTCCACGTTGAAAATGGTATTATTTACCCAACTCGCTCTACCTTTTCCAAGCTTATTTCCTGAACTTTTTTCAAAAACTAAATCAAAGATTTTTATATTATTCGAAAGCTTCAATTAGTAGAAGCTATCAGCACGCAAAAGCTAAGCGATTGGACAAACCTCGAAAAGTTATGGCTAACGAAATCATTTCAGTTTACTGTCCACAAGAGATTGGTCCAATCGCTTAGCTTTTGGTAGGGGTGTAGCGAGTTGGGTGTTGTCCGTTGAAAATTCCAAATATTCTTACAGATACTGGATTATTTGTTGTCACTGGAGTTTTATGTGTTCGTCATCGGGATGAGAGCGCCTCACTTTGACTCAGACCAAATGCATTTCATTAAATGCGATTTGAGTGATAGAAATCAGGTGATTAGGGTTGGCGCTTTGTAAAATTCCATCAGCATGCTTTTAATCGGTTTTTCAGGTTTTTGAAGCGGTTGAATGCGTTTTGCTCTGCGCCTCTCACATCGACCTTTTGGTGTTGAACGCGGCAATGATGCTGTGCCCAAATGCAGGTAATTATTGTCCAATCGTTTAGCCATCTTAAATTGAAAGTAAATACATTTTCCCGTGTTTTGAGCCCTTTTCAGATTGAGGGCATCCCCTTCAAAATTTAAACATTAAATTCCTTAGGCTTTTTTTTGTTTCTCTAACGAATCATTCTTTTTGGTTGGCTACCCTTTCGATTCGATTGCTTTGGTCAGACAATCATTGAGCCCCATCTCGCGGTGAATGTGCTGGCCAACGCGCAACTTTTTGCTTCCTTTGCCCATCGGTTGGAGGACAGTCGAATTCGTTCGCCCCGTGCCGTTTTCGTCTCCTCGTGCACTGCACATGCCGGTGACTTGTCACTGCTTTTGCAAGACGAAGGTCTCCGATTTTTTAATAAAAAGGTCTTCAAACACAAATAAGGGGGAAATTGCTCCACTCAGAATCATTAAGTGAAATTGGAAAACTTTCCAAAAAAGGGCAAAAAATTTCTTCAGTTTTGGAACAATTTTCTTAACAAAAGTCTTTCACCTCTTTCCGTTTCTGCATTTTTGCGCGTTACTGTCATCGGATCAAAATAAAATTTGCCCGAAAGTTGTTTCTTTTTTCAAACTTTTTGCTCGTCAAAATGATAACAACCATTCCCCCAAATATTTTAGAGAAATTTTGGTGCCATCGCATCAACGGCTACAAAGCTTATGCCGATTCCAAACTGTTACTTAGCGTCTACGTCAAATATTTGAACGGAATTTTGAAGTTTTTTTTCCTCTTTTTTTAAATAAAAAATTGGAGTTTTTTAAGGTATCGACAAAGCAAAATCGCGGTTGTCAGTGTTCACCCGGGCGTTGTGCCTGGAAAATTGTACAGAAATGTGTTTGCGCCATTCCGTCTGGTGCTCAACGTGTTTTTGAGACCATTTTTGAGGTTTGTGATGGGTCACGAAACTTATTCAAAAAAACATTCATTTTATTTGTTTCTGATAAAAAAACTCCCTAATTAGGTCACCGTTGTTGGCCGCCACTCGCGTGTTGGACGTGGCCTTTGCCGACGACCTTTTGGAAGGCTCTTATTACGAGAATGGCCGCGTCACTGCCTTAAAACGTATGGATGACGCTGAATTCGTTTGGTCAGTCGGAACATCCGTCAGAGAAATGATTGTGGACAGCAATGACAACTCTTTTAACACCAAAAACAGAATTTCCACATAATCTCAATCTTTTCCGCCCTCCCTCCTTTCCTTTTAACTGCCAAAGTATCCGATAATTGTCGAGTTTGTGCCCCCCTTTTTGTTGAAAAAATGCTGTTTCGAAGGGTTTTCGGGGGGTGTAGAATCCGAATACCTTCATTTTGACCGGTTTCAAACCCCGGACCCGAATTTGAAAATTCAAAATTTTCTAAAATTAAATTTTGGTCTCGATTGTTCGTGTTGCCCCTTAACCACGGTTAACGACGAGCATGCCGGTTAGTCGGCCGTTAACGAAAACCCCAGGATTCCGGATCAGGAGTCCTGGAAAATCCAGTGAGGTCCGATCTAGAATGAATGTTAGATGATTTTACGCTCCCAATACCCTTCCTTAGAAACACCTTTTTACCGACTTTGAAGAAAAAAATTATTTTTTCTTTAGAGGGGGGGGGGGGGCAAACTCGACTATTTTACTATCCTCTATTCCAAACAACATAGCAATTTGTTTCTCAATGTTTACAAATGTTTTAAGCGAAAATGAGTTAATTTATAAGTTTCGGATTCAACCAAAAAAAAATCAATTTTTGTCAGGCATGTTTTTTCGAATTTTCTGTTGAAAAGAGCTTTTATAAAGCGAACACCGACATAAATAAGAAAAAACCACCAATTTATACTTTCTCTCCGTTTTCTGCTCCCGCTTTAATTGCTCTGTTGTCTTCGGGTCGGGCTGCTTCTCAAACTTTTCGCCCGCCATACTTCGGAACTTTTCTGTTTATGTCTGCCGCGCCGAAAGTGCCATTTTTTGTTTAAACAATTCGAGAATAATGTGCCATATTCGGTCTGATCACCTCAAAAAGAATAGGTCGTTTAATTGGTGTCGGCGGGTCATATAACCGAACTATAAGGTACCAATGAAATTTAATCAACAAAAAGCATTTTGCAACCCTTCCAAGTGGAAGAAAAGACTGAAGATGAAAGCACAAGGTCAGCCACCGCCACCTTTTGCCTGTCGAGTGAGTGGATCATCTCCATCTCATCAATCATTTATGCCGCCTATTGCATTCGCTTCCGGTGATTGGTGCAAAATAATAATTACAAATTTTGTCTGTCTAAATTTGGTCGGAATTTCCACTGAACGATGGCGCCATCGACGGGGGGGGGGCCAGAGTGTTGACCCAAATTGGACTGGAAGATGTCCAACGAACGATCAATTCCATCGATGGGACAAAAATAGGCGCATATAAAAAGGGACGAACGGACGTTTTAGTCGCACTCAACAAATTGTGAAAGTTCAGTGAATAAATCAAAATTTGTGACAGAGCGTCGTCGCCATGAGTTGTTGCCCGCTTCGTCTCCTTTCACTGCTCGCCCTGTGCCTTTTGTTGTCATTTGTTGGCCTTTCAACGGGCCAATACTTTTCCAATGCCGTCAACCCCTACAACAATTACTTCTACAACCCCTACGCGTACAGCTCCAACTCCAACAGTCGCTCCTCCTCGAACAACAACGGGTCAGTGAGAAAGTCGAAATGAATAAAAACATTTATAAAACATTTTAGCTATTACGGGTACGGAGGATACGGCTACGGAAATAACTATTACAGCGGAGGAAGCAATTGGTACGGAGGCTCTTCCGCCTCCAATGGCCTGTTTCGATACTGTAATCCGTGCTACGATGTACCGTAATCAAAAGTGCATTCAAAAGAATTCGCGGGAAAGTTTATTTTCATAATCAATAATTCCATTATTTTTTAATTGTTTGTGTAAATTGGAGACTTTTCATTGTCACATCGAAGTTAATATTGTGGCGATATATTTGTAAAAACGCTGTTCCATCAAAATTGCGCTGTGCGAATTGCCGGACATTGGAAATTCCGTGACAGTGACCTTAAATTGTTGTTTTATAGTCGTTAATTGATTTGTGCTTTGCTTGCACCATTCATTGTTAAACGCGGTAAAACGATTTCGGGAATGGGATCGGCAAGTCACAATGCCATTGTCGGAGTCCCGCCGAATTAAATCCCTCCCGACCGGTCGGTCCATACCAGGGATGGTCGGAATTCCGATTTCCGACCTTTTTGGGGTCGGAATTCCGATTTCCGTAATTTTTTGAGGTCGTCGGCTCCCATCCCTGGTCCATTTGTTCTACAGTAACGCCGCATGGTACTTACCGTATTCCCCTCCCTTTTCCATTTCTCACAAATTCTCATCGACTCCGCGTTCACTGCCCCATCGCCGTCTCCGAATATGACGCGGGGGTTTTGGTCCTCCACCGTCTCGTACAAATATTTTCTTTCCGTATTATTTGTACCCATTCCGTACACACAAAACATCAAAAAATGATTTATTTATTTATTTTATTCCAATTTTTAATCTCACCGGAACATATTTCTGCGGCATTGGCTCATTTTGGGCATAAAATTGCCAAATTTGGCTGCTGTTAACCAAGCTAAGAAAGTCTTTCATTTGATCAACGGAAAATGTCCGTCGTCCAACGGCAATTAGCCATTCCGAGCCAAAGGCATTGCCGAAGGGCAATAAATTGGCGGAAAAGGCCGAAGAACGGAAAAATGAGGCAAATTGTTTTTGGCTGATCGAAACATTCTTCAGCAGAACAAATTCGCTGCCAAAAATTGAAATAATATAAAATGAAAGAAAATATGCTTCTTCGACCTGACAGAAGCCCTTTGAGAATAACCGAAGCTCCGCCAAACGGTGGCGCCACATTTATAGTGCCTTGCAAATGCCTTTTCTGCCATTGCTAAAATATTAAATGAATCGCGCCAAGCTTTATTATAAAGCCTTAAATTTCATTTAAAATGATATATAAAGCTTTAAATGCTTTAAATTTCATTTAAAATGATATATAAAGCTTTAAATGCTTTAAATTTCATTTAAAATGATATTTAAAGCTTTAAATGCTTTAAATTTCATTTAAAATGATATATAAAGCTTTAAATGCTTTAAATTTATTTAAATGATATATAAATCTTTAAATTTCATTTAAAATGATATATAAAGCTTTAAATTTCATTTAAAATGATATATAAAGCTTTAAATGCTTTAAATTTCATTTAAAATGATATATAAAGCTTTAAATGCTTTAAATTTCATTTAAAATGATATATAAATCTTTAAATTTCATTTAAAATGATATATAAAGCTTTAAATTTCATTTAAAATGATATATAAAGCTTTAAATGCTTTAAATTTCATTTAAAATGATATATAAAGCTTTAAATGCTTTAAATTTCATTTAAAATGATATATAAATCTTTAAATTTCATTTAAAATGATATATAAAGCTTTAAATTTCATTTAAAATGATATATAAAGCTTTAAATTTAAAAATGATATATAAAGCTTTAAATGCTTTAAATTTCATTTAAAATGATATATAAAGCTTTAAATGCTTTAAATTTCATTTAAAATGATATACAAATCTTTAAACTTCATTTAAAATGATATATAAATCTTTAAATTTAAAAATGATATATAAAGCTTTAAATTTCATTTAAAAAGATATATAAAGCTTTAATTTTCATTTAAAATGATTTTTATTTAAAATGCTAATATATCGTCAAAAAAGTTACCTTCGAAACTCTGAAGTTCAAAAATTTGTTTATTACATTATTGCCCATACTGTGTGCCAAAATGACCGCCTTTTTCCCCGTACTTTTGACGGCCTTTTCAATCAACTCTTTTAAATCATTATAATAAATATTCATCACATCTAAAATAATAATTTTCTTTTTTCAATTATTTTTGCCAATTTTTGCCGGAGGTTAGATGCTGCCTCCAATCGTATTGAGCCGCAAAAAGTGTTTTTCCCTCCGCATAATTAAGCTCCGAAGTCAAAAATAGGACCAAACTTCGCACGTATTCGTTTTGTTCTAAAAATTTATTGAAATGCGCCAATTTTTGGAAATGGAATAATTGCCATCTTGCGGAGATCCATCCGTGTAAAGGCATTGGATGGGCCAAAGGCTATGTCCGAATGGAATCTAATTAACAATTAACAATTAAAATTGACCAATTAATTCATTACAATTAATTATTACTCACCCCGGGAAGATTGGCTCCAACAGAAACATTTGGTACATTTTCAAATCGTTTAAATTTTGAATTGTAAGAAAGTCTAAAAAGCAATTTTTGTGCATTATTTTTGCGTTTCTAACGATAAAAGGTAAAGTTCGCAGTCGGTGGAATTGATCAAATGGTCGCTTATCCACGATTTTCTCAAATGAATGTTTTTCGCGCATTTTGCCCCCAAATGTTCGGCGTATTCGATGCCAAATCCCTCCACGTACAATTTGCTTCCCATCAAACCGGGCACTAAAAATTCAAAATAATTTGAAAATAAAAAATAAATATTTGAGACCCAACAGAAGAGGTGGCGGCTCCCAATCCAATTGCTTTCGTAGTTCCACGTTTTTAAGGACCAAAAACAGACACAAAATGGTCAAAATAAGGAGAAGGACAATTTTGAGGAGGAAAATGGGAAAAAGGACGGCGATTCGGCGGGAGACAAAACGATGGACGGCACTCTCTTTCCAACGACGACAAAAGTCCATTTAATTGTAATTAATCGGCAGCCACTGACTTAATTAGGTATTAACAAATTAAAGATTATCATTTTATTATAATTAAAAAAACGAATTTTTTTCGAATGAATTCTTCAAAAAATTGCAGGTAAATCGTTCTCAAAGCAAAGGCAAAATGTTTGCTTAGAACACACCGGTTATCTAATCGGGAAGGAAACGGATGGCCTATGCTTTTAATTTTCCTTATGACTAAACGGAAGGCCTATGCTTTTAATTTTCCTTATGACTAACAGAATAATAAAATTAAAAGTGGAGAATCATAAGCACAAAAATTACTTAGGGTGTGTCATAAGTTTTTGAACTCAAAATACAATACTTAAAATATTCACTATTATGATCGATAAAATGTTGCCTTTTTATGGGCATATTTTTGTCCACAGACTCTATTTTCTTTTACAGTATAAGATTATCGTAATTTGAAGTTTTGAGTATGGGAGAGGCCTCATACAAAATTTGAGCTTTATTGCTCCACTCATGAAACTCCATTGCCACAGCAGAAATTTTGGGGCAAAAATGGCCCTTTTAGGGACAATTTTTGGCAATACAATTCAAAATGCCGTAGAAAATTTTTAGCTCAACCAAAATTCTTTAATTTTTGCAGTTGATAAGCATTGTTTAAGCTTCCAAAAGCATTAAACTGGGGCTGATTAGGCTCAAATTGCTTGAGATAGGAGCCTTCAAAAGCGGTGGACGGCCTCACGGACCTCGGCTAGTCTTTGATGTTTTCATATGCCCCCACAGAATTTGGCGCACCTCCACATTACCGTGCGCTATGAGACAATTCCCGGGCCTTTCGAAATATTTATTGTGTGTGGAAAGTGATAAGAAATGAAGGAGGAAACAATGGCGAACAAAACAAAAAAAAGAATCATTTAACTATGTGCAGAAATGACTGCTTTATAAATTTTCAAATTCATAAAAATAAATAGTGCAGAAAACTTATGACACACCCTAACTATAAGTATTTTATCGAATTTAATTGAGTTTTGCGATTGACATTTAAATGTACAAAAATATTAATTATTTCGATTGTCGGTGCGCGACACACGCCACAAATCCGTTGGTGACTTCACAGAAAAGAAAGCTCTGAACGAATGCAAATTCAAATAATTTAAAATATGAAAATAAATTATTCACCGTATAAATGTATGAAAAATGTGCTCGTGAACAAATAACTAAAATAATGTTATTAAATTATAATAATTTGTAAGTGATTTCATTTGCAAAAAGACAAAAAAGACCGTCAACATCGCCTCCAAAATGATGTTCGGTCGCCAAATTGATCGCGCGTTTTGAATCCATCGGGTCGTTGATATTCTTTAAAAAGAACCTTTTTTAAGACAATAAACACAACAAACACTACACAATAAATAAATAATGAACATAATTTTTTGTAGAGTTAAGATTTAACAAATGCTAATCTGGATGGATCTCGATCTAATCCCAATTCTTGTATAAAAATTTAAAAAATGCGGAGCTCAAGGAATTGTGCTAGGACTTTTCTCACCTCCCCTCCAGCGTCCCTAATTGATAAATGCTTTTAAATTGCTAACTCACATCGATCATCAACTTTCTCAGCACCAAACTGTTACATTTTGGCTCAATCTGTTCCATAGCGGTAAAAGCTTCCTTCGCCTCCCCCACTCCAATGTGTTTGAGACGCTTTTTCGGTTCCGCCTCATCCGAAACAATCACCGACGTCCCCGAAGGCGTTTTTCGGTGTTTTATTTGACGTATATTTTTAAGGATAACATTTGATTGGTCGCCGAATTTGAAGAATTGGGCAAACTAAAATGGTTCTTCTTTTTAATAAATATCCTGGGTTAGTTTTGAATTCTGACCTCCTCCAAATCGCTTTCGTCCGCCATTTGTCGACCTTTTGCCGTTCTTTCACCTCCCCCATCCTCCGCGTGCTTAAATTTGATTGGCCAAACTATTTTGCCATTTGCCATTTCTGTTGGACATTTGGCCAAAGGACAACGCTTTATATCCGGAGGACATTTTGCCTGAGGACATGATGCCGCCGTAGAGCATTTGCACAGTGCCTGAGGTGAATTTTGCAATGTGCGAAAGATGAGAAAGCCATTGGAAGCTGAATAATTGAGGAAGAGTTGGAGAGAGTGGAGAAGCACAATTCGAACCCAAAGAGGAGGCAAAATTAGCATTCTGTTCAAATTTTGTTGAATAGGGAGAGAAGGGATGCGGAGTAATAATTTACACAACATTTAATTTTTATTATTTTAGCAATTTTATTTTATTTTCGCCTATTTGCACCTTCATGATTTCTAGCATGTAAATTGGAGCCGGGGGGGGGGAAGTCAGTTTCATTTAAACGATTGTTAAAGCACCGCCAAAGAAGGTTCTCAACGAGATAAAGCTGACGTTTTCGGTTAACAAACTTACTCTTTATTCAAATATTAGGTTAAATTATATTTTATTGTGGAAGCACTAAAGCATCGGCTGTTAGTAAGGATTTTGTTCCATAAAAATAATGCGCTTAAAAAGCGACAAACTTTTTCTTCCCCGACCCATGGGGAAAGCGCTTTTCATGCATTAGCCCTCATTTACTTTTCCGATCACCGCCGTCGAATTTACTGCGGGCGGGAAATTAGTGACTGAAGGTTAGTGAGTGAATGTTTGGGGTGGGCGGCATCGGCGCCACCAAAAACACGACGATTTGGAAGAAATCCGACAACTTCGGGGGGGGGGGGGGGTGCCACGGCATTCACCACACAGGAGGTCGTTTTCCACACACAACATGTTTAAGCCTCAAAAAGGGATTTTAATTTATTGCCGATGCTTTAAAATGTCGAAATATCTCAATTTAATATATTACTAGATGCAACAGAAAATAAAATGAAAAAAACAGTCAAAACAAATGTCTAAAGTTGAAAGCGTCATTTCTAGCGGTTCTTCTTCTTCCCCATTATAGAATCTATTTGTTGTTCAGGATGAGATTTAATTAACACCGGCCATTTGTGCAAAAGGAATAAATTCTGCTCATTTTTCTGTCGCTGTCCTTCTCACACAATCGTACCCCGTCGAAAGCCGTTCTGTTGGCGTTGGATAAGTTGCTTCAAACGCCGAAGATTTTGCACAAGCAAAGCCCCGTACACTTTGTCATACCAGTCCAAACACTTTCCGCTGCAAATAAAGGGAAAACGTCGTTTTAAACGACAAAAGAAAACGGAGCGTAGCCGAAAGGGACAACAGACAATCCATCAACCAATCAATAATGCATCAACAATCAATCAATAATCCATCAATCAATTAATGATCGATCAATGGAAGCAAAACGAAAACGGCCCTTTGCAAAAAAAATAAATGTGCTAATACCGAAAATCGACCCTCGAAATGTGTATGACGTGGGAATGGCCAGAACAGACGGGCACAACGAGGAACTCGGATTTGTAGAAGGAAACATGCTAAAAAGAAGATTGGTTGGTAACTCTATAGTATAATACGCCAGCAGAAAGAACCAAAATATTTACAAGATTCTGGGATCGAATCCGAGTCTAAATCCTCTTTGTGTTGGGCTTTTCTTGAGGGGGGGGGGAGGCTAATTGAGAAAAAGTCACTCTTTAAGGATGTGTTTTTTGGTATTAATTGCAGTTAATCTCCAACCATCTTATAGTTAGGTAGTACTCAATTTTGCGAATTTCTAAATTAACGTTTAAAATAATTGTTGGAAAAAAATTAGGAAGCCAAAAATTATTTTTAAAAAATTACGTTTTCACCACTGGACGGGCAAACATTGCGAGGAACAATCGATCGTTCAACAAGCATTCCAACACTATTGATATCATCGATTTTACTGTAAAGCCAACACCTGAATTCGATAAATTGCACAAAAAACTCTCACAACAAATTACAAGTAAATCACAATTAATAATATCAAACACCGTGCCAAGAAAGTGGACTTCTCGGACTCGTCGTCAAGCAATGCTTTGTAAGTGATCTTCACAATGTCAAAGTTTTGCAAGGAGGGCCCAATTCTTTGGCAATCTTTCACTTGAGAGTCCCACAAATGCCTAAAATCTCTGCTTCGTTATTCAATAAAAAGGCAAGAGAATACTTTCAGATAAAGAATTCAAAAGTTTATAGCTGGATCGATCGGTAATAAAATCCCGCCTTTTCCCATTAAAATCCCATTAGTCCAAATTAACGGGAGCGAGAATCCCGTAAACTCTGTCACCCGCCTTGGCGAATAAAAAAAAAACATTTCCTCCAAAAGTTGCTTAAAATGTCACTGTGCCTGTTGTGAAGAATAGCGGCCAACACCAAATTGGGTGAAGCCGCAATGGCCGTTTGGACGCTGAACGTCTTCAAAAGGACCATGTCGTTGACAGTCCGTGTGAACAATTGCGACCCGTCCGGAAATACGCGTTCCAACTCCCAGTTTTCCCATCTGTTGAAGGACAGACAGAAGTCCTGCAAGAGAACAAGAAAATAACTCAAAATTGAATAAAAAAGTGGTCCGGATATTTTAAAATAAATAACAAATTATAAATCATTCGATTTACCTCCTTCAATCGAAACAATTGCTGTCTGAAGTTGATTTGCAACTCTTTGGAGAAATCGAATTGTCCGTTTTTCATCGGCATTTCCATGTCGTGGCACACTGTCCACCGTTTGTCGATGCTGATCTCTTTGGCCAAATTGTTCGGCAAGTACAATAAACGCTCCCACTGGTCAATCATCGTCACCAAAATCCCCTGGACAGCGGTTAAAGAGTCCCGTGCGGGCATTCCAATAGTTTTCCGACGCCTTCAATATTTTATTTTTACAAAACGATGTTCAAATCGTTCAATTCGACCGATCAACAACACACATTTAAATTATAGATACTCTGGTGTAACAAAGATCAGATCAGAACACTCACATCAATCTCCGTTTGTCATCCCTCCCATCGCCGCATTTTTCGCCCCTTTCGTCGCCGGGCATTTTGAACAGCGTGGGCATCCAACAAGTTGCCAAATTAAGGGAGGACATTCGATTGACTGACGAAAAGCGTGTGATTGTTTGCATAAAGCTCAGCAAATGCATCAACGCCTCGCGATGTTCGGTTGGCAGCAGCAAAACGCAGTGATGGAGAGCAACAAAGTGCCGTTGTTCGGGCAATTCGCTAACCATTTTCATGAGAAGTTCGGAAATTTGCTCAGTCATCAGACTCCCCGGTATACACATAAAGTACTGCTTCAACGCATCCGCAACATCGTAAGGCGACGATTCGGTCAGCAAATGGCCGGGAATTGGCTGGTTCGTTAAAAGTCTCGAGCACGCTTCACGGATCTCCCTGATGCGCACTTTGGAACCTGTCGAAGAATCAAATACTTTAAACGAGACAATTTCTGTGTTGACTGATCAGCTTTATTCATAAACAACGCCCAATCTAGCTGCCATTTATCAAAACAGTGATCAACTGACCACTTTTGCGAAAAATTTCATCCGACGTTTGTGCGTGACCCTTCAGCCATTCCATAATGTCGTAAACGAAACGCGGCAACGGACTCCCATCGGAAGTGAACGGCACAATCGAACTCAGCGGAGTGCCGTAAAGGAACGTCGGTTTGGAGGTGGAGGAAACGTCCGTCACAGAGGTGGAAGTGCCGACGGACGACAAATGCGCTGAAATGGAAATAAATATTTAAACGGTTTTATTCGGATTTGGACAAAATGAAATATTTTGTGAAAAGGGGTTTGGGAACCTTTCCGGCCACCCAAGAATTCTTTGAAATTTAGGCATTTTCAACAATTTACTTTTGTCTCTGAATTGCCGAATGACACTCCTCACCCGTCTGAACCACCGATGTGAATCACTTACGGTGGAGAACTGTTTACAAAGTTCACCCAATTTTAAAACCGACGCATTGTGAAGCCAATCCTTAAATCATAAAATAAAACCAAATTAAAAATAAAAATAACCCCACCAAAGCTTCGACATTCATTGAATCAGCACGAAAAAAATGGTCGCAATGCAAACACACAGCCGAATTTATTAGAGGTTTGTCCAGAGAAATGCTAAAAAAAGAAGTAAAAAAACGCAAAAAACAAAGGAATTCAAAAATTCGGGTTCATTGAGGTTCACCACCAGGGTTGCACCAGGTCGAGAAAATCCCGGTTTTTTAGGCTTCCGGGAATCGGTCTTTCGATTTTGCCGAGCCCACAACTTTCTTCTCATTCGCCCGTCCGTCATCAAAAACCTCCAAATTTCTCACTCACGCCGTCGGACGACCCATCAACGGTCGTGAATAGTCGTCGTTTCCAACGGTTTGCACGGAAATTGTCCGTTTGTTTGCCAACATTTTCGGCGGGCAATTTGAATTTTGTTGAAATAATGGCGACGAAATGGCGTGCAAAATAACGACGGCTGCAGAGTGTTGGGAATGGCGGCCATTGCTGAAAAAATACGAAGAAGTCTCGACTTATGTTGATTAAACGATAAATTAAATTTTGAAATTATTTCTCTGACTCATCGAACGTTTAAACTTTGAAAGATAACCCGACAACGGCGGATGCTTTTTGTGACTGTTCCTCCGTCCGCTGCTGGTCCTTCGAAGGTGACGGGTAATGGTTTTGCTGCCTTTGCGTGTCGTTTGGCCGTTGATTTTGGAGCGTTTGCCGTCCGGTGATGTTCGGAATCCTGACGGTTGGCGGCGGTGACTGTCCATAACACGGGTTAATCACCTGAAAAAATATTCCTAAATTTTATTTTTTTTAAAAGAGTGACATAACTCAAAGGTGGACATTCAACTTTTAATCAGAACTAATGCGATTTGTTTCCCCACCTTTTGATCATTTTTCAAATGTTTTTATATCACCAAAACATTTTATTGTGCTTTAAGATGGTTAAAAAATGGCATCAGGCTTTCGCGTTTTTTTTTGTACAAACCTCATTAGTACGTTTTAATCATTTGTTAAAACCTGAAGAGGAAGTGGCGATTTGTTGTTGGCCACACTAAATGATGTCACGTGCTTATCGCTGTTTGAGGACGAGGTCGTTGAGCAGCAGAGATCGGTCATCAAATTGGCGTAGTTCGCCTCCGGGGAGGGAGGCGTCAAACTCTCCGGAGTGCTTACAACCGAAAGAGCGGCGGAATTGCTCTGATCGGCCAGCGAAGGCAACGACGACGATGAAGAACTTGAAAAATCAAATGAAATTTAGCCTTTTCCGGCAGATCGATCGCCGGTGTCAAACCATCAAAAAGCTACACCCACCTTAACACAATAGAAGAAGAGGGATAGTGTTGATACATTTAAACTAGCCGATGAAGTCAATGTTCGGACAAAAGTTAGAATATAAAAGCAACGGATGGATGTCGGTGGATTGGATTTTGCTTCACAATCAATTAATAGAAGAAAAAATAAAGAAAATATTATTGTATTTGCTAAATTTTGACCAAATGTTCGAGTTGTGGTTCGAACTTCGAAATGGACTGCTGAATCAATCCACCGAAAATTAGCAAAACGGAGTTCGAACCCTCAACCCTTTTTTTGTTGAACCGAAATCGAATCACTCACTGTGTAACGATTTATTTAGTCCATAAAATCAATTTATTTCAAATAAAATAATAATTTCAGTTTAAATAACCGGGTTAAGACGTTAACCCGGGTTACTAAAAGACCAAGACGAGCAAAGGGCCCCAGATCAGGGCTGGGCGAAACTTCGGCTTCTAGTTTCGCGAAATTTCGGGTATTTTGGAGCTTCGAGTTTCGTGTTTCGGGAAAATACCCGAAGTTTCGGGTAAAATGCCCCCCTAAAGATTGGGGGTTTCTTGTTGGAAAATGTTTCAAAGCTAAGGCTGCAGGAGCAAAAATTATCGTAATTTTAGATTTAAATTTAATCATTTAGCAAGTTGCGGATTATTTAAATAGTCCAATCGTGATTGCGATTCCTACACCTTCTGGGCAAATCCAATGCACGCAACCAAACTAGAGCCCAGCGGGAACGGGATTCCCGCGGGAAAAGTGCGGAATTCCCGGTCCCTTTCCCCTCACTTTTTTCCGGGCGGCGCCTATCGGCACCGCCGACCCCTCCCATTTCTAAAAAACTTTTAAAAAGTGCCGATTTTTAAAATTTTGGTTCGGCAAAAACCAAAATTTACCACTTCACGGATTTAAATGTGAAATTTGAGGGATTTTTTACTTGTAAAAGTTGTTTAAAAAAACTTCGGATTCGAGCTTTGAGAAATTTCGGGTATTTTGGGGCTTCGAGTTTCGACTTTCGGGTTTGGGAAAATTTTTTTTCGAGTTTCGGATAGTGCGCCGAGCTTCGCACAGCCCTGCCCCAGATTCGGGTTCTACGATTGGTCAAGATGCCAAATATGTATAACATTTTTTGACGGAACCAGCGATTCGAACGAATGTCGCACAATAAATAAATTGATGGGTTTTCCAATGCAATTAGTTCGGTTGATTTCTTTGATTGAGTTACACTTATTGGGGCGAAAGGGTTGTTTCGATTGATTAGCGCGTATTCGATTTGTACCTTACAAACATTCAAAGATGGGTGTTGATAAGAAGAGCAAATATTTGGAAGGCGGAGGTAAGTCATAATGAATGGATGGAATGGTGAGGAAGGAGAGATGATGATAAGCTGATGAAGAAAAATAACCTCCGATAAACCGCGTGAGGAGAAAACAGTTTTGGGTGAATTTGCGAAAAAATCATTAGTTTGTAGCGAAAACAACAGATTTATACTTATACAAAAGGCGCATACAAAAGGCGCTTTATTTCTTTATGTGCATGTGTTTTTCGATCTGCAACTTTTTTGAGCTAATTTCGGTGGTTTTGTCCTTTTAGGTCCTTTTTCCAAAAAAAACTTTAGCTTAACAATAGCTTCATCTCGACAAGAGCTTCAGAATGGTTTTTAAAAGTCTGAATCGGTTAAGTTTAAAGTCAGTTATTGCCCCGGTCTGGATTCGGATCGTTAGCCATTGTGGGTCTTAAAATAAAAATGAAACAAGTTACCTACCCAATCTTTATATGTACATATTGAACATGTTCACAAATTGTGAGTACGGAAGTACCCGCAAAAATCCTTTTTTTGCACCCGTTTGGAAATCATTATGCGGAAGAAAAATGGCGGCGGACCCTTTCCCAGCAGCGGGCGGCGGTGTCAAGTCAAAACATCTGTTTCATTTTATTTTTTGTTATGTCCCACAAAATCTGTTTTTTCATAAATTTCTTTTGTGTCGGTGCGGAGAGGAAGGAACGCGGCGAAGAGCATCTCCCTCCCGCTGCTAATAAATGGGATAATCCTGACCGAGCAGGCGACCGACCATTTTAGGAGGAGAATTTGATGGGCTGTGTTTGGGACGCGCGCGAAGCTGGTGGACGCGGAGTTGGAATTAATTGGAATTGTTGTGAACTTGTTTTGTGGTGGGTGGGTTGGGTGAGTGAGTTAAGGTTGCTTGAGTTCGGTTGGCTTGGCTTGGGCAACGGATGCTGGTCAATCGGCGGAGAAAAAGAGAGAAGCGAAAGAGTGATGATTAGGGATGCAAAAAATGCACCAAAAATTGCAAAATATGCACATAAATTTTTCCAAATCCAATTAAAAATTTCCCCAAAATTCTTCAAATTTTTCAAATATAGCAAAAAATGAACAATTTTTCCTAATTGAAGTAATGGTAAGAGAAATAAACATTTTTTTCAGAAAATTTTCATAATTTTTAGTGCGAAAAAGTGAATTTTTTGAAAATTAAAAAAAAGTCTATCCTTAGGGATGGAGTTGGCCGGGATCGGGATCCCGGTTTTTGGAATCCCGATCCCGGTCTCGGTTTTTGAAAAAGCGAAATCCCGATCCCGGTCCCGATTCAACATGCTGATCCCGATCCCGGCTTTCACGATCCCGGTCAATCCCGATCCCGGTTTTTACCAAAAATCCCGATCCCGGCCAACTCTAGGCTTAGGCTTAGGCCTAAGATTGGAATTTTGAAAATAAGTGAATCTTAAAAAAAAAAGGGTCCCCCCTATGCTTTTTCAATTCGCGGCGCACATGTCGCGTTTTCCCTGCGGCGCAAATGTCTATTTTTGGCTTCCGGCGCAAATGTCCTGCCACGATATAAGGCGATTTGTTTACTGCTCAACGCCATCAAATCCAACCGCCCGCCGACCTTTTATAGCAGCTAATGCGGGAGAGCAGTGATCAAAGGGCCTGCCCGCTTTGCTGAATCACAAAACTAATAATGCTGAAATCAATCAAAAAAAACATTGATGCCGCAGAACAAATAGTTTTTTGCCTTCGAATGGCACCGAACCCCTCTTGCGATCTGCTAATGTTGTGATCAGAGCAGAGTGATTAATGTAATGGGAAGGCATCTCAATGTGTTACTTACATTGATTCACCGAAAATTTAAATTAATCCGTCCGACGAATTTTGGTGTGGGAGGAGGGGGGGGGGGAAACAGTGCAGCCAAAGGAAGTGACAATACTTCCTTTGAAATATTTGGTGGCTGTTGAAGTCGGTGCGGTCGATCATTTACGCCACCACCGCCGCCGCCGCCGCCGCCGCTATCACTGCAAAAGGGGGGGGGGGGGGGGGGGGACGTCCCCCCGTCCGTGGCGGTGAATATTCCCCCTCAGCGCTCGCTCGACTCAATCATTGTTTGCCTCCCCCCCCATTTACACATCACCGCCCGGCCCTTTCCATTCAGTCACCCCCCCCCCCCCCGTCCATTCTTTTGATGATCCCTTCCCCCCGCCGATCCATAAATGAACGACGTCGCGAACAGCGGATAATATTGAATATGCTGGGGATGAATGAATGGCCTAACATTGAGATGAGATGCATTGGGGCAGATATAAATAAGAGCGCGGCCGGATAAGGAGGGCAGCGCCGGGGGGAGGGGGGGGGGCTTTTAGGCAAAGCCAACAATCGGAGGACTTCTCAAACACGTAAACATTCAAAGGCATCGTATGCAAATAATACCAAACAGTTTTAGCGCACTGATGGAAGGAAATGGGAGGGGGGGGGGGAGGGAATTCGCATGCTTTTCCTCTCTTTTCTCCCGCGTTTTCCATGAGTGTTGGCTCCCCCCCCCCCACTCAAATGACATAACCACCGCCTTTAGCATAACCCTCATTTGGTTTTGAAGTGTCATAATAACAAATTTAAATGGGCAAAAACTATGTAGATGAACATACCGTGACCTAGCTTACTTGTGCGACTGCTCGGTTTAAAATTGTAATTTAAATATTATTTGTATAAATCGATCCAACTGTCCTTGAGTGAGAAATGCGATCACAAATTTATTTTCTATGGCTCAATTTACAAAAAAAAAAGAAGAAGTTTCCGGTGATTTCCAATCAATGAGAATTGGAAATTAAATTAATTAATATTCAACCAACATCCGATGTAAAATGGGAGGCTCGGAAGAGTTGGCGACGTACAGCTGCAAAAGATCGTTTCGAATACTGCTGGAGGCAATTTTTGGAAAAGTTCCGAAAGTAATTTGAAAAAAATATTTATCAATTTTGCTTTTTATCGAATTGTATTTTTTCAAGTGAAAATTTTTTGTTGGACCAATTCAAGATTTTAAACACCGTCAGCGTTCCATTTCTCACAATGACGCGGCATTGAGCCAATTGTTTGAGGGATATAATTACCATTACCGATGAATTGACTGTGAACTTGTTGGAAAACATTTTCGAATTGAACTGGACGAACTTAAAAACCAAAAGCTTTGATGGGCATCGGCGGATGAGAGCATTTTTTGAGTGATCTGATCGAATTTTTGCATGAAGTAACTTGATCAATTGGGACGGAAGCGCATTGTTAAATGAACAAAAAATCATTTTCAAATTTAAACTCAAATTACCAAGCAGCGGGTAAAATAACCCCTATAAATGGGGGGGGGGGGCTAAGCCACAAGTAGCGAATATTTTTGTCTTAACTTCTCAAAGCCTCCTATTTAAACAATAAATAGGAATGCCCGCAGAGTGTTCACTGCTGGGAAATTTGTGCCCGTCATGCGCATCGGCTAAAATTGTTCTCTTCCTCCTAACTTCGAGCTTCTCATTTTAGCGTAAAGTTCCAATTTTAATAAAGAAGGACCACGTTCATTTTGTAACGAACAGCAGCCAAAGCAAGCAGTACACCGGCGGACGGTGTGCAGCAACATAAGTCACCAGAAGAACATCACGTTTCGGCAAATTCTTTTAAAACGGAATTTAAAAAGTTGCATTCAAAGAAAAGCTGTCAAAAACAGCAAAAATTATAAAAAAAAAAGTTCGCTGTTCAACCGATGTAGGTAATAAACTTCTTGTAAAAGCGCGATATTTGTTCTGAAGTTGTCCAATAATGTCTCTTAAATAGTGTTTATTTAAATGCCCCTAAATTTTTAATAAATAATTTTAAAATTCGGCGATTTGCCGGCGAATGTTTACGATGACCTAAAACGAGCGCACTCATCCGAAGTACGCGGCGAATCGCCCACAAATTTCTGACCATCTCCCCGACTATCACAAAATCCAACAGCCGCACAAAATCCATCCCAAAAATCCTTCGCAATTTCACTTTATTTTCAGGAAAAATCGGTCACCCAATTCGAAAGATTGATAGATCGGTGGTCAGTCTTTATCTCTTCATAATAAGAAATTAATTTATTTTGGAATAAATTCAGTGCAATAATTACACAAATATATTAAAATTCCACTCCTTCAAAAATGAAAAAAATTTCGACAATTTTTCTGCCAATTTTCATCGGTTGGTTGGCTCATCAACGGGAGGCGGTCGGAATTGGAGAAAACCCGGTAAATATAATTTAATAAAACTTTTGAAGGAATTAAACAATTTTAAGATGGATTTCCACAATATTGCTGAGATTTTTACGGGAATTGGACAAATGATTCAACATCCCGCGGCGACTGTCGAAGTGCCGTCCCCACTGATAATGGGCAAATGGTTTTTTTATAATTTTTGTTTAAATGTTGACAAATGAGTCGAATCAGATTAATTAATTTTTGCTTTTAAATAATTAATTTCAAATATATATTTGATTTATTTAAAAACAAAATTGTGCGGTGTTCAAACTGGGTTGGCACCCCGGCCCGAAAACGCCAAACCCCGTATTTTGGGACCCTCGACAGTTCCACCCCCCCGCCAACCCCGACCTCGTCCTCGACTTGTTCACCCCGCACCCCGTCCCCGACTTGTTCACCCCGCACCCCGTCCCCGACTTGTTCACCCCGCACCCCGTCCCCGACTTGTTCACCCCGCACCCCGTCCCCGACTTGTTCACCCCGCACCCCGTCCCCGACTTGTTCACCCCGCACCCCGTCCCCGACTTGTTCACCCCGTCCCCCGTCCCCGACTTGTTCACCCCGCACCCCGTCCCCGACTTGTTCACCCCGCACCCCGTCCCCGACTTGTTCACCCCGCACCCCGTCCCCGACTTGTTCACCCCGCACCCCGTCCCCGACTTGTTCACCCCGCACCCCGTCCCCGACTTGTTCACCCCGCACCCCGTCCCCGACTTGTTCACCCCGTCCCCGATTTTCCGCCTCCAAACGTCGGGGTGCCAACTTAGTTCAAACGTTGGCTTTTTAACTCGTTATGACCAGCAGAACTGTGAGTAAATTTTTCGTTTCGTTTCGTCAGACAAAAAAACAATTGATTTTGCAAGGTCTCTGTCTGTCTGGTTGTGACAGAATATTAATTTTGTACAAAATCTTCAAATTTTTAGGTTCCAAGTTTATAAGGCGGCGGTGAACTTTGACATCCAACGCACGCAAATGTATTGTGCCGTCAGTTATTGTTAGTTGATGATTTGCTTTAAAATTAAATTTATTTTAATTGGTAAAATATTTACAAAAAACATTTAAAGAATTAATTTTCAGTCAAGCCTAACAGTGTTATGGGCGAAGACGGATTCTCGATGGAGGTCCAAATTTAAAAATGAATTGTTTAAATTTTTGGTGTTTTCCAAGGAGTCCTACCGAGTTGTGTCCAAACATGGCCCAATCGAAACTTTCAAAAGGGACCTGAACAAAGTGGGCAGCGGCAAATACTGGATGTACACCGAGGAGTACTTCTACCCGAGACAATGTAAGCGCCAAAAAATACTTTTGTTTAAGTTAATTTGAATAATTCGAAAAATTTCAGTTTACATAATCAAACTTGGACCTTCCTTTGACAATAATACTTCGGTTGAGGACGCGGACATTCAGTATATGGTGGTCACAGGTTAATAAAATTATTATTATTAAATTAAAATATACATTTACACAGATGCTGGAAAATTGGCTCTGACTGTCTATGCCCGGGACCCAATGATTTTCTTCCAGGTCAACAAAAGTTGGGTCAGCCAGCACGCGACCGGAATTAAAGAATTTTAATTTTATTTAAATTTTTAAAAAGGATCAGTTTATTTTCCTGTTCATAAACCAAAAAATCGGTAAATTTACCAATTCTTATACCGACCCGCTGGCCTCTAACGGTAAATTACCGTAATGAAAAATCTATTTGCCGAACACAGCAAAAATTTGGAATTCCCGGGCCAGTCCGTCGCGTGCTTCCCCTACAAAAGGTCACAAAAAACTTAATTTAGCTTTTTAAGAAATTCAACAAAGAATGCGTCGATTTCCTAAAAGGTGAAAAAAAAGAATGAATTATCATTTTTTTCTAAATTTAATTTGACAATTACAGAACAAGGCTTCGGTGGAAAGCTCTTTTGGAACTCGCCGAAACCGATTTACCAGGGCAACGATTGCGAGTGGCCATCGGAGAAAGAAGTGTTCGCGCGAAGGTAAACACATAAAATAATTTTTACCAATTAAATTAAAAAACTTTTTAGGGTGTTGAAAAACTATGAACAGAATAAACGAGCGCAGGTGGCTGCCGCCGCTAACGCTACCGAATCGCCGGCACAGACATTTGCCGAAATGGTCAAAAACCCGTCGATGGCACTCCAAAAATTGATGCAAAATTATCAGTGATTTTAATGATAATTTAAAATTTGCTTATGCACTCACTCAATCGACTTTCTTTTTTTAATAAAACAATTCTACTTAATAGCATATTTTTATTGCTCTTTGAACCCCAACGCCGACACTTTTCGCCACACCACAAACATTTGGTGGTAAACAAAAACAAAAACAATTAGAAAATTGTCAGTCGGCCGCCCGCCAGCTTATCGAGCGAATGGAAACGGGGAGGGGTTGGAGGCGGACGGGGATTCCCGACCAAAAGTCGGGAACGGAGGCCTTCAGCAGCAGAGAAATAGCGAATCGAATCGGGGATCCCCGTTCTGGGCGGGGATTTTTAAGTGTTTTATCAACGAAAGAATGGCTTTTAAAAATGATCGGGGACGAGTGTTTAAAATTGAAATTCGGGGATGGAATTCGGGGGTCTTCGACTGCCTCCAACGCATGAGCAAAGCATGTGGGCGACGGTTGTTTTTTGTTTACAATGTCTCATAATATGCTGGGGCGTGCGTGGCTGGCCAACCCAATTAACGGTGTGGTGGAAGCCCCTCCCCCGAGGGGAGTGGTGAGTTCCCATACTTAAAAGCGTTCTTCAACAAATCTCTCATTCCGACATCGATCCCAAAATTCGAAATTAAATATATTAAATTATAATGGACGCAAACAAATGGCACACATTTGTCAACCAATTGGCCGGTGAATTTGCAAAATGTTTTCATCTAAGACGGAAAATTCCTTAAGCCTCTGGACCAATTTCAAAGGCTGCGATTTGTGGCCAAGACGGCAGCATTTGGGCCAAATCCGACAATTTCAATGTGAATTTCTGTTATATTTTGATTTCATTTTTCTTCAAAAGTTGGATCCCATGGAAGCAAATGTGGTTGTGAACGCCTTCAAAAATGTTTGAAATTTAAATCAGAAAATTTTACAATAATTTAAATTTTAGCCAAACTCCACGCCAAATCGGAGCATTTCCGCGGAAGGAGTGATGTAATTTGCTTGTTTCACTAACCGTATTTAATTCAACTACGCCTTCAGGTATCCAGTTACTCAACCCCCAGCTACAACCAACAATATTTGTCTTAGCGGTTCCCTAAAAAATTTAAATTTAAAATTATTAAGAGAATTTAGGGGTAATTGATGACCAACATGGCATTACCGTAGCAAAAACTTCGCGAGGTCTCAAAAAGACTGTTTTTGTATTTTTTATTTTGTTAAAATTTCAGCCTTCCTTTTTGGCGTGACCGAAGGTACGGACGTGGACGTCGGCAGAGCGGAGACAGTTTCGTTGGCACAACAATTGGCCACTCAGTACGGATGGTAAACGGATGAGACAAAGCGGATAATTTATTCAAAAATCGCAATTGCCATGCAATAACCGAGGATTTGCCAATTAAAGGGCAAAAATGTGTGAATAAACGCTTTTTGCGTCAGAAACCTTCCGGACTTTGCTCCGCAGATGGGCTATTGGCTATGATTTCAGCATAAAAAATTTGAAATGGGGAAGTCCAAAAATTTTATTGAAGGAATTAATAATTGAAATCGTGGCAGGATTTGCGCCGCAAGCCAAAAATAGACATTTGCGCCGTAGGGGTAAACGCGACATGTGCGCCGCAAATTGAAAAAGCATGGGGGATCCTATTTTTATTTTAAGATTCACTTATTTTCATCAAATATTCCAATCTTAGGCCTAAGCCTAACAAACTCCAAGCCAAGATGGCTTAGGCCTAAGCCTAACAAACTCCAAGCCAGGATGGCTTATGCCTAAGCCTAACGAAACCCAAGCCAGGATGGCTTAGGCCTAAGCCTAACGAACCCTTTTGGCCCTATGCCCCAAACTTTCCGCATTTTTTATTTTGAGTTAGATTTTTTTCTCGGCGCAAATGTAGAATTTTCCTTGCGGCGCAAATGTCTGCCAATCATTGAAATATGTACCTAACGATTTAACTAAAGTAAGAACTCATCCTAAACTATAGTCTTCTCAAACCAACATTATCAAATAAACTTTTTTTTATTACCTATTACATTTTTATCCAATTAATAATGTCTAAGTTTATGACTTGAATTTGCTTAAAAAAAGGGGTTTTATTTTGAAAAAGATATTTTGCTTTGTCACTTTTTGGCTTTAAATCCTTTTTAAAAAAATGCAATAAAAACGAAATTTTTTTATATTGTGGGATTTCGAAGCATAATTTTGGCAAAAATTGTCAACAATGCATATTTTGTAGCTTTTTTGTGTGATAAATCCGTTTGTTAATTAAAAAGCAAAATAAAAATGGTAACTATCTAAAAGGTGGGGGAAAAAAGTTTACAACACCTCCGATTCCCAGGACGTCTCCGTTCCAAGTACTAAGAAGGCCCAACGTTGCTTAACTTGCCAGATCGGACGGGATGGCGTGCTTTCAACGTGGTATGGTCGTAAACGAAGTGTTAAGTTCACTACATATTGGAAAAGAAGTTACTATAAGTATGAAATCATGACCATCATCAAATTCCTTGGTTCGCCTTTATTGATACATAGGTAGGGCTCGGATTTATATGGACTAAAAATCGCGAACAAATTGCCAAAAATCCGTTCCCTAATTAGGAGTCTAACACTGAACCGTGGTCGCCAAAACCGATGCCGAAATGTGTACCTATTTAGATTTATATTCTCGAAAAAAAGCTAAACAATGTCTTTCTGCCGCGGTCCCAACACTTTCTCCGTTCCGGCCCAACTTTTTCGTGAAAACAGAATTCGTCTGGTGACGGCGTTGCGCCAAAAGTTGGGCGGTGCTGCGGCCGGGGCCTGCGTTTTGTTGGAGGGCGGGAAAGAGTGCCAGCGGTACAACACTGACGCGAATGACTCCCCGTTTAGACAGGTGCCAAACAAAAAAGTTAGGACGATGGGATGACGGCATCTTTTAATTTGTTTTTTTTTTTAGAATTTTAAGTTTTTAATTTAGGAGTCTTATTTCTTTTGGGCATTTGGCGTCCATGAAGAGGGTCAGTTTGTTTCTACACCGATTTGAATGTTGTTTTGAAAAGGTTTAATTAGAAGTCTATAAGACTTTTTCTTCACATTCCTCCCTTTTTTTTGTTGAATAGATTATTCTTCCCAGATTGCTACGCCGCAATTGATGTTGCAAGTGGAAAATCGGCCATTTTCCCGCCAAAACTGAGCCCGGATTACGAAATTTGGCTTGGAAAGTTCGTTTTTTGTGCTATTTGTATGTTCTTATTTTTGCGTTTATTTTACTTTTTTTAAAGGATTCTGCCGGAGAAATGGTTTCAGGACAAATACCAGGTTGCTTGCTGTTTCCATTTCACTAAAGAAATCAAAAAAGTTTTGCGTAAAAATTGAAATTTTGTTTAGGTTGACCACGTTCATTTCCAAACGGGCGGCGCGGAAATTGGAGAAGTTTTGCGTGGCCTGTTCAACGCCAAAAAATTGCTTCTTTTGGCTAGTCAAATATAAATTTTCATTGCAAATTTTACCGTTTCAGAAAGCTGACAATACGGACAGTGGCAATGTGTTAGAGCCCGCCAACTTGCCGGGGTTGGACAGGTTTAGCACTTTTTGTTGAAGAATTCATAATTTGATATTTTAAATTCCTTTTTTGTTTAGTTTTTGCACCGATGTGGCCACTCTTTACCCGGTGATGGCCGAACTTCGCGTCATTAAAACGGATTTTGAGTTGGCGGTGCTCCGTTACGCGTCAACAATTGCCAACGAAGCGCACAAAGAGGTGCCGTGGCGAACGAATAAATTAACAAAAAAAAATTTTTTTTGATTGTTTTTGAGATTTTTTTTAACCCTAAGAAAGAGAGTGTCTTTTTGCGCTTGAAGAGTCGAATTGGTCCATTTTTGTTCAACTTTTTTAAGGTTATGCGACGCGTTCGGCCTGAAATGTTCGAATATCAATTGGAAAGGTTGGGAGAATTGTGGCACAACAGCACCCAATTTTACATAAATAATTTGTTAATTTCAGTCTGTTCCGTCACATTTCCTACTCCACGGGCGGCTGCCGTCACTTGGGCTACACGTGCATTGCCGCGACGGGTCAAAATGCGGCCATTCTCCACTACGGCCATTGCAACGCACCCAACGACAAATTGATAAAGGACGGCGACATTTGTTTGTTCGACATGGGCCCCGAGTACAACTGCTACAGTGAGACGGACTTTAGAAAATTTGTTTTTTATTATTTTTTGTCGTCAAATTAATGCGTTTTCATTTCAAAGCTTGTCCTGGAAATTTTCTTCATCACAAATCTTTAGCCTCCGACGTCACTTGCTCATTTCCGGCCAACGGCAAGTTTAAGGAAAATCAGAAAGTCATTTACAATGCCGTCCTGCGCGCGAATCGGACTGTGCTGAGCGCTGCAAAGCCCGGTTTGTTTTTTTGAACAAAACAACTTTCGGCATGCCATAAAACGTTGTGCCAGAATAAAAGCGGCCAATTATTTGTTCTTTCATTTTAATTTCCTTTTTCGGCGTTCGATGGAATGATATGCATTTGCTGGCCGAAAAAGTGATGTTGGAGGATCTGAAAAGTGCGGGCATTCTCCGGGGCGACGTCGCCGAAATGGTGGACAAACGCCTCGGCGCCGTTTTTATGCCGCACGGCCTCGGGCATTTTATGGTGGGCAAACGGAAATGCCATAGGCATTTTTGTTAGCTTTTGGTGAGAACATTTGCCAACAATTGACTGTTTCCTATGGAAAACCGTCGGACTTCATAAATATTGTTGAAAAACGGTTCCATTTTAGGGCCTCGATGTGCACGACGTTGGCGGGTATCTCGGGGTCAGTTTTGTTTTGCGTCTCACTCAAATATTTTGTTATTTTACCAGGATGCGCTGCCCCGATCGGACAAACCGGGACTGAAGAGTCTCCGGACCACGCGGACGCTGAAGGAGCGCATGTGCATCACCATTGAGCCGGGCTGTTACTTCATCGACACGGTGCTGGACAAAGCCCTTGCCAATCCGGAACTTTCCCAATACTTCAATGTCGACCGTTTGCGCGAGTTCCGTGGCGTTGGAGGGGTGGGCTAAAACTTTTACAATTTTTTTATGATGCTATATGCTTTGATTGGTTTCAGCTAAATCGTTAGCAAATTTTCTGGATTCATTTTCAATTTTTTGAGGTTCGCATTGAGGACGATGTGATCATTTGGGAAAAAGGCAACGAGAATATGAACGCGGATGTGCCGAGAACGGTGGAAGAGATTGAGCATTTTATGGCCAATGCAAAGAGCCTTTAGGGGGGGGGGGTGTGTGCTTATGTTTGCAAATATATTTGTATGGATGGAATTTAAACATTATCATTTTTATTATTTATTCACTTAACTTAATTAATTGTCTTATGTTTGCAAATTTACATAGTGACAATAATAAAAGGAAATATTCGATGCTATTTGTTTTTGCAGGGAAACTCGAGTTTGCGAATGAAGGTTCTGATCGCCGAAAACCAACAATTTGCCAATTTCCTGAAAATTTAAGATTATAGGAAATGGTGCGCTGCCCTCTGCTAATTATTAACGTAGCATATCGTCCCATCTCTAAAATAATATATAAATGCAAAAATGATTTGTCGAAAATGAATTTTGGATTTCCGTCAAATTTGATCACTTTTCTTGCCATCGCTCGGCATTCATTTCGAATGGTTCGGTTGACGAATGGGCGGAATGCCTGGATCGAATAAAATTGAAATAAATTAAAATGTTTAAATACCCAACTTAATTAACGTAACGTACCAAACATCAAATAATCACAGTAAAAGCCCGCAATAATTAGTGCTTTGCTCATCGGCAAATGCTGCATAATCGAGTAAAGCACAAAAGTGGCCACATTTGTACCATTTATGGCTACCACTTGAATAAACACCTCCGTTTTTTATTTTTATTAAATTTATTTCAAAAAAAAATTTAGTTTAAATTACAATTTGGCGTAGTCAGTGCTTGAAGATTTTTTGCTTTTGGTCGGCACCTTAAAAAAGGACAGATTTTGGGGGGGGGGGGGCTTTAAAAAAGCAATTTTATTAACTTTTTGGAAGATCGAATTTGTTGGAGCAACAATTGTTGCCGCCGGCTGCGGTTGGACGATGAAGCTCTTTTTTATTTTCTGTTTCCGCAAAAACAGCGCAAAAATTAAAGAATTAATGTACTTTAAAGAAATAATATTTTTTTAAATAAATAAAAAAGGGAATATTCCCACGTCTTTGGGGTCGACGGGCACATTGCCAAAGTCCTGGTACGGGTTCATAAACCAATTTCCATAAGTTGGAGCAAAAACGGCCGGCTTCACCATGTAAAAATCGTAAAGTCCGAATATTGAAGAGGCCATTGTCCAGAGCCAGGCGCGCCCTCATGAAACCATTAAATTTATTAAAAATATATTTATAATTTGAAATTGTTTTACCCGAAAATAAAAATTTGCCAAATTTGGGAGAAATTATTTCGGCAAGGCGATCCAAAGCCAACAAAAAATTGGCACTCGACTCAGCGGCGAACAGAGCTAAACTATTTTTAATAATTCAAGTCGATTAAACATTCTTTACCGGCACCGCAAGAAGCAATGAAAAAATTGAACATCGGATTTGAACAGAACACAACGCCAAACAGACTGTAGATGCCGGAGAGCAGTCCCTGGATCGGCAACAGGGATGGGCGGAAATTTATTTTCAAAAAACGGAAAACGGAAAAACGGAAATATTTTTTTTAACGGAAAACGTAAAACGGAAAAAAAGGGCCAAAAACAACGGAAAAACGGAAAACGGAAAAATTCTCAAATAAAATAAAAAAATTATTTTTTTTAAAAATAATTTATTTAATAAATATTTTTTGAAATATTAACAGTAGTTATTTTTAAAAATTTTGAAGGGTGTCTTTTTTTCAGCAACCTTCTGAATCTAAAGCTTTTGGGTGGGGGGGGGGGTCGGCGGTGCCGATAGGCGCCGCCGGAGAAAATTTTGAAATTTTCGACTCAATTTGTTAAGGATTTGCAACCAAAATTTTAAAAAATTCGGCAATTTTTGAAGCTTATTAGGAGTGGCAAGGTCCGGCGGCGCCGATAGGCGCCGCCGGAAGAATTTTTTTAAAAAACTTAACAAGATTTGTTAAGAAAATCGCTCCAAAAATGAAAATGGAAAACAAAATCCCCCAAATGTTTTTTGATTTCGTCCAACAAAAAATGAATGAAAAGCTTGTGAATTGTCATCTAAAATGTTTGTTTGTAATTGGAAAAAGTTAAAAAGAATTTTTAAAAATTGTTTAACCACCGTAACTATACAGAAAATAAGAAATAATCACTGACACTGTCGGGGATCTGAACCCCCACCCACACTTATCTCCCCACACCAACCACTCACCATTACACCACAACCAAACAGCGTTACAATCCTCCAAAAATCCCATTCTTAGGGGTGTATATTTTTTCCGTTTTTTCCGTTAAAAAGGGCATTTTAACGGAAAACGGAAAACGGAAAAAAAGGCCCAAAAACAACGGAAAAACGGAAAACGGAATTCCGCCCATCCCTGATCGGCAACATCAAAACGTCCGTGACGCCGCAAGGCAAACATAAAAATGTCTTGGGGAAGGGCCAACTTTACAAAAATCCGAGAAATCTTTTCGTAATTAGGATTTGATTGAATGAATGGCACAGATTGCCGACACATTCTTTTTTTAGACAATTTAACAATGGATGAATGAAATGGCATTTTCTTGCAATCTTTTCGTGTTTGGCAATGTTCTCTTTCGATTGAATTATGGCACAAAATTTTTTTGGAAATAATCACTCAAAAATTTGAAGTACGACACGAATAATTTGCAATTATTCTGCAATTTTTAATTTTACGGAGAAATAATGCCTTTTGGTTGTTTCTAAATTAATTCGGGGAATTTGAAATTAATTGTCTGAGGTGAAACACTGAATTTGAAATAACATAAATTTACTTTCAATGAATTAAATGTAATTTAATTTCATTTAAACTAATAATATTAACTCGAAAAAGTATTTGGTTTGAGTTAACTCTTTTCAATTATTCAAATCGTACGTTACTTAATTACCTAACACGCCCATTTTTAGCCAATTTTTTCTTTTTCACCTGCTGAACAGTGAAAACATAGCCAATTAGTAATCGAAGAACTGTAAAAAGATTAAAAAGGATAATTTGTTTTTGTATTTTTATATCAAAGATTGTTTCATCAGAATGTCGCCTTCGGTTGGAGTGAAAGTGTGCCAATTCGTTAATAATATAACGCCGCAAGTGTTGCCGAGAAACATAAAATTGGCCAAATCGAAGAAACATTTTAGTGAATACAAAAGTTATTTTTAGGGAGACAAATTCTGCACAATTGCAAAGAATTTGAATGAATATAATTAAACTCAAATAAAAATCAATTAATCGAACATTTTTAGCATAATAAATATTAAATTAAATGTTTATTCAAAATGGGCGTTTAAAAAAGCCCTTTTGTGTGAAGAAGACATTAAAATGTTTCAAATGAATAACAAAAAACGCCAAACAAATTGTGATGAATTCTGACAGCATCAGAACATTTACTAGGGCCGAGTTAAATGTTTTGAAAAAATATAAAAATTAGGGTGCATTTTTGGTCCAAAAAAAGGTCCCTTTTTTAGGGGTGAATTTTTCTTGAGAAATTTTCCATAAAAATGCCGAAATATTGATTAAAAAGGTGAAAATGGCGTAATATTGAGTGACTAAAAAGTCTAATTCAAAATTTCGTTGAAATGAATACAATTTCTGGGCTTCTCTCGTCAAGCCCATTTCGCAAAAAATAAAACCTGAACAGCTCGGCCCTACTCATTACACTTGGCTTGCCCAATGTTCTCGTACTGCTCGCGCCCCTCCTCGAACAACGTTTCCATTCTTTCCATTAAATTGTTTCTGTGCATGTCATTCTTCGACTGGGGGAATAGTGTTGGAAAGCAAAGAAACACAAAAGTAAGTTCAAAATGACGCTGTAAGGACCAAAAAGCTTTACGATGACCAATCGCCATGCTTTCCCCAACCTGTTCTTCAAAGAGAGCCTTTCTCAATTCGTTGGAGTACTCCACGGAGGGCAAAATGTTCAATTTGCGGCACTCCTCCTGAACAGTGTCAAAGTACAAATCCTTAAAACGGGAAACGGAATTGAAATTGGGACTCCCCCCCCCCCCTAATGCTTTACCAGCCATTCGTTCATCCGCTCCTTTCTCAGCGGGGCATTCACACCGCTGAAGATGATCCGGATCACATCGCTTAGTCCAGTACCTTTGGTGTCAAATTGTTGATCACTTTTTGATGTGATTTCATTGTACAAACGCACTTTTGTGGCACGTTTGCCAATCAATGATCGAACTCAGTTCATCTCCCGCCCCTCCATTCTCTGTCCGATTGAAAAACAAATTGTTGCTCCAAAGGTCACCATGACTAAGCACCGGACGAATGCCTTAATTAAGTAATCGAATTCAATCCATCGGTTATTATTGTTAATTAAGAAGGGTCGGAAATGATCTAAAACCCAAAACAGACCGGTCCCGAGTCAAATTCTATTGCTTTCTCACCAAAGCGTTTGTGCACATCCGTCTTCAATTTGTTGTGAACCGCCATAAATGCCCTCAGCGTCTTTTCGTGTCGATAAAAATATGGCGAGCCCATGTTCAACACTCTCTCCACCAATTGCTCCTCCATTTCGTCCAATCGACCGTACTCAAAAACACGAAACCGCGACAACAAATCGCGGGGAAGCGTTGCAGTGAAAGCGTGAAATTTGGCCAAATGGACAATGGTTGACTCGACCTTTTTTGATAAAAAAACAGTTATAAAACATTTCATGCCGGGCCCAAAGTTTCTAATTTTGGCACCGCTCCGAAGTCCCGGAGTCCCTACGGCACTGTCTGAGAAGGGCACTTGCCTGTCCGGCGGTCAGTCCTTCATAAAAGTCAGACTGAACTCCTTTCGTTGACACATCCTCCATCAACAGAAAGCCCCGTTCAATTTCTTCATGGTTCGGTAGATGCTGAACAGCAAATGGAATCGGCACAATGTGTAAAAGCTGGTGTGGAAGTCGGGGCACTATCTGTTGGTGGGTGGGTGGGGGGGGGAGATTTCATTGAATGGGGGAACAAAACGCTTTGGGAAGACCAGCTTGAAGAAGTTTGTCTCGAGGTCGCACATTTCGAACAAAAACTTGCGGACCTAAAAATACCAAAAATTGGTTCGGCCCCCAAACTCTCGCTGAACAAATCTTTTCAATGTCCCAGCCAATTTCAACTTCTCCCTGCACCGCATCGCTATTCCTTTTTCTCGCAGCATCTTCAAACGGATTCAGACGTTCCAGTTTGAATGATGAGGCCACCTGCTTACAAATTAGTGATTAATTTAGGTAAATTAATTATTTCCGTTTCCGTTTAATTAGCTCCATCCAAAACGGAGACGGAAACTCTCAGCCGAACCTTCAGAATGGCGATGAATTTGCGTTCGTTGGTGAATTGGATGGAAATGCGGTGGATGGTGGACATTAAGCCTTGGCCATCGATGGGATTTGCCTCCACGGACTCGACGGCATTTCTCCCACCAGCGACAATTTCCGCAAATTGATCGCATTCGGCTTTCAGAGCGGCAATGAGAGCGCAGAAAGTGTGGGGAGTGCCCGGGACGGACTTCGAAAGGTCCTTCGTGTGGAGGGTCACCAATTCGGACAGCATTGGAAAAGCCATTTCCCGTCTTGAGATGGGGGGGGGGGGATTTAAATGAACAACATTTCATTCAAATATGGAAAATATTGGAAAATTCAACTTTGAATTTGTAGCATTTATGCATTATATAGTCCATGTAGAGTAGGACGGGACCGGGATCTTTGGTAAAAACCGGGACAGGGATTGACCGGGGTCGTGAAAGGCGGAATCGGGGGGACTAGCATGTTGAACCGGGTCCGGGATTTCGATTTTTCAAAAAGCGGGATCGGGTTGCCAAAAAGCGGGATAATCCCGACCGGTCCCGGTCTATTCTAATTCCACGAACTGAGTATACATAGTATTATTTAACACTATGCGAATTTGAATTGTTGGTAATGTTAGCGATGACAGAATTCATTCATTAAGACACAAATGACCGATTATGGATCACTAATAATAATTGACTGACTGATTGATTGAACTATATGAGATAAGAAAGAAGTTGTTGATGGGAAAGAAAAACTCTTTTTTGGGGTGAAGGGGCAGCAAGTCCAATCCATCTGGGAAATTGTATTTGCATTATCCAAATTTATTAATTGGGGGGTTCAGCAATTCTTTCCAAATTGACTCATACATTGTAAAAGTAATCATTTTATTTTTAATTTATACTTTAATCCCTTCATTTTAGTGTTCTTAAAACTTTTAAAAATTTCAGGCATAAAAAATAAAATTCTAACATTTACATAAATAATTAGTTCATTTTTAGCTTCAATTACCTAAAAATTGGACGCATAAATCGTTAAATATTCCATTTTTTCTTGCGGCGGCACCTATCGGCACCGCCGAACCCCCGCCCCTTCCCAAAAAATAAAATTAAAAAATGGTTTCATTGGCAAATTCTGATGAAATCACTTGTTAAGTCCAATACACATCAATTTTGATTTAATTTAGAAAGACGATACAATACGATCGGAAAAAATTCGCTTTGAAAAAATTCAATTTTTCGAACTTAGGAAACATTCAATGTGATTTTTAAATAATGCGTGTAACCGCGGGCGGTTAACGCGCTTATGAGATTTTGAGGACGGGCGGTTACGGTTAGGTTAAGAAAATTGGTAGCCGTGCCCACGCCTGCTGCTGGTAAAAGCAGAGGAAATGAAAATAAATTAAAAATTATTGCCAACACATTTCTCATGAACAACATTTTCTTTCAAGTGCATAATCAATCGACCATTTGGATAAAAAAACATCGGAATTTTTAATGATCTAACAGGGTTTAAAATCCAATATAACAGAATGTGATCTTTACAGCGATCGCCAAATGTTCTTTAGGCTTAGAGTTTGTTGTTTTGTTGGCTTTCCTTTTTTACATTTACTTTTACTTTTTTTTTGCTTCGATTGAGCCGAAAGAGGCGATTAGGCTTTTTTCCTTTGCCCTTTTTAGAAGCCATATAATAAGCTGGCAAATTGCCGTGTTTCGCCACGCTTTTTGGAGGACCAAGGTGCGCTAAATTATACACAATTTTGCATATAATTAAAGAAATTAAACGATTGAAACTGTTAAAGCGACACTTTTTTGTACCAAAGCCGCGATGCGAGGACAACAAAGTCGACCAGCTGCCGCCGCCGGCGCCTTCCCCGTCACTGTCACTTTCCTCCCAAAAGGGGTTGCCGCCGTCGTCATACTTTTGGACAAATTCCGCAATTCTTTGATCTTCCGCCGCCGCCTTTTCATCCTCAGTAATTTCATTGCGCGAACTCTTCAACTCTTTGCCCATATTTTTGTTTTCCAATTGGGCAGATAAAGTGGCATCAATTCGTTGAAAAATGCAAAATACGAATAAAATTGTAACAAAAATGTTAACCATTTTAAACTAAAATATGTATTAAGGTATTTAATAGGGATGTCGGAGAGTCTCGGTCTCGAATTTTGAGGTTAAGTCTCGGGGTCAAATTCCCGCTCTCGCTTCTCGATTCTCGGTAAATTTGGAGTCTCGAACATCGCTAGTATTTAAAATCTGGGTTTAATTTGTTTATTTTTAGATGTAATAAATTGAATTGTTAATAAGAATAGCTCCATAAGTATTGTTGGAAATCTTTTAAAATAGAATATTTGCCATTTCATTTATCCATAAAAATTTCAGTCGATTAAATTGGCCAATAGTTGACTAGGGAAAAAGCTCCAGAAATGTGAGAGAATGTTTCTAATAATACTCTCTCATTTTTCCCAATCTCTCACTTTTATGTCCTCCCCGATTTAATAAAAATAAATCCATTGCACACTTTTAGGCTTATAATGTTATCATAAGTTCTAATCATAAAAAGATTGAAAACGCTATTTATAAAACTTTTAACACTGTTGTTGAAGGGGGCGGGGGAGGGCATTGAAAATCTCACGCCATTTTCTTGGCTTTCTTCGCTCGGAGCGCAAAGTAAACGGTTGTGCGCAGCGGGCATGGGCAATAAGCGCCGTCGTGGCCCGGCTGTCCCGGGGTACCGACGTTGCCGAACTGTCCGGGCTCTCCTTGGCTTCCCGGCTCTCCTGGGACACCGGACGGCCCGGGTGGTCCTTGGCCTCCGGGTTGTCCAGGCTCTCCGGGCTCACCAGGAATTCCAGCTTCACCAGGGCTTCCGGGCGGTCCAGCGAGGCCAGGCAGAGGAACGCTTAAAGAGTGAGATTCAGAATTTGGCATCACGCTTATTTATAAGCAATTCATCCATTCATTCTTACCTGCTCGATCCTGGCGTCCCAGGCTGACCGGGACAGCCCGGTGCGCCGGGCTGCCCCGGTACTCCGGCTGGGCCAGACGGCCCCATTGGTCCGGGCGGACCCTCCTGGCCCAGGTTTTGTGCTGGCTGTCCAGGCATTCCGTCACTTCCCGGCGGGCCAGGCTGTCCCTGCTCGCCGGGTTGTCCCGGTGCCCCTGCTGGACAGGTAAGACATTCGTTGGAGGCGCCAGCACATAATTGTTGAGATCCGGGCTGTCCATCAACGCCTGGCAGTCCAGACTCTCCGGGTTGACCTGCAGGACCCGGAGGACCGGTAGGACCAGGCGTGCCGGGCACACATTGGGGCTGCTCCAAATGGCAAACGCACTGGAGCGGCAGTCCCTCCTGGCGTTTGTGCCTCAGAAAAATGGAGTTAAACGGATTTGACCCTTCCGCATTCGGTGGAATGAGCAGGTTTTGAGCGCCCATCAGATCAGTCCATGCCGAGTCGGTGTCCACTCGAAAGGCCTTTAATAATTATAATAAACGACAGGGACTCCGACAGAAAACGTCGAATTGGAGACAAACTCTCAAATTGCAACTTTTTGCCTTCGATATGTAAAATTTCTTAGTGAGTTCAATTCACTTGGACAGTGTCGAGAACGCGCAAATTCAATGCGTTCATTTGTTGGCTCAGCCGCGGGATGACGATCAGCACGGAAATGATGGCCCCGGCGGAGCAAAGAAAAGCCAATCCGATCAGTGCCTTTGTCTCCTGCATGGCCCTGGAAATGTGCGGCATTCAAACGGTGGGGGAGAAATGCTTCTTTCTCAAATGGCACCAAAATTCCTTTTATATATTTGACGGGGGGGCAGTGGAACTTTGGGGGAAACGTTGTGACTGAAAGACTCTCTCACAAATTACGAATGTTTTATTGCTTAAGCAACGATTTCGTTCGCGTTACACCCCAAAAAATGCAACCAAATTTTAATTTCCGTGGGAATGGCGCTTATCGCATCAGCCATATAAATTCTGTGTCCTTTTTAGCGTTAATAAATCTCAGATCACCCAAAAAGCCCCCCCCCCCCTTAATTACTCTCCGCCATCCTTCGGAGAATCCATTAACTAAATTTTATGGGAAACGCTTTTTGTGACCTTTAAGCACATTTGAGAATTGACGATTAGCATTTAGTTATGGATATTTTATTAACGTTGTAAACCTTACAAATTAGACCAAAAGTGGAAACAAAAAAAGCGCAAAGATCAATGAAGATTTCTTTTTGTGGAATGGAATAAAACTTGAAAAAGGACGGATGCATAAAGCACACAGACGAAATTTAATATCGGCAAGTATCGTTTGTTGAGGCTTCTTCATCCATAGACGGTCAAAAATTCAATCAGAAGGCTTCAAAAAAGTGAGAATCAAACACACGCGCAATCAGATGAAGTATTTGTGCTGCAGACATTCGGCCGCCGTCGGCCGCTCGTGTGGGTTGAAGTGTAAAATTGTCTTAAGCAATTCGACGCCGGAGGCTGGCAGTCTTGGGAGCTGATTGGCCAGAGATGGCGGAGAGTTTTCCGTGTAGAAAGAATGGGGCACAATCGCATCGGCGGGCCAAACGGAGGCTGACGGTGTGCCGAGCTTTCTGCAAAGAATTCAAAACAATATTTTCTGTCTGAAAAAGTGTCGGTCACTCAGGAGAGCTCAAAAACGACAAGCTGTTCTAAACTAAGAGAGAAAATCGGCACTCGAAAATGACGCGAAGTTGATGCGCTTCCGTGTCGCCCTTGAACAGCGCGTCGCGGGTGTACAGCTCGGCCAGAATGCAGCCGGCCGACCAAAGGTCAACAGCAGTACCGTACTTACACTGGAGCAGCAGCTCGGGACTACGGTACCACAAAGTGACCACCTCAGTGGTGAAAGTGGCGTGCAGGCCGTAGTTCCGAGACAGACCAAAATCCGCTATCTGAAATAGGCGCAACTTGAAATTTGTGGCAATAAAAGTATTTTGTCGACAAATTTATTTATTATATTTGAATCCAATAATAACAATTACGCGCACCCGTAAAGTGTGGTCTTTGTTCACCAGAATGTTTTGTGGCTAAATTAAATTTGAATAAATATAATTTATTTAAACAAAAGCGCCACGACCTTAAGGTCCCGATGTATGACAGTGTTGGAGTGCAAAAAGTCCTAAAAACAAATGACCAAATTCAGTTTATTTATTTATTAATGAATAAAATAAAAATCTCACAATTCCCGACAATATTTGACGAGCAAAATGTTTGCACTGCGCATTGCACATTTCGTGCGGAATTTTGCGCAGAAAGTCGCAGAGGTCCCAGTCGCACTTCTCGCAAACGATGTTCAGACTGATCGTGTCCTCCTTGCGACGAATAAACGCGTCGTGGAGACTATACAAAAAAACAAAATATGACTGTTTTCGGAGTTCCAATTTGCACCAAACAATTATTCATTCAATTCTCACTATATACAAAAATCAAAAATATGACTGTTTTCGGAGTCCCAATTTAACCAAACAATTAATTATTCATTCAATTCTCACCGGAGAATGTTCGGGTGCTTCATTTGCTTAAGCGCAACCAAAGAAGCGACCTGAAAGCGTTTGTTCCATTTGTTTTCGAATTCTTTCCGCCAATGGTTTTGGCCTCACCTCTCTAACGACACTTTGCGGAATGCCCTCCTCCGTGGCTTTGACCGGAATTTTTTTCATGGCAAACTGAAAAATTTAAACGCATTTTTGGCTAAACGCTTCACAAAGATGACAAGGAGGGACAGGGACCTGTTCACGCTCATTCTCTTTGTTGGTCACCAGCCAAACTTCGCCGTAGGCGCCTTGGCCAAGCACACGGACGGGCCGGTAATCTTCGTCAATCGGTCGCATTTTGTAAAACGGCCAACAACTCAAAACATTGCAAATTCTCAAATTTTGGAATTTTTTCAAATACAAACACCGCCGAATACGGTAGGCATACGGCCAAGGCAAATGCTGTGTGGCAAATGATTATAAATCGGACTGCAGAAACGCATATATCTGACAGGCAGCAAAAAGTGAACACAAAGTGAAAATGGGGAGAGATTTTTTTGCAGAAATTTTGGGATTAAAACAAATATTTTTCGCCGTGTCAATAGGCGGCAGAGAAAAAAGGAAGCAAAATTTGTCAGATGGAATATAAAGTAAACAGCGCGAAAAGTTTATCGGATTCTTCGTTTGGCCTCTTTCACAAATAATTCCAAAAATAAGCGAACAACGCGATGAAAAGTCCCTGGTTTATAGGCAATGAATGGGCGGCTCTCAACCCTCAACACCTTTTTTCTTTTATTGCAGAAATTCAAAACAAAAAAATCAATCAGTTCAGAAGACGACCAGGACGACCCTAAAAGTGTGCAAATTGAATGGATTACTTACGTTTTAATACTTTGAACTAATGCTAAATAGGATTTAAACCAGGTCGTGTGGGGATCCGAAATAAGGACATTTTACGAAATGTTTCAAAATATAGTATCAACAAATTTGGCCATCTGTCTAAAGATTATTCAAAATTTAATCAAAAATTCTTCAGAAAGCTCCAGAAATCTCAAATACAAGACAAAAAAGGACAGGTGCCCCAAATAAAGACATATCTTTAAAAAAGTACTTTTTACAATTTTAAAGATGTCGATTCTGAAAAAAAGGACAGATTCGACCTCTGATTTAAACGCAAAATCAATGACAATTTGACCTGCGAAACATTGAGCCCTCGCCCGCCGTTGCTGCCGCTGCCATTCAAATTTTGTCGGTCCAAATCGTTCACTTTAGCAAAGCATTGTGATCGATGCGCTTCCGTCAGAGTTTCATTCAGACAGTTGAGAAGACGCTGAAATTTAAATGTTACTTTTTTTGTAGTTAAAGGTTCTCAAACCCTGTCCTCGGGGGACAATTCCCTTCCGACCGAATGGGACAGAACCCTCGTGAAATAGTCCATCAGACGAAAGCGCAACTTCATCATCATCTAAAAGTTTATTCAAAATAACTCAAAAATTGTCGCCCCGTAAATGATCCGATCAAATCAAACCTGCAAATCGTTGAAAGTGCCACGAAATCCAAACCAATGGTCAAGTTCAAGCAGCTCCAACGGCTCTTCGGGCTCTCTTTGGGGCAAGTTGCGCAAATAGTCGGGCATTTCTTCGGCCAATTCCGGGTCCAGACTGCTGAGAGCACTGAATTTTGAGTTAGAAAACAGCAATTTTCCATTTTCACCTTGAACTCAACGAGGACGGCGTTGCCACGGGGTCAGCGGCCGGGAACGAATCGTATGAGTCATCGCTGTTCTCATCGCTGACTAAAAAAGCAATAATTTTACAATTTTTGAACATATTTTAAGAACCAAACTCAAAGAAAAGCCTAAAAATACCAACTTTATCAGAGAGTTTGCCGGAATGGAGGAACTAATCGGACCCCCCGTGTCCTGACATTTGCGGATTTAACATTTGCGGACCGACACTTGCGGACGACATTTGCGGATTGCCCCGACATTTGCGGACGACGTTTGCGGACGTCATTTGAGGACGACGTTTGCGGACGTCATTTGCGGATCTTGATCTCTAAAATTAATAAAAATGTAAATACCAAAAAATTCCAATTTTGAATGGGAAAGGAAGGGTGGGCCTCGTCAGTGCGAGCCCTTCCTCATATCCCATAAAAGCTATAGTGTGTTTCGGCCCTTTTAATCGCAGACACACAAAAGTAAAAAAAGCCACAGCAGCAACAAAAGAAATGATAAGCGTAAAAATTGCGTCAATTTTTTCAACTATTTATTCTGACCGCTTGCTCAAGGCGTAACAAGCCTATTGTGAGTTTTTTTACGCTTATCATTTCTTTTGTTGCTGCTGTGGCTTTTCTTAGTTTTGTGTGTCTGCGATTAAAAGGGCCGAAACACACTATAGCTTTTATGGGATATGAGGAAGGGCTCGCACTGACGAGGCCCACCCTTCCTTTCCCATTCAAAATTGGAATTTTTTGGTATTTACATTTTTTTAAATTTTAGAGATCAAGATCCGCAAATGACGTTTTCTCGTGACTCATCCGCAAATGTCGCCTAATCCGCAAATGTCCAATCCGCAAATGTCGTCCGCAAGTGTCGTCCGCAAGTGTTAAATCCGCATTTGTCTGGGTACCGACCCCCCCCCCCCCCCAATGTGAAACGTGGGCATTTTCAAACGGAGTAATTACCGCCAGTTTCTTCGTTCTCTTCCCCTCTCCGCAGTCGCTGCGCGCTGTCTGTCGTCTGCTGCTCTTCCCTCTCCATGCATTCGCTGCTCTGTCCGTCTGCGCCCTCCTCCCACGGTCCGCTGAGTGCCTGGTCCCACTCGTCCACCACTCTCTCTCGCTGTCGCTTTCTCTGTTTTTCGGTTTGCTCATGCAGTCTCTTTCTCTGTTCCTCAAATTTCTGTTCCGACGCCTTTCTGCGTTTCAACTGCTCTTCGTGCCTTTGTCGGAGCGTTCGCTCGTAATTTCGCTGTTCCTTCCGATATTTTCGCAACATTTTGTCGCGCACTGACTTCCTTTGGGTTTTCAGAGAACCGTCGGGATCAACTAAACATATATTAATTAGATTACATTTAAAATGCTTTTATTATATATTCGGAAGTAGTGTTGGTTTGTACCAAGCTCATAATGCTTCACGCATTTGGGGTCCATTCGGATGGGGCCGGCAAACAACAAAATGTGCAGCGGCGGAACAGCGGTCACAGTCCGAACCATGTGCTGTTGGTGGGCATCACCGACCAATTCCTGGGTGGGACAGAATTGGAATTAAATATGTTTTCAAAAAACAATCCGCTCTTTTCACCCCCCCCCCTTTCGGCCAAAATCTAAAACCGGCCCTGTTTAGGTGGTGGGTGACTCACTTGGTAGGAAAAGTACTGTAGCTTTGGCTCGGGTCGCTGCTGGCCAAAGCCTCCTTCGTTGAGTTTCTCAGAGCGTCTGGACGGGTTGGCAGTCTGTCGCTTTAGGCAAGAGCCAGGATGAAGCACACAGTTCTTGGCGATTCTGACAAACGGACCGAACGTATTTTGGCCGATTGCACACGTAGAAAAAGACAACACAGAAAGACGTACTATATTATATTGGAAGTAGAAACTATTTTTTTAAGCTTTTCTTTTTGATTTTGTTTATTTAATTTTGCAATTTTCAATAAAAAAATTTTATGTTTAAAACTTCCATGCCAATAAGGAAATCCCTCTGCGATACAATTTTACCCACTCACACAGTGCGAATTCGGTTCAATTTGGTGCCCAAGCGCACGAAGCCAATGTTTGGGTAAGTGCCCGCCACAATGCATCCCTGAACCATTGGCCAACTGGCGGAGAACAAATTCAGGCCGTTCACATCGTCGTCAGCATTCGACATTTGGGAGGGCAGAAGATGAAGCCGCCGCAGTTCAACGAACAATTGGTGTCTGAAAGACAACCAATTAATATAAGTTTATTTAAAAAGGACTATTGACGGTGCACTTTTACTGTACGTATTTCTTTTTTGAATGAATATATTCTAACCGAATTCCACCAATCATTCGCATGCCGGACTCGCTGAGCATTCGGTCCCAACACCATTGCTCCCTGTAGCCACCATGAACCCTTTGGTATGCATTGAACGCACGAATAAGCATCTGACAAATAAAATTTGTAAATTTTTAAAATAAATCTAATCAAACTATTCGATCACATACCAGGTGGTCACTAAAATCCATCAGCGAAAATTCGTCTCTTATCGTATTGGCCTTTTGCTTTTGGTCTTCGTTGACTGCGAGCACAACTAAAAGTGCACATTTTGAATCTCCATTAAATTTCTGTAAAAAATTTATGTAAATGGACTAATATTATTACATTTTATAGGGGAGCCGGCGGTGTCGACCGCTCGCGAAATTTTAGTTTTATTTGACCTAATGGTGCAGAGTTCAACCCATGTTCGTTATTTTTTGAAATTCGGATTTCTCCGTTTTGTGTCCCACATGGATCCCGGTGAGACAGTGCGGCCACCAACGTCAGCACGGGGCCAACACAGCGCAAAGCAATCCCGAACAGCAGCAGACGCGCAGGTTGCGGCTCTAACGGCAGATGGGCGATGGTTCGGCCCAATTCGGTGAGCGAAGCTTCTTCCACACCCAGCCAATGACAGAGACTGTCGAAGGAGGCCGGACAGTACAATTGGATGCGACGATTCTGTACAGTTATTTCATTTTGAAAAAAATGGAGAAATTTTTGAATTGAGGCAAGCCTTTGGATGGGTTCAAACCAATTTATTTAATGGGTTCAAACCAATTTATATAATCAAAAATTCAATAAAACAAAATTCGTCCTCACCACTGGAGCACCAAAAGATTCAAAACGAGAAATGCCACGACGCGGTTTTCGCTGGCACCTGGCCAAAAAAGTGTCCGGTGGTGGCGGCGGTGGTGGCGCATCCGGAAGCGGGGCTCTGTATAGGGCACCAAGTTGCTGAAATCAAATAAATAAAAAAAAAATTTAACATTCAAAAAAAAACCTCCAAAAACAGCAAACTGTTCTCGACAATTTCCTCGGCCGGCGGGTCCGGTGCCAGTTTAAGAAATTGCTGGACCGTTAAATTTCCCGGCGCAAACATTTTGGCATGAAGACAGACTTCCTGAAAAAGATGGGCATTTCATTTAAAATAAAAAATCCAATATAAATTTGAAGCACACACAAATTGCTTTAACTTTTAGTTGGGTTTTCCGAGTAAAAGTTCTAAGAAATCACATGGATGGCACTACGCATCATTTCCGGTATTTGGTTGTCATCCATTTTAATGAACTCCTCCTTCGAGTAGAGACGAAAGCAAAAACCTGAAAAAAAAGCATAACTGGAAAAGGAAAGTACCACAGCCAAAAGGGGCAATGATTTTTGCGAAAAACAATGACCAACTTAGAAAAAAAAACGATTTAACTGAACGCCACCTGGTCGGCATCGGCCTGCGCGACCTAAAAACAAATAAAACAGATTTTTTACAAATTATTTCAAAAATAAAATAACAAAAAAAAAACCTTTCCGCTGCTCCGCGTTTGATTTCGCAATCGGCTGACATTTGAGTTGGCTGACCCGCGTGTTGTGATCGTAACCCTTCACTTTGGCCTTTCCGCAATCGATAACAAACACAATGTCATCCTTTAAAAAGACAAAAATAAACTCTAATTAGAGTAATGTGAAATTGTCTATTTCAAAAATTACAATAGTCAAGGACGCCTCGGCAATATTTGTGCTGAGCACCTGAAAATAATATTTGACTTTTCCCGGTCAACCAATCCAACAAGAAAAATTCACCACTTTCCGTTCCCAATCTTCGTTCTTAACGCACTCAAAAACGCTCTGCTGCCGGTCGGTGTTTATTTGTGAATGGAGCGTATAAAGTCGCACGCGGCGCGCAAAACGTCCCGCGTTTTGCATTCCGTTGATGCGATCACTCACCGCCATAATGTCGTCGTAGCCGGGCAAAAAAACCTTAAATTTATACTATTATATCTTTTATCATTAGGCATAAAATGAAAATAGTCCAGTGTCCAATTCGTCGTAAATTATCCCACCAAAATGCCGCCCTCCTTCTGACAGTCGATCAAATAACAGATCAGTTCAGCGACCAAATCGCCATCCACAGAGTCTTGCCACTGGCGGCCACCGGCGTCCAAATAAGCCTAAAATGTTTTTTAAAATAAATTTATTAATAATATTTCGCAAAACTCGCATCAATCAATTCTTTTTCAGAAATGCATCTGTTCAACACTTCGCGCACACGAGGCACGTAATGAGGCAAAAAATGCGCAGGGCGATCCATCAACCAAATATTCAATTTTTGACGCATGTCCTTAAGTCGAAAGGAAACAATGAAATACATGCAAAAACAACATATCCTGAACTAAAGAATGAATTTCAACTTGAAAATAATTCGGTTGTTGGCCAAACACTTTCGAAGAATTTTCAATTCTAATAAAAAAAATACCGGCACTGCTGGTGGAAACGAACGACGGTCACTCCACAAAGCGAAGCCGTCCGACGCAAAAGCGCCTGCGGCAGTCGTTGACGAAATGAAAGGGTCCGGCGGGACAATTTGCATTTGCGGCTGTACGGGTGGGACGTTGGGGCCGAAAGAGTTGAGCCTCCAAGGTGAGTTATAAAAGGGGTCCACAAAATGGCAGTGTTGTTGAGGGGCAGCGGCGGCGGCGGCGTCGTAGAACGGAGGGGGCAAATTCTGCCAAAAATGGCACATCAACCCAATCTCGTCCCCTCCCCCCCCTAACTTCCGCTCTTTCGATTTTTTCTTACCATCGTTCGCTCGTCAAACATTCCCCCGTATTGGGAATGCGGCATGTAACCGGTCATGGCCAATGCTTCTGCCAAATGGTACACTTCTACAGAAAACAGCTGGGCGGGAACTGCAAAAATTAGACGAACTTGTGATTTTTATGGAATTTTGTACAAATACAATGTTTTTTTGTTGTTGATTCTGATTACACATTTTGGAAAATGAAAACAATTTTTTTTAGCATTTAACAAGTTTAGTACTAAAAAGACACTAACTTTCAGATGTCTTTTTGCAAGAGTAAAAATGACACTTTTGGGGATATGGGCCACCATGTCTTTGCCCATTCAAAAAACCTTCGACGCATTTGATGCCGGTCTCGTGGAAGTATTGCATAAACTTTGCTCGATTGTCCCCCATCGTGGCCGACATCAGCACAACTTTCAAATCATTGCGTTTTTTCAGCGCTTGGCGAAGAGCGATCAGCAGATAATCCGTGTTCGTCTCCCGTTCATGGATTTCATCCTTATCACTTTTTAAAAAGGCTGAAATTTAATTAAATTTACCAGAATAATGTGGGTCGCTTCATTAGCCAATTCGTCAGCGGTGAGTTTACGCAACAGAACTCCGCTAGTACAATAGGTCAGAACAGTTTCACTCGAGCAACTAAATTTCATTTAAATGAAAACATCGATTGGAAACGCATCGATTTTTATTGTTTTTTCTGAAATTTTGTTAAATTTAATAATTTTGGGTTGTGTAACCAATTGCTGAGGCCATTTTATTTCTAACATATTTTCCCGCTATACATTAATTCCTAACCCAGACAGCAGTTCTTAGTCTCAATATATTGTTCAAAGTGCCGTACTTTGACTCGAGTCGGATGTGGTAACCGACAGTTGTGCCCAACCGTTCGCCACGTTCGATGGCCACGCGTTTTGCGACAGCAATTGCGGGCAGTCGACGCGGTTGTGTGCAGAGAATGCGAATCGGACGATGCTTTTGCGCGGCACTTTCCAACAGAAATTGGGGAACCTTTGAGAGAGAAATTTAACAATTACTATAAATCCACTGCAACCAGTTAAAATGGCTATGTCCAAATCTACGATCCTGGAACTAAACGCATATGCTTTCAATCAATTTTTTCAAAAATAGTAGTAAACTGTTTTACTATTACACTAATCGGTATAACCTGTGTGGTCTTTCCGCATCCGGTTCCGCCAGTGACCAATGTGACCGGACTCTCTTCGATGGTGCGTAGAATGTGTTCCCGTAGTGCCCAAGTGGGCAATTGCCTTCGGAATGTGTCCATTCGGTCGGAGAGACGTGGCGGTGGCGGAACACAACCAATCGGATGGGGAGAGACTAACGGAAGAATAGTTGTTGGGGAAAGCGATTTGCGGCGCGGCGGACGCTGAGGGGACGAAAAAGAGCCAAACAACCTAAATTTTGAAAAGAAATCGTGTTTTAAGTGAAGATTTTCTGGTGCCAGTACTCCAATGCAACGTGATCATTACCTCGTCACATGACTAGGCTGTTCGTCGGGGTTGTCAAGCAGTTCGCTCAACTGTGTCTTGTTGAAGCGTCTGTTGATGAATGTCCGCCCTCCGTTCCTTTTGATTGCGTTGCCTCTCGCGCTGCTTCCAATGGAACCGCTCGAACTGTTGAGGCCGCAGCTGCTACTGGCGGCAGAGGTAAAAGGTTGTTCCAACTGCAGAGTTGAGCTTGAGGAGGAACCGCTGACAGTGACAGTCGAAGATGACTTCGATGCTCGGATGCTTTTAGCCGCTTCCGCAGCTTAAAACGTATATTAAGTGGTTTAAGTAAATCTAAGGCCCTAAAGCAAGATAAAACTACAATATTATGGGAGGTGTTTATCGTCAATCGAAAGTTTAAATTTTCTAAATTCTCCTGGTTATGTAAGAGGCGGCATCGCCAGCCTTGCTAAGGAAATTAAATAAAAGCATTTCGTATTTATTGGCAACAGAGAAATTCCGGCAATCCTGCAGAATGGGGATCTGGAATTTTTTTCAAAAAAAAAACATTTTATAAAGTCGTTAGAAAATAGTTTTTAGTGCTTTTCTGGGACGTAGAATCCGAATCTGACTCAATTTCGAACTCCGGAAACAAATTTTTCGAAAAATCGATTTTTCTAAATTTTACAATACAATACTATATCGAAAAAGATCGTTTCCCGGGGTTTTCTGATGCGTAGAATTCAAATTTGATATCTAAAAACCAAATTAAATCGTTGATTGTTTGTTTTTTGCTAAAAAATGATTTTTAGAAAAATGGCGGCGCCAGCTGTACTATAACCGAAATCAAGTAGCTGATAAAAAATCTTAGATAAAAACAATGATTCGACAGATGTCAGAGATCAGCACCCCCTGAGAAACCACGGATATAAATTTTTAGCTCAAATAACAAAAAATGAATTAGGGACCCCCATTCCGCAAACCGAAATTCCTATATTTTGTAATTTGAAAAAACAAAAATTATAAAAAATTACCATTCATAGATGGCACTTTCAAATGTTTATCCATTTCTTCTTGCGTAATGGGAACTGAATCCACAAATGCACAAACAATTTGTCGAATTTCATCCGATACGGAAAACGTATCCGTCTCATTGACTGAACTTTGGGTCAGCGAATTCATATTGTGAAAGATTAGCTGAAAACAAATATTTAGTGCATATAAATGCTTAAATACATACCAAGGGCTTACTAGAGCTTTTTTCGGGGGGGGGGGCTAATTTGAAAAAAGTCAATCTTTAGGGGGTGCATTTTCGGATTTTATTGCATTTTTGTTAAGCAATTCTTTAGAAAAAAGTTGGGGTTTTAGGGGTGCATTTTCCCCTTGTATTTTTGTTAAGCAATTTTCAAAAATGCAAATTTTTGAAATTTTTCTTTACTTCTGGGGGGAGGAGGTCGGCGGTGCCGATCAGAGCAATTTCGGTTTCGAGTTTCGCGAAATTTTGGGTATTTTGGGGTTTTGAATTTCGTGTTCGTGTAATTACCCGAAATTTCGGAAAAATACACCCCTAAAGATTGGGTTTTTGGAATCCTTATATAAAAAGGAGACGAGTTTGTGTGTTTGTTTGTTTGTAACGCTGTTGGTAATAGTGCAGAACATTGGTCCCACAAAAAAAAGGGGTTTATGAGGGTTTTACGCAATTTTGAGAAGTACTCGGGGGTTATCGCGGTCGCTGATCACGGATACGACATCAGATTATCATATGACATCATCTAATCTATGATCTAAGATTTTTGAAAAAAATTAAAAAATTTTCAAAGTCGTTAAAAGGGTGTTTCTAGGGGTACTCGGGCCCGTAGAATTCCAATCTGAGCTCCATTTCGACCAGTTCGAACGCCGGAATTGAAATCGAACAAAATTTTCAAAAATTAATTTTGGCTTCAAAATCATTCAAAAAAGGCACAACAGTACAACAAAAAAGTCAGTTTGGAACTTTTACGGGCCCGAGTACCCCTAGAAACACCCTTTTAACGACTTTGAAAATTTTTTAATTTTTTTCAAAAATCTTAGGCAGCGGGTGCGCAACGCTGTCGAATTGACGTGGGAGTGCAGGAAAGAAGGAAGGGGAAAGAGTGAGGGAGAAGAGGCAAGAGAAAGAGTGAAAGGAGAGAGTGTGAGTGAGAAATGATGGGCAGCAGAGTTTAGCGGTTGGTAAAGAAAAAGTAAGTGAAACAACCCACTGGCGTCGGTGGGGTAGTGGATAAGCGCTTTAGCGTTTAACACTTAATGTGTTGGTTCAATTCCCTAATGCAAGATTTTTTTTTCAATTAATTAAAATCGAACTAAACGTGTTTTAAATTCATTTTTTTATTTTTTTAAAGGCAAAAATACTTTTTAACAAAGATAAAAGGGAAAACCATTGCAAAAATAAGTGCCAAGCGGGAAAATGTCAAAATGGAAAAGTGCCAAAAGGCAAAATGCAAAAGAGGGAACGGTGCCAAAAGGGGAAAAAGGGAAAATCTAGAGGGAAAAGTGCCACAAGATGAAAATGCCAAAAGGAAAAAGTGCAAGGTGCCAAAAGGGGAAAATCAAGAGGGAAAAGTGCCACAAGATGAAAATGCCGAAAGGAAAAAGTGCAAAAAGGTGAAATGCCATGGGGGAAAAGCCAAAAGCGGGGAAAATGTGCCAAGCGAGGAAGTGCCAAAAGGGAAAAGTGTCAAAAGAGAAAATGTCAAAATGGAAAAGTGCCAAAAGGCAAAATGCCAAGCGGGAAAAGGTGCCAAAAGGGAAAAAGAGAGAAATGCCAAGAGGGAAAAGTGCCAAAAGGGAAAATGCCAAAAGGAAAAGTGCCTAAAGGGGAAAAAGGTAAAAAGGGAGAAAATGTCAAGAGGGAACAGTGCCAAGAGGGAACGGTGCCAAAAGGAAAAAGTGCAAAAAGGTGAAATGCCACGGGGGAAAAGCCAAAAGCGGGGAAATGTGCTAAGCGAGGAAGTGCCAAAAGGGAAAAGAGAGAAAATGCCAAGAAGAATGCGGAAAAAGTGCCAAAAAGCAAAATGGAAAAAGGGAAAAGTGCCCAAATGGGAAAAAGGGAGAAATGTCAAGAGGGAAAAGCGCCAAGCGGGAAAAGTGCCACAAAAGGTGAAATGCCAAGGGGGAAAAGCCAAAAGCGGGGAAAGTAAAAAAGGAGTAAGTATGTCAAAAGAAGAAAATTCCAAGGATAAAAAGCTTTGAAGTATTTCAATCAAATCTGTGCATAACATATCCGTACTTCTAGCGGTTGGTGCGCCGTTAGGCGCACCTAACCCGCTAGTGAATGAAATTTTTGAAAGGTTGCTCAAAAAATATTTTAAACTTAACTGGACGCCAAATTACAAATAATTGTTAGCGAAAGATTATTTTCTATGGCCAAATTGATTGTAACTGATGTGAGGAAAAGTTTGGCACAGAAGTGGGGCCAGTCTGAAAATTTTTTTAAAAAAATTTCGAGTTCCGCGAAATTTCGGGTATTTTGGGGTTTCGAGTTTCGGCTGTCAAATTAAACACAAAAAATTGGTGCAAAAATTGCTCTACACGGAATTTGGAACATCTACACATCATATTTTCTTCGTGGCATTTCCAGAGCAATTACCGGATGAACCCCTAATTGTTTTGCCAGAGCAAAATCGCACAAAATCTTCTTTGAAAGGCCGCTGGCGGCCGCCAATTTTAAAATTTTTAGTATCATTAACTTTCCAAAAAAACACCAAAATTATGATAAACAGCAGAGATACAACCCCTGAATTAGACTTTTACCGTTTTTAGCACCTAAAAATTGCAGATATAAAAACAGCTAAGGAATGTCCATTACGGCAGCTACTTTATCTGAAGACCTTTTGTACATTGTAGCCGAGCAGATGCTATTCACAAAACCGCTGAAGAAGTTTTTTGGACATCAGGTTGATTTGCGTCAGGAAAATGCCGTCACAAATTTTATGGTAATGTTTTTGCTTATTTAATTTTTTCAAAAACATTTATTTACAGTGTCTCACTCCGTCCACAATTAAAGTTTTCTTCGCACATTTTGTCAAAATGAAAGACATCGAATTCGAGCGGAAAGACTACGTCAAAATGTACAAAGACGTGACCAAAGTCTGGTCAAACAGCAAAGACGTACGTAACCAGAAAATTTTTTTGGGAGGGGTAATGATCGCTATCTGACGCCGGCGCTCAGGGCAGTGCTCGCGTTTTGCAACCAAAATTTTAAAATAAGTTAATTTTTGAAGCTTTTTAAGAATGGGAGAGGTCTTTCTCCGGATTTTTTTTTTTGAAGATTTAATGAATTTGTTAAGAAAATTGGTGCAAAAAATTGCAAATGCTGCAAAACAAAAGGGTCCCCGCACATCGAATTGAAAAATGACATTCAGCCATGACCAACCCTTCAACACCCTAGTTCGGAGGCGGGAGGGAATCCCCCCCCCCCCGTCTTTCGAAATGAAAAAGACAATTCAGCATTTTCTGGACCATTAACAAATCGGTCAAAAAAAAAAAACTCGGCGGCGTTTATCTGCACCGTCGACGCGTCCCCAGAGGCTTAAATTGGTCTAAAAAGACGCTGAAGCGAAAATAATGTGGAAAATTTGTACAATTTTAGTCCTGGGCACGCGAAATACAAAATATTTTGTTTTGTTTATTTGATTATGCTTCTTTCAGAATGCCTTTTATGGTCCGTACTTGGTGACAAAGGAATTTGTGCGAACTTTGCTTAATTTGGGCAAATTGCGTTTGTCTTCTGTCTCCGTTTATGCCGACGATTTTGCCGCCTTTGAAACGGACGGCGAAGTTCAGCAAAACGTTTGCAAATTTCCCATTCAGTCCTTCTCAAAATTATTTCTGAATAAAGGTTTTGTTTTAAATTCTCCATTTTTTTGTTTTTATGTTTTATGACAAAATGTTTAGAGTTGTCCGATGAAGAGGCCTCAAAAGTTCATTTTGAGTTGGACAAACTGAAAGTTCGCGGCCTCATCAACGGATTGGGTGAGTTAAAACTTTGACCGTTTTTATTGGCATTTCCAATCCAAAATTGGAGAGGGGCAAATTGGAAATTTAGCCAACGAGTCGAAAATATATACAAAAAAATAAATAAATAATAGCGCATTTAGGCCCCAATTTCGAAGGTTTCCTCAATTTGAATGCGAAAGAAATTGAAGTCGAAATATGCGAGCCGAAATTGTTCCATTGCGAGCCAATTCGGTAAATTCATAATATAGCATTTCAATGCTCCCCAAATTGGGGGGTTTGATTGGGCGGTCGCCTGGAAAAATCCCTGCGGGCTACAAAATTTCTGTAAATTTGCTTTGCCTCTAATTTGTAAGGCCCCTCCTGTCCAAAATTCCGGCCGCCACTACCCCTGCTCAGCTCATTTTGACTTTTCACAAATCGTTTCTCGAACTTTTTCGTTTTTCAGGGCCAAGACGGCTTCTCGAGTGGAGAAGATCTCTCTGTCGTTAAGCTGTCTGTTTGAGCAGACCGACGGCGCTTCCGACGCGAAAGCGCTAAATTGGAGGAATTTGACCGAATCGCTGCTCATTTCATGTCCCGAACTCAAAATGACCGAAATTAAAATCTTTTACGAGTTCCGTCCGAACGAACACGAAGGATTCATGCAGCATTTTGAAGAAATTGTCAATGAATTTACCGACAACATATTCCCAACACTTTCTGAGGGACATGCAAAAGCGCAAATTGTCGTTGTTTTGGAGCTGAACTGTAGCACAGACTCTTACGAGGTGACTGAACAAATCAGAAAGTTGACTCAAAACGTTCATTTATTATGCACCAATAACAGTGGGACGCCCCCTTCCTCTGCGAAATCCGAAAAAGCCACTTTTCTTAAAGCAGAATTCTTGTCCGTGAGTCGTATCAAAGATTGACGAAATATTTGTCCGATCTCCTCGGGTTATGGCGGCATTGGTTGAGCGAGGGGGGGAGGGTGGGACGAGGGACAATGACGGCTCCCTTTTCCCGCCTTAAAAGCACCAATCACCTGCTGATCTGATTTGTCTCCTTCCCAAGGCTCTTTCTCCGATGACCGGTGCTCTCTTCCAAAAGGGCAACCAAATCGCCATTGAGCATCCTGACTCCTCCGAAGATTACTGCGCGAGAGAGTGCCGAGTAATTTGTTTTGCCAGTGAATTTGTGCCATTATTGGCTGGGTGATTATTTATTTATTTATTTTCGCTTTTTGTTTCAGGTGGTCGACCTGAGGGGGAGGGAGCACAAATGCGTGTTCCAAGTGTTGGCCCAGGAAGTCAGCTACGGGTCGGACGAACTTGCGGATGCGTACTCTCTTCAATCCTACGATGGCGGCCATTATTCTTATGACTTCGACGACTACGACGACAGTGAATATGAGTCGTACTACGATTGAATGGATCGCCGCGCGCCTTTTCTCTTTTGCAGATTTATCAGAACGTTTTATGAGCTTAAGAAGTGCCCTTTTTTTATTGTTTTCAGGGATGGAATCATAAGAACGAGGTGATGGTTAAATAACCACCTAACCAGCAGCTAATCGTCAAATTTCTTATGATGCGTCGTGGTTAGCTAGCCCAGGTCATTTAACCATGGTTCACCGTTGTTATGATTCCACCCCAGATTGGATCTCTCAATCAGCAATTGCTTTTTATACGCATGAATTGTTTAGGCAGTTCGGGAAAATAAATTATTTGTTTATAATCATTCCTTCTGCACTCAAAGTCTTCGAGTGAAAGTCGCAAAGGTTAAAAAAATATTCAAAAGTAAACAAAGACCGACTAAATCAGTTACTACTATTATATTTGTTTTTTAGAGAAGTTAGGTAATTGGATTTATTAATTTTTACGTTTATTACAATGGAAATCATTTTGATCGACTGCCTACGATAAAAGTTATCGAACATCCAATTGTCCGTCTTTCAGCGCTTCTTTTTGCATGTGTGGTCATTTTCTGAGCAGAACAACGCCGGCAGACAATTCCCGCGGCCGCCATTCGCATTTGGGTCACACTCTGGCAAAAGAATTGAAAATTTTGGGTTGGCCAAGACCGGTTTGCTCCAAAATGTCCTGCATTTCTTGCAAAAGAATTGAAAATTTTGAGTTGGCCAAGAGCGGTTTGCTCCAAAATGTCCTGCATTTCTTGCAAAAGAATTGAAAATTTTGAGTTGGCCAAGAGCGGTTTGCTCCAAAATGTCCTGCATTTCTTGCAAAAGAATTGAAAATTTTGGGTTGGCCAAGACCGGTTTGCTCCAAAATGTCCTGCATTTCTTGCAAAAGAATTGAAAATTTTGGGTTGGCCAAGACCGGTTTGCTCCAAAATGTCCGTTTTCTGGCAGAAGAATTGAAATATAAACAGCAGAAAATGGATGAAAGCATTTTAGAGTAACTGACAATTTGAAAAATGTCATTTTATTTCATTTTACTGATTAGGTAAAAATGTTCACTTTCATCCGTTATTTTGTGAACCAAAGACTAAAATTAAATTACCACCGCCCAGATCTTGTACAAATTGCTGAGTGATTGGTGCCAATGCCAACATAAGCAAAATAATAAAGGCAAAAATGTGAACGGAAAATTGCATTGGATTTTTGGAGTATTTCAAATTTAGAAACTTTTCGTATAATTGAGGATGAACGGCGGCAGCGATTTCACCAATTTAAAAACAAAATGTTTCCGTTCAAGGACATTTTTTAAATTCGACAAGAAATTGAACAAGAACTCGTTCTGTCTCACTGCAGAATCAGTTGGACGAAAGACTGAAACGTTTTTTTTTATTTTGTAAATTTTTGCGCAAATCGTCCAACGGTTGACGGATTGGTTGGGGTGTCAGTTGCTGAATTTGTTTAACAAAATGAAAGCCTTAGACATCAAAACATTTTTATTTTTGATGTAAAATCATCAAAAAAACAGAATAACCAAATATTTGAAAATGGCGACGTAGTCGTACACACAAACAGCAAAAAAAGAGAATTCCACTCACTACGCCGTGGGCTATTTTTTTTGAAGAAGTTTTATGGCCACGTTTCAATTTATTATTTAAATTGTGACAATTTGCGATAAAACAAAGAGTTCGTCTACTCCACGTTCCAGCAGACGTACTTCCATTGAGTGAACTCGTCAATGCCTTGTTGGCCGCCCTCCCGACCCAACCCGGACTCCTTGACACCGCCGAAGGCAGCCTCGGCACAGGACATCATCCCTGAAGGGGTCAACGAAACGGGTTAAAACCCCCCCGAAAAAGGGCCAATCGCGATTGAATCCCAAATCCCGGTGCCTACTTTTGAACATCCAATTGATTTACCTTCATTGACTCCGACCATCCCAACTTGAAGTGCCCTGGAGACGCGATGGATCTGTGCACAGTCTTTGGAAAAGATGTACCCTAAAGGCATTCACTCAAAAAGTGTCATTTTCTCCGATTTTTTGAGTGCTTAGAAAATTGTCAAATTTGAGAAATGAATCGGAATTTGACTAAACACAACACCAACCAGCCAAGCCAAGCCTCGAATTGTTCGCCCTTCCAACAGCTTCTTCTTCAGTTTCAAACCTTCAAAAAATAAAAGCAAATTAAAATTATATAATTTATTATATGGCAAATTCTTACGTTTGAATGGGAATCACCGGGCCAAAAATTTCGGCGTTTGCAATGGCCATTTCGCTGTTGACATTTGTCAGAATGGTCGGCTCGAAAAAGTTTGTCTCCGGCCCCGCGTTTCCGCCACAAATTATTTCAGCATTTTGCGCCACCGCGTCGTCCACCAGCGATTTAACCTCAAAATGAACAAAAAAAAGTTCACATTAAAATCACAGCATAAAAACCCAAATTTAAAGTATTTGGTCATAATTTCATCAACATGAATAATTTTTCCGACTTTTTTTAAAAAAATTCTCGCCTTTTCCACCGCTTTCCGATTGATCAACGGCCCAATGTTTACGTCCTTTTCCATCCCGCCGCCCATTTTCAACTTTTTGAACTGTTCCTTCAATTTGGCGACAAACGCTTCAGCGACGGACTCGTCGATGAAGAAACGATTTGAGGACACGCAAGTTTGGCCAGAACAGCGGAATTTGGACGACATGGCACCCTAAAATTTGTAAGGGAGAAAATACCAAAGCTAAAAAAAGAATTTCCAAAATATAAATTTTAAGAAATTTCCAAATTTATCCGCACCTGCACAGCCTGGTCAAGGTCGGCCGACTTGAACACAACAAAGGGAGCATTTCCGCCAAGTTCCAGACTCACTCGCTTCACCGTGGAAGCGCATTGGCTGAGAAGAAGCTGAATTGCAAAATACTTAAATTTTGTTTTTCCCCAATTAACATCAATTAGCACCTTTCCAATGTCCGTGCTGCCCGTGAACGAAATGCAGTCGACGTCGTGCGAATCGCAAAGGAATTTGGAAATTTCGGCGGTTTCCGTTCGGTCGGCCGGGATCACATTGAACACGCCGTTGGGGAGGCCCGCTTCTTGCGAAGTCTGAGAAATGCATGGAATTGCTAGAAAGATACGATTAGATGGCAAACCCGCAAATTTCTTTATACAAAATGCATAAAACTTCAATTTTTGCTACCAAAAAGCTTAAACAAAAATATTTAAGGACTTTCGAGTTATACAAAAAAAGATTTTTTTACAAATTGATGCCTTCCCGAAGAAAGCAACAAAAAAAAATCTCCGTGGACCTGCGCAAGTGCGAGTGCCGTCAACGGCGTGTCCTCTGCCGGCTTCACCACCACCGTACAGCCGACCGCCAGCGCGGCGGCCGCTTTGCGCATAATCATCGCCGCTGGAAAATTCCACGGAGTAATCAAAGCGCAGACGCCGCACGGCTCGCGCAGGTGGACGTGCGAACGGAACGGCTTCGGCGCGGGCACCACCTGGCCATAGCAGCGACGGGCTTCGCCCGCGTACCAGTCCAAGTAGGAGGCGGAATATTGAATCTCGGCACGAGACTCGGCCAACGGTTTGCCCTGTACAAAGAAAAAAAGAAAGCAATGTAAATGTATTTGAAAGCGTTCAAAGTCAATTTTCGTAGCGAAAAAAGTTTCAGAAACGGAAGCAGCAAAAAAAAGCCCGAAAAAATAAACGGCCAGCGCCGAATTGTGCAAAAATAAACCCTTTTTTTCTTCTAGTTTAGTTACTAATTAGCCAAACAAAGCAGGGCCGTAGCCAGGGGGGGGGAAGGGGGGGGGGAAGAGGGGGGGGGAAGGGGGGGGGAAGGGGGGGGGGGAAGGGGGGGGGGGGGGGGGGAAGGGGGGGGGGAATTCCCGCCCCCCCCAAAATGAAGAGTGTGAGTGAGAAATGATGGGCAGCAGAGTTTAGCGGTTGGTAAAGAAAAAGTAAGTGAAACAACCCACTGGCGTCGGTGGGGTAGTGGATAAGCGCTTTAGCGTTTAACACTTAATGTGTTGGTTCAATTCCCTAATGCAAGATTTTTTTTTCAATTAATTAAAATCGAACTAAACGTGTTTTAAATTCATTTTTTTATTTTTTTAAAGGCAAAAATACTTTTTAACAAAGATAAAAGGGAAAACCATTGCAAAAATAAGTGCCAAGCGGGAAAATGTCAAAATGGAAAAGTGCCAAAAGGCAAAATGCAAAAGAGGGAACGGTGCCAAAAGGGGAAAAAGGGAAAATCTAGAGGGAAAAGTGCCACAAGATGAAAATGCCAAAAGGAAAAAGTGCAAGGTGCCAAAAGGGGAAAATCAAGAGGGAAAAGTGCCACAAGATGAAAATGCCGAAAGGAAAAAGTGCAAAAAGGTGAAATGCCATGGGGGAAAAGCCAAAAGCGGGGAAAATGTGCCAAGCGAGGAAGTGCCAAAAGGGAAAAGTGTCAAAAGAGAAAATGTCAAAATGGAAAAGTGCCAAAAGGCAAAATGCCAAGCGGGAAAAGGTGCCAAAAGGGAAAAAGAGAGAAATGCCAAGAGGGAAAAGTGCCAAAAGGGAAAATGCCAAAAGGAAAAGTGCCTAAAGGGGAAAAAGGTAAAAAGGGAGAAAATGTCAAGAGGGAACAGTGCCAAGAGGGAACGGTGCCAAAAGGAAAAAGTGCAAAAAGGTGAAATGCCACGGGGGAAAAGCCAAAAGCGGGGAAATGTGCTAAGCGAGGAAGTGCCAAAAGGGAAAAGAGAGAAAATGCCAAGAAGAATGCGGAAAAAGTGCCAAAAAGCAAAATGGAAAAAGGGAAAAGTGCCCAAATGGGAAAAAGGGAGAAATGTCAAGAGGGAAAAGCGCCAAGCGGGAAAAGTGCCACAAAAGGTGAAATGCCAAGGGGGAAAAGCCAAAAGCGGGGAAAGTAAAAAAGGAGTAAGTATGTCAAAAGAAGAAAATTCCAAGGATAAAAAGCTTTGAAGTATTTCAATCAAATCTGTGCATAACATATCCGTACTTCTAGCGGTTGGTGCGCCGTTAGGCGCACCTAACCCGCTAGTGAATGAAATTTTTGAAAGGTTGCTCAAAAAATATTTTAAACTTAACTGGACGCCAAATTACAAATAATTGTTAGCGAAAGATTATTTTCTATGGCCAAATTGATTGTAACTGATGTGAGGAAAAGTTTGGCACAGAAGTGGGGCCAGTCTGAAAATTTTTTTAAAAAAATTTCGAGTTCCGCGAAATTTCGGGTATTTTGGGGTTTCGAGTTTCGGCTGTCAAATTAAACACAAAAAATTGGTGCAAAAATTGCTCTACACGGAATTTGGAACATCTACACATCATATTTTCTTCGTGGCATTTCCAGAGCAATTACCGGATGAACCCCTAATTGTTTTGCCAGAGCAAAATCGCACAAAATCTTCTTTGAAAGGCCGCTGGCGGCCGCCAATTTTAAAATTTTTAGTATCATTAACTTTCCAAAAAAACACCAAAATTATGATAAACAGCAGAGATACAACCCCTGAATTAGACTTTTACCGTTTTTAGCACCTAAAAATTGCAGATATAAAAACAGCTAAGGAATGTCCATTACGGCAGCTACTTTATCTGAAGACCTTTTGTACATTGTAGCCGAGCAGATGCTATTCACAAAACCGCTGAAGAAGTTTTTTGGACATCAGGTTGATTTGCGTCAGGAAAATGCCGTCACAAATTTTATGGTAATGTTTTTGCTTATTTAATTTTTTCAAAAACATTTATTTACAGTGTCTCACTCCGTCCACAATTAAAGTTTTCTTCGCACATTTTGTCAAAATGAAAGACATCGAATTCGAGCGGAAAGACTACGTCAAAATGTACAAAGACGTGACCAAAGTCTGGTCAAACAGCAAAGACGTACGTAACCAGAAAATTTTTTTGGGAGGGGTAATGATCGCTATCTGACGCCGGCGCTCAGGGCAGTGCTCGCGTTTTGCAACCAAAATTTTAAAATAAGTTAATTTTTGAAGCTTTTTAAGAATGGGAGAGGTCTTTCTCCGGATTTTTTTTTTTGAAGATTTAATGAATTTGTTAAGAAAATTGGTGCAAAAAATTGCAAATGCTGCAAAACAAAAGGGTCCCCGCACATCGAATTGAAAAATGACATTCAGCCATGACCAACCCTTCAACACCCTAGTTCGGAGGCGGGAGGGAATCCCCCCCCCCCCGTCTTTCGAAATGAAAAAGACAATTCAGCATTTTCTGGACCATTAACAAATCGGTCAAAAAAAAAAAACTCGGCGGCGTTTATCTGCACCGTCGACGCGTCCCCAGAGGCTTAAATTGGTCTAAAAAGACGCTGAAGCGAAAATAATGTGGAAAATTTGTACAATTTTAGTCCTGGGCACGCGAAATACAAAATATTTTGTTTTGTTTATTTGATTATGCTTCTTTCAGAATGCCTTTTATGGTCCGTACTTGGTGACAAAGGAATTTGTGCGAACTTTGCTTAATTTGGGCAAATTGCGTTTGTCTTCTGTCTCCGTTTATGCCGACGATTTTGCCGCCTTTGAAACGGACGGCGAAGTTCAGCAAAACGTTTGCAAATTTCCCATTCAGTCCTTCTCAAAATTATTTCTGAATAAAGGTTTTGTTTTAAATTCTCCATTTTTTTGTTTTTATGTTTTATGACAAAATGTTTAGAGTTGTCCGATGAAGAGGCCTCAAAAGTTCATTTTGAGTTGGACAAACTGAAAGTTCGCGGCCTCATCAACGGATTGGGTGAGTTAAAACTTTGACCGTTTTTATTGGCATTTCCAATCCAAAATTGGAGAGGGGCAAATTGGAAATTTAGCCAACGAGTCGAAAATATATACAAAAAAATAAATAAATAATAGCGCATTTAGGCCCCAATTTCGAAGGTTTCCTCAATTTGAATGCGAAAGAAATTGAAGTCGAAATATGCGAGCCGAAATTGTTCCATTGCGAGCCAATTCGGTAAATTCATAATATAGCATTTCAATGCTCCCCAAATTGGGGGGTTTGATTGGGCGGTCGCCTGGAAAAATCCCTGCGGGCTACAAAATTTCTGTAAATTTGCTTTGCCTCTAATTTGTAAGGCCCCTCCTGTCCAAAATTCCGGCCGCCACTACCCCTGCTCAGCTCATTTTGACTTTTCACAAATCGTTTCTCGAACTTTTTCGTTTTTCAGGGCCAAGACGGCTTCTCGAGTGGAGAAGATCTCTCTGTCGTTAAGCTGTCTGTTTGAGCAGACCGACGGCGCTTCCGACGCGAAAGCGCTAAATTGGAGGAATTTGACCGAATCGCTGCTCATTTCATGTCCCGAACTCAAAATGACCGAAATTAAAATCTTTTACGAGTTCCGTCCGAACGAACACGAAGGATTCATGCAGCATTTTGAAGAAATTGTCAATGAATTTACCGACAACATATTCCCAACACTTTCTGAGGGACATGCAAAAGCGCAAATTGTCGTTGTTTTGGAGCTGAACTGTAGCACAGACTCTTACGAGGTGACTGAACAAATCAGAAAGTTGACTCAAAACGTTCATTTATTATGCACCAATAACAGTGGGACGCCCCCTTCCTCTGCGAAATCCGAAAAAGCCACTTTTCTTAAAGCAGAATTCTTGTCCGTGAGTCGTATCAAAGATTGACGAAATATTTGTCCGATCTCCTCGGGTTATGGCGGCATTGGTTGAGCGAGGGGGGGAGGGTGGGACGAGGGACAATGACGGCTCCCTTTTCCCGCCTTAAAAGCACCAATCACCTGCTGATCTGATTTGTCTCCTTCCCAAGGCTCTTTCTCCGATGACCGGTGCTCTCTTCCAAAAGGGCAACCAAATCGCCATTGAGCATCCTGACTCCTCCGAAGATTACTGCGCGAGAGAGTGCCGAGTAATTTGTTTTGCCAGTGAATTTGTGCCATTATTGGCTGGGTGATTATTTATTTATTTATTTTCGCTTTTTGTTTCAGGTGGTCGACCTGAGGGGGAGGGAGCACAAATGCGTGTTCCAAGTGTTGGCCCAGGAAGTCAGCTACGGGTCGGACGAACTTGCGGATGCGTACTCTCTTCAATCCTACGATGGCGGCCATTATTCTTATGACTTCGACGACTACGACGACAGTGAATATGAGTCGTACTACGATTGAATGGATCGCCGCGCGCCTTTTCTCTTTTGCAGATTTATCAGAACGTTTTATGAGCTTAAGAAGTGCCCTTTTTTTATTGTTTTCAGGGATGGAATCATAAGAACGAGGTGATGGTTAAATAACCACCTAACCAGCAGCTAATCGTCAAATTTCTTATGATGCGTCGTGGTTAGCTAGCCCAGGTCATTTAACCATGGTTCACCGTTGTTATGATTCCACCCCAGATTGGATCTCTCAATCAGCAATTGCTTTTTATACGCATGAATTGTTTAGGCAGTTCGGGAAAATAAATTATTTGTTTATAATCATTCCTTCTGCACTCAAAGTCTTCGAGTGAAAGTCGCAAAGGTTAAAAAAATATTCAAAAGTAAACAAAGACCGACTAAATCAGTTACTACTATTATATTTGTTTTTTAGAGAAGTTAGGTAATTGGATTTATTAATTTTTACGTTTATTACAATGGAAATCATTTTGATCGACTGCCTACGATAAAAGTTATCGAACATCCAATTGTCCGTCTTTCAGCGCTTCTTTTTGCATGTGTGGTCATTTTCTGAGCAGAACAACGCCGGCAGACAATTCCCGCGGCCGCCATTCGCATTTGGGTCACACTCTGGCAAAAGAATTGAAAATTTTGGGTTGGCCAAGACCGGTTTGCTCCAAAATGTCCTGCATTTCTTGCAAAAGAATTGAAAATTTTGAGTTGGCCAAGAGCGGTTTGCTCCAAAATGTCCTGCATTTCTTGCAAAAGAATTGAAAATTTTGAGTTGGCCAAGAGCGGTTTGCTCCAAAATGTCCTGCATTTCTTGCAAAAGAATTGAAAATTTTGGGTTGGCCAAGACCGGTTTGCTCCAAAATGTCCTGCATTTCTTGCAAAAGAATTGAAAATTTTGGGTTGGCCAAGACCGGTTTGCTCCAAAATGTCCGTTTTCTGGCAGAAGAATTGAAATATAAACAGCAGAAAATGGATGAAAGCATTTTAGAGTAACTGACAATTTGAAAAATGTCATTTTATTTCATTTTACTGATTAGGTAAAAATGTTCACTTTCATCCGTTATTTTGTGAACCAAAGACTAAAATTAAATTACCACCGCCCAGATCTTGTACAAATTGCTGAGTGATTGGTGCCAATGCCAACATAAGCAAAATAATAAAGGCAAAAATGTGAACGGAAAATTGCATTGGATTTTTGGAGTATTTCAAATTTAGAAACTTTTCGTATAATTGAGGATGAACGGCGGCAGCGATTTCACCAATTTAAAAACAAAATGTTTCCGTTCAAGGACATTTTTTAAATTCGACAAGAAATTGAACAAGAACTCGTTCTGTCTCACTGCAGAATCAGTTGGACGAAAGACTGAAACGTTTTTTTTTATTTTGTAAATTTTTGCGCAAATCGTCCAACGGTTGACGGATTGGTTGGGGTGTCAGTTGCTGAATTTGTTTAACAAAATGAAAGCCTTAGACATCAAAACATTTTTATTTTTGATGTAAAATCATCAAAAAAACAGAATAACCAAATATTTGAAAATGGCGACGTAGTCGTACACACAAACAGCAAAAAAAGAGAATTCCACTCACTACGCCGTGGGCTATTTTTTTTGAAGAAGTTTTATGGCCACGTTTCAATTTATTATTTAAATTGTGACAATTTGCGATAAAACAAAGAGTTCGTCTACTCCACGTTCCAGCAGACGTACTTCCATTGAGTGAACTCGTCAATGCCTTGTTGGCCGCCCTCCCGACCCAACCCGGACTCCTTGACACCGCCGAAGGCAGCCTCGGCACAGGACATCATCCCTGAAGGGGTCAACGAAACGGGTTAAAACCCCCCCGAAAAAGGGCCAATCGCGATTGAATCCCAAATCCCGGTGCCTACTTTTGAACATCCAATTGATTTACCTTCATTGACTCCGACCATCCCAACTTGAAGTGCCCTGGAGACGCGATGGATCTGTGCACAGTCTTTGGAAAAGATGTACCCTAAAGGCATTCACTCAAAAAGTGTCATTTTCTCCGATTTTTTGAGTGCTTAGAAAATTGTCAAATTTGAGAAATGAATCGGAATTTGACTAAACACAACACCAACCAGCCAAGCCAAGCCTCGAATTGTTCGCCCTTCCAACAGCTTCTTCTTCAGTTTCAAACCTTCAAAAAATAAAAGCAAATTAAAATTATATAATTTATTATATGGCAAATTCTTACGTTTGAATGGGAATCACCGGGCCAAAAATTTCGGCGTTTGCAATGGCCATTTCGCTGTTGACATTTGTCAGAATGGTCGGCTCGAAAAAGTTTGTCTCCGGCCCCGCGTTTCCGCCACAAATTATTTCAGCATTTTGCGCCACCGCGTCGTCCACCAGCGATTTAACCTCAAAATGAACAAAAAAAAGTTCACATTAAAATCACAGCATAAAAACCCAAATTTAAAGTATTTGGTCATAATTTCATCAACATGAATAATTTTTCCGACTTTTTTTAAAAAAATTCTCGCCTTTTCCACCGCTTTCCGATTGATCAACGGCCCAATGTTTACGTCCTTTTCCATCCCGCCGCCCATTTTCAACTTTTTGAACTGTTCCTTCAATTTGGCGACAAACGCTTCAGCGACGGACTCGTCGATGAAGAAACGATTTGAGGACACGCAAGTTTGGCCAGAACAGCGGAATTTGGACGACATGGCACCCTAAAATTTGTAAGGGAGAAAATACCAAAGCTAAAAAAAGAATTTCCAAAATATAAATTTTAAGAAATTTCCAAATTTATCCGCACCTGCACAGCCTGGTCAAGGTCGGCCGACTTGAACACAACAAAGGGAGCATTTCCGCCAAGTTCCAGACTCACTCGCTTCACCGTGGAAGCGCATTGGCTGAGAAGAAGCTGAATTGCAAAATACTTAAATTTTGTTTTTCCCCAATTAACATCAATTAGCACCTTTCCAATGTCCGTGCTGCCCGTGAACGAAATGCAGTCGACGTCGTGCGAATCGCAAAGGAATTTGGAAATTTCGGCGGTTTCCGTTCGGTCGGCCGGGATCACATTGAACACGCCGTTGGGGAGGCCCGCTTCTTGCGAAGTCTGAGAAATGCATGGAATTGCTAGAAAGATACGATTAGATGGCAAACCCGCAAATTTCTTTATACAAAATGCATAAAACTTCAATTTTTGCTACCAAAAAGCTTAAACAAAAATATTTAAGGACTTTCGAGTTATACAAAAAAAGATTTTTTTACAAATTGATGCCTTCCCGAAGAAAGCAACAAAAAAAAATCTCCGTGGACCTGCGCAAGTGCGAGTGCCGTCAACGGCGTGTCCTCTGCCGGCTTCACCACCACCGTACAGCCGACCGCCAGCGCGGCGGCCGCTTTGCGCATAATCATCGCCGCTGGAAAATTCCACGGAGTAATCAAAGCGCAGACGCCGCACGGCTCGCGCAGGTGGACGTGCGAACGGAACGGCTTCGGCGCGGGCACCACCTGGCCATAGCAGCGACGGGCTTCGCCCGCGTACCAGTCCAAGTAGGAGGCGGAATATTGAATCTCGGCACGAGACTCGGCCAACGGTTTGCCCTGTACAAAGAAAAAAAGAAAGCAATGTAAATGTATTTGAAAGCGTTCAAAGTCAATTTTCGTAGCGAAAAAAGTTTCAGAAACGGAAGCAGCAAAAAAAAGCCCGAAAAAATAAACGGCCAGCGCCGAATTGTGCAAAAATAAACCCTTTTTTTCTTCTAGTTTAGTTACTAATTAGCCAAACAAAGCAGGGCCGTAGCCAGGGGGGGGGAAGGGGGGGGGGAAGAGGGGGGGGGAAGGGGGGGGGAAGGGGGGGGGGGAAGGGGGGGGGGGGGGGAAGGGGGGGGGGAATTCCCGCCCCCCCCAAAATGAAATTTGAGAAAAAAAGCAAGAGGGGGGACCCTTTTGTTTTGCACTTTTACAGTTTTTTGACCAATTTTTAACAAATTGCCATCAAAAATCAAAAAAAAACTTGCATTTTTGAAACTTTTTAAAAATTCCTTCAAATAAAATACATTGGCGCACGGCCCTGAAACAAAGCTAATTATGCACCGAACCCCTAAAGAATTTCGGTTGTATGTGCCCTTTCAGAAAGTGCGGCACAAAACCTGTTCTCTGGTCAGCAATTCGGCCAATTGCTTCTCTTTTTCGCTGATCACATCGAACCATTTGCGCAGAATGGCACTCCGTTCTTTGGCCGTAAATTCGAAGGCCCAACGCGGAAACCTTTGGCGGGCTGCCGCAACCGCCTGAATTATCAAAATTTACTTTTTTAAAACGGCTAAAAATAAAAAGAAAAGTTTATGAGAATTAATTTATTGTTTTTTTTCGAGACCAATTGCGCTTCTTGCGGTCCACAATTAGCGACATCGAACAGTAGTTCACCGGTGTTTGGGTCTGTGACACTGAACTCGTGGCCGCTGGACGCATCGATCCATTTACCTAAAACAAAATTTAATTAGAAATTGAAAAAATTACCCCCCGTAATCAGAATTGAGCGGGGGGGGGGAAAGCAAAAAACCCAAAAAATGACATTGGCTAATCCTTAGAAAATATTGGGTTTTCTGAATTGGCCTCCCAACTTTGTTTAGACTTAACCTTTTATAAACGCTTTGGCCCCTTCTGGCAATAATTCCGTTTTGAACCCCCTCCACTGAGCGATACGGCCGTTCATATTGACGGAGAGACGCCTCAAGAGCATCTCCAATTGGACAAAAACCTTTTTCTTTCTTGTTTATTTCTGCTAAATCTAAACAACCTTTAGTTAAAAATGTTTTAACCAAATAAAATATAATTTTGAGTTTGTGAGTCAACAGTTAACCCAAATACCTATCGGTTTATGACAACGGGAAAAAGTGCCGAGATGGCGAAAGGCTGAAATAAATGGGCGAAAATGTAAAAGGCTCAAATTGGAAACATTCCCTTCTTTTGGCGTTCTCTCTCACCGTTTTTAGTAAATATTTTGCCATCGCGCACTTTGCAACTTTTCTCTACATCTACCGATCCTCTCCAAACTTTCAAAACAAAATAAGGATTTTGCTCAATGCTTAGAAATTAAAATCAATGCTTATATTCTTGAGTTATAGGGTTAATAATTTTATACTAGTAGAATTTTGGGTAATACTGAAGCTGGTGCCACCCATTTTTCAAAAAAATTAATAAAATTTTCAAAGTCGAGAAAAAGGTGTTTCTAGGGGTATTCAGGGGGCGTAGAATCCGAATCTGACCTCCATTTCGCCCGATTTCGAACCCCGGACCCGATTTCGAACAATTTGTTAAAAATTTGAATTTTTTCAAAAATCTAGCCTCTAAATCATTCAAAGCATAAAATTACGACGAAAAGCAAGTAATGATCGAATTCATGTTTTTTAAATGAGTTTTAGGCTAAAATTGATTTTAGAAAAAATTTGAATTTTTGACAAATTGTTCGAATTCGGGTTCGGGGTTCGAAATCGGGCGAAATGGAGGTCAGATTCGGATTCTACGCCCCTGAATACCCCTAGAAACACCTTTTTCTCGACTTTGAAAATTTTATTAATTTTTTTGAAAAATGGGTGGCACCAGCTTCAGTATTACCGAATTTTGATTAATATGAGTGAAAATGCGTCAACAGGCTAGGGCAATGACAAGTACAATTCCTGAAAACTGACCCTCGTACTTTCAACTTTTTCAAGGATGTACTTGAAAATAAGAATTGCATTTGTCGTTAAAAGGCATAGATTTATTCTTAATTTGAACACGGGATCTCCTGTTCTAGTTTTCTACTTATATCTTTGATTTTGTCCGCTCGCCGTTGGGATCACCTTATTCAGCAAAAGTATTTATGCAATTTAATTTGTTGGCTTTAAAAATGATTCATTTCCACTGATTTTGCAATTGTTTAAAGTAGTCTTCTGTAAGTTCTTTTAACGGTTTCACCCGTATAATTTTTCGTTTTGGCGATGCAAATTTAAAATATTTGTTGTAGATGACCAATGTGACTGCCGAATGTAACAACAAAAGCTGAAAATGATGAAAATTAATTTTATTAAAATATTTTTCATTGTTTTTTTCGTACGGTAATCGCTGAATTATAAATTGCCACATAATCTCCTTTTGACATTTGCAAACGATAAAAGCGAATGGCCAGGCCAATTAGCAAGAAAATTCCAAAGAAAATTGCGTAGGAAATATCCAGCGGAAGAATCAGTCGAATGGTCAGCAAATTTTCCCTCATTTGATAATTTTTGCTCACCGAATAGTTTCCGTATTTTGCTGATCTGTGAAAATATTTTATAAAATTTGTTAGGAATGGTATTAATTAAATTAAATTAAATTACTTAAATACCGGTTTAGCTGCTTTTGGTTCATTATTTTGACCCAAAAATCGCCGATTGATGTGACAATTAGAAGCAGCAAAAGGGCATAATGCAAATAAATAATGCCCTGCGCATTGTTTCGGGAGGTCAACGACACAACGCCCAACGGTTGTGAGAATCCGTCGGCCGATAAATCCGTCAAAATAATGTACAAAATGAAAGAAAAGGCAAAAGCCCACTGAAAAAAACAACTTCAAATTAAATTTTAAAGTCCAATTTTTGTATTATTTATACCGAAATTGCGGAACAAATCCATCCAAAACGGAAGCCCTCATTTTCATAATGTCGCGCGAAAAGTGTTGCGCGGCACCTTTCTGCCATAATGAAGAAGTGAATGCCGGGATTTGCGGCCAAATACAAGTAGGGAGGGGCCGTCAAAACAAACGCCAGCCATGCCGGGGTCCGAAGGTCACAATTTGACGAGTAAAAATAAAAAAGAATCTGAATAATTTATTTAAAAACAATTAATTTTAATTGTTTATATAGACAAAACAGAAAAAGACCTTATAACGAATGATCGATGCTCCACAAAAGACGGCATTTAAGCAGTATAAGAAGACAAGGTTGAAAACGAGTATCTAATTATGTAAAATAATTAATTAAAAATAGTAAAATAAATTAATTTTACCATTAGGTTGCCGTGAATGGTTATTTTGTGGACTAACCAACGGCGAATCAATGTAAAAATTGAAACCAAAATGACCAAAACAATCGCAAGCTGAACCCATGAGGTTATTTGGTACAAAGGCTGCTTCAGAAATTGCGCAATGTCAATGCAAGAACTTGAAACAGTGCAAATTGTGGAAGAATTCATGAGAAAAGAATTATACTCTAATAAATAATTATTTTTAATTAAAAATGCGAAGTTTATTAAATGCAATGCTTTTAACTCTGTTCTTGCGTGTGTACCCGCCATGCTTAAAGAACGAATGTAATTAACAGTGTTTTCCTGTTCCAGCTTGGCCTGTTCTGTTCCTGTTCTATTCTAGAATTTAGAACAGCACAGGAACAGAAACAGATTTAAAATCCTTGGAACAGGAACAGAACAGGCCAAGCTAGAATAGGGTAAAAATTGAAGAATTGAACTTTTATTGAGTAATATATTTGAAATTTTCCAACTATTCATTATGATCTCACGTGGCGCAGTGGATAAACTGAGTGACGCGATTCAATTTTGTCTAAGATTCAACTTTCCTTAGTGAAAATCTTTTTTATTCTTTTTATTTAATTTTTTTCGTATAATGGTGAGTGATGCCTGGGGCTGTGGGTTCGAAACTTCGAACCTCCGACTGTGTAAATGATTTTTTTTTCTCTCTTTTTATGAACTTTGATGGTAATTTTAAAAATATTTTAGATTTTTATTTTTTGAAGGCATAGATATTATTTATTTTTCTTTAAATTGAGAAAAAATCATAAGGGGGGGGGGCTTTTTGTTTTCTAACTTTTAAAAATTAAGACCAATTATTTAAAAAACTCTCAAAAAATAGACAACCCGGGCCCCTCCCATTCTAAAAAGCTTCAAAAAATGGTTGCAAATCCTTTAACAAATTGAATCAAAAATTCAAAATTTTCTCGGCGGCGCCTATCGGCACCGCCGATTCCCCCCTGAAGCAAAGCAGAATTTTCTAAAAAAATTATTTAATTTTTAACTAGGGTTGCTCCCCGAGCCCCAAAATAAGAAAACAGAAGTCTCAATAAAGTATATAATTTTTTTACTAGCTGCTCCCCATTCTCAAAATTGGGTCGTCCCGGACCCCCGACATGGCCAACCCCCCGACCTTCCCTGACATACAATTTTCCCACCCCCAAGGGTTCGGGAGCAAACCTATTTTGAATCTAAATGGTAAAAGTCTCGGATTTTTGAAAGTCAATTCTCGAATCTCGGGGTCAAGTCTCGGTAAATTTAGGTCTCGAACATCACTAGCAAGTGATGAACACTTTGCCCAATGAATCATTCAATTAAAATTTCAGACTGAATTTCACTCGGAAAATTTTTAATTTGGAACAGTCTAAGAACAGTTTATTCTGTTCTGTTCCTGTTCTGTTCTCGAGGTCGGAACAGAACAGGAACAGAACAGATAGGCTGTTCTAAAATTTGAGAACAGAACAGGAACAGGAACAGGTTCAAAATCCTTGGAACAGGAAAACACTGGTAATTAATGACTTTTATTCGAATATTTAGCGGTATAAAAAAGACGTACAAAATGTTACCAAAAATAAAAGTGGTGGCACAACGGACACAATTAGTCCTCGTTTTTGTGTTTGACGCCACAAATTCATTTTCATTTTATCGGCTAATAATTTAAATCACCAAAATATAAATTTATTTTCGATAGAAATTTATCACAAATTTTTGATTTTTTCAGAACATTTCCAAGACTGATAAAAAGCACGTAAAAATAATTACTTTTTCCAATTTTTTTTAGAATTTGGACAAACGACGACAATGTGATTATGTTTATGCGAAAATGTAAATCCATGACAGCAATTATTAAATATTAGCCCTGTTGGACTATTTAGTGACGACAGTTTTGCCGCCGATCGGATGGCATTTGCCGCGGCATTCCTCCGCCGACTTTCCGATGCCTTTCGCCTGACAATATTTAACACAATCCTCGAATTGGCCAATAAACTCGTGGGTCTCCGATGTTTTAATGACAAGAGGCACATTCTGAAAAAATTAATATTCAACCAATTTATAAAAAGGCAATTTTATAAAGAACTCTGAAAATGTAGCTAATTTGTAAGTAGAAAAATGAATCAAAAATAGGTTCTCTACTTGGCAACAGAAAATGTTAGGATTTAAAATCGTTTTTCCGACAATATTCGACTTTAACCACGTCATTTTATTCGGCTAACCAATGTTAGCTGAGGAATGGCCGTCACAGCGCTGTTGCGGAACACGGACTGGCACTTTCCACGGCATTCCTCCGCCGACTTTGCGATGCCTTTCTCCTGACAGAACTTCACACAGTCTTCTTGCTGCACAAACTCGCGCGTTTCGCTCATTTTGGTGAAAATTTGAGTGGTTGGCTAAAAAATGTGCTTTGAAGTTTTTTTTTATTAATTTTGGCAAAAACCAAAAAACGACGAATTCACTCACAACTTGGATTTGTTGTTGTTGATGGTGGCCGATGACCTGAAATGGCATGGACATTTGGCATTTCGTTGTGCACTTTTGAGTGTGGCCGTCCGATTCCATTTGGCATTCCGTCTTGCAAGCCGCCGGAGAAGAAGCAGCTCCCCCCTGACGTAAAATCGTTTTGTTCGGCAAATGGCCTTTTTCGGTATCCGGTATTGGCATTTCGGCATAATACCGATACCGAAAAAGTACCTAAATTCAGTTCGGTACGGTTTTCGGTAAATCCCCGCGCTAATACATTAGTAAAAAAGTTTTGTTGCAAAAAGACTTGAGCTAATCGAGTTCCATTTATAGATCAGATCACGCGGGTCAATTCTAAGGGATTCCCAGGTCACATGCCAGACAATTCTCCCGTACAAATTGGTTGGGATTCCACCAACCTTAGCAATAAGGAAAATTGAACTTTCAAATTTTATTTTCTTCTTTTAAATTTAATTCCGATAATATTTGATGTGAGTAAACAAACATTGCGAAACTCAATTTTATTTTCTTTTTTCTAATAATTAATTTTATGTTTTCTCGAATTCTTTCTTCGCTTACCGAATCCGTCACGTTTCTTCTCGCGCGAATTTCATTCACCGCCGTACAGTCACTCAGCAAAACGAAATAAAGCAAATAATGCAAAATGAAAATATATGCCATCAAAATGTTATAAATTAGCAAAGTAATCATAAAAAAAAATATAATTAAAAATACAATTTAATGTTTAAAAATATGTTTTATTTCTTCAAGTGATTAAATTGTTTTCCTTATAACTTAATGAGAGCGGCCACCGCAAATTTTTAGTTTAAACTTTGCGCGACGAATATTTGTTAGGGCAGCGCTCAAATGAACTGCTAGAGCCAATAATAAAAAGACAAAAACAAAAATGGAATTTAATAGAATATGAAACAAAAAAATAAATTATAAAATAATTAAGGTAAATAAAAATATGTAATTAGAGGTTAAAACTGGAGACCGCACAAGCGGGCCAAAAACGCTTTCAGTCCGAGTGTTAAATTGTTTATAACTTTTTTCAAACTTAACAAATTAAATAGAGTAGAAGCTATCTTCAAACAGAAATTGAATAAACTCACAAAAATTGTGGCACAAAAGCCCAAAAACTTGCCTTTTTTCGAGTTTTTCACTTTTTTGCCATAACTTTTTTGAGCTTTGTCCAATCGCACAGCTATAGCTTAATGATAGCATCATTTCTTTAATTTTCAAAAATTTTATAAACAATTCCGACATTCGGACCGGTAGCCGACCAAACAATGGACAAAATTTTGTTTCTCCGGGACTCAGTTTTCTCGAATTTTCAGTATTTATTTGGATAAAACGCTTGGGGAAAGAACAGAAGCCATGAGGGCAGATTCTGTCAGCACTGCCGGTGAGCCGACGGTGGGCGACAAAATGCCACCACCCAAAATTTGTGGCGACAAAATGTCCGGACTGAGCACCTTAATTAAAATAATATTTATAATGTTTTAAGATTAAATTTAGAGATCGGATTTATTAGCATATATTGGTCAATTTATGCGTTAAATCATTATCAGTTTCCCTCTCACATTAAAATATTTTGGAAATTATAATGTCAAATATAAAATTAGGAAAATAATTTATTTTTTTTGGGGTGCACTTTTGGATAGAATTTTTTGTTTTTTTATTGCATTTTTTAACGGAATTTTGAAACCGAAATATATGCCAAAACCCTCAACATATTGTATGTTACATATGTACTAAAAACCCCCCGAAATATGTTTTTGATATGTGACAAAATAATTCTAAAAATTTTTCGGAGAAAAATGCTCTTTTTTTTGGCTTCTCTCATTAAGCCTTTTACAAAAAAAAGGAATAATTATGTGCCAATTAATTACTGTAGGACTCAAAATCAGCGGAGACATCGCAAAAGGATTCAGAACATTTGGGGACAAAACGTACGGCGTCAGCTGAACAATGACGAAAAATTAATTATTTTTCAATTATTTATAAAATTTACGATAAATGGTGCCATTGCCATCGGCGAAAGAATGAAAGGGCCAAAAACATAAGGCGACAAAATGAATGGAACCGGTGCGGCCGGGGACAGAATCCAGGGCCCGAGGACGGACGGGGCCAAAATTAGGGGCGAAAAAATGTTCGGCGACAGAATCAACGGGCCGAGCACAGAGAGACTAAAATGAATTAATATATTTATAATTAACATAAATTGCGTAATCTATGCATCATATAAATAGGGGGGCGGATTTATACGCACCAAAAATGTTACAATTTTTGAGCTAAAATATATAAATTATGTTTTGGAACCCCTCAAAATATGCAAAAGTTTTGTTTTTTGTTGCATTTGTTAAAAAATTTAGCAATAAAATGTAAAAATATGGCATTTTTTGTGCGTAAAAATAAAGTATTTTCCTCCTTAAATTGTCATATTTAATAAGTAAATTAATTAAAAACCCGTAAATTGGCGTGAACATATACGGCTCCAAAACGATTGGCTTTAGCACAGAGAGCCAATAGATTTTCGGACCGGTCTCATTTGGCGATTGCCGTTTCATTCGCCTTCGATTTTTGTCGCTTAAATGCAACCGAATAAACTTTTGGCGTCTTCTTTTGTCCAATTTGTCCGCAATTTCCTTCAAAAAAAAATTTATTTTTTGTTTTTAATTCTTTTTTTAAAATAAATTACATCCGGAATATTTCTGGCGATGCGTTCTATTCGCTTCCACACGGACTCTTCCCGCCTCGCTTTGTCAAGTTCGTCAAAATCGTCCAATTTGGCCTTTAAGTCGTCAGGGAATTCGGCATCTGTTGCAAATCGGCACTTTTTAATTATTTTATGTTTATTTTATATTCAATCACTAACACTGATCCTTGCACAACTGATCAAATTGTTTCCTTTTGATAAATGTCCATCCGTCCTTCTCCAGCTCCGTCTCCTGTTCCCGTTCAAATGACTTTTCCATTTTTGTGTAGGCAGTCAAAATGCGATCATTGGCCTCCATTATGTCCGGTTCAATTTCAAAAAAAAACAAATTTTTAATAAATGCAAATTTTGATGAAAATTACCGAAGAAATTCAATGCTTTTAACAGTTCCATCGCTTCCTGAACATGCCCAATCGTCCCGGACACTTCCATTAGCGTCTGCAAAAGTGCTTCCCTGTCCTGCTGCTTTAAGCCGGCCGCTTTTAGAACCTTTTTATAAAAGAAATAATTAAATTTAAAATGATTTTTAAACACCTCGGGTATCGACGCGATCTCTAAGCCTTTTGCCTGCTGCCCTTTCGTCCCGTTACTACCGTAACTTTTGTCCGTTTCGTACAGAGCAAATACGGTAGGCGAAAGGACGGATTTGCCAGCCTTCGATTGGTCAGGCATTAGGGGGGCGAAGCGCGGACTCATAAATTTGTAATTGGTGGACTCCTCCCGATGAACCGTTTCATTGTGCAGTTTTTGCAGCAGCGAAATGCCCTGCCGAAGAAGGCCCTCGGGGCTCAGCTTTAATTTAAATTTTGTTTTTTTGGCATTTTGTTCTAATTTGAATTTAAATGGACTTTAATTACTTTGGCTTTGGGTCCAAGTGATGGTTCCTTCTTGTCCAACACCAGGTCGTACATTCGCTTCTCATAAACAGCTAAAATTTTAATTTAAAATGCACTTTTATATTTTTTGGTTTTTTAATTTACCGGCACCGGGCGATTGCCTTCTTTTGTCATTGGCTTTTTTCAGTTGGACCAATGAATCGAACATTTTTGTCCATCTAACGCCACCGACACTGCCGTTGTTTCCGCCATTTGTCAGCTTTGAAATTAAATTAGAAACCTAAATTTTAAAATGGGAATTAATTATCATGACAATATTTTTTAAATGTTCAAAAAATTATATTGATTAAATGCTATAATTTTTACATCTAAAATCGCAACAAATAAATAATTGCTCAGTTTACCCGAATAATCGCCGAGCGATCGTTTTTGCCGGACAAATTTTCAAAAACATCCGCTTGTCTGACCTAAGGCATAAAAATTGTTTAAATATTCCAATAAATTTTCGGACATTAAATTTGTGCCCAAAGGATGGCCTTTCCATTGCCCATTTACTCCTTTTTTCCTTTACTTCCGCTCTTTTCGCGACTTTGTTCTTCGCCGTTCGTCCCAATCGTTTGATCCTTTCCGACAATTCAAATTTTCTGATCGGAAGAAATTCTTTTGGTAATTTAAATTTAATAATTAAACCAAATTACCCAACACTTTTAATTTGTTCTTTATCAATTGCCCTTTTCTTCACCAAACTTTTCGCCGAATGGACAAAACTTTCGTTCTGAAAAAATTGATTTAAAAATTTACTGAAATTTCTTTACACTTTTTTTTTGAAAGACGACACTTGGCGCGTCCGTAAAAAGTAAGTTTTGCGTGAATTTATCAGACAATTTGCTGAAAGAACCAAATCTTTTTTGTCCTCAATTCCGTTCAAACATTCGGCTAGCCGACTTCGTTCAGCTGCAAATAATTTAATTTATATAAAACACATTTAAATAATAATTCATTAATATAATTAATTATCAAAATGATAAAAATAATATTTTCATTCACCCGGCAATAATATTTTGAACAAATCCTTCCCCAATTTGCCCATCAGTGCTTTGATTCCGCCTGCGTACCAATTCATATGCAAATTTCTCACCAGATCATAATTTCTTTCATTTAGCCGAACTTTGTCAAATTTGTCCATTCCACCAATTAATTTAAAATTTCCATCCGATAATTTTCTTCCTAAAAATTATTAAATTTTATCTAAAAATAAATAATCTAATGAAAGAGCCGATTGGGGCCACTGGGCGCCAGCGACGTCTAAAGTAGGCTTAAAAAGACGTGTTGGCCAAATTTTTAGAGCAATTTTCTTAACAAAAATTGTTAAAATCCTTAAAAAATTTTCCCGGCAGCGCCTAACAGCATCGCCGACTCCTCACATTTTTAAAAAGCTTAGGATGATGAATGGATTAAAAATAATATTTTACTTGCCTAGTCAAGATTTATTGCTGAAAATTTTATAAACAAAATTTTCTTCAACCCCGACCCCGAAAAATTTGGTCGTCCCCGACCCCGACATGGCCAACCCCAACCCCGACTTTCCCGCCCCCGAGGGGTCGAGGAGCAACCCTAATATAAATAACTTTTTTGAAACGGATTGATTCAAATCTCCAAAGTTGTTTAATTAGTTTGGTTGGTTCCAATATCAAAAGTCTCTGGCGCCAATTAAAGATTCCGGAAAGGGACCTGTCGATGCGTTCTGACCGAATACTGCCAAAAATAATGCCGACAAATGGATAAAAGCAAAAGAAATTAGCATTTATCACTAATTGCTATTAAAAAATAAATGAAGGAGGCGGCCAAATAAATGAAAAGCATAAAAATGGTATAAATGACGCACAAAAATAATAAACGGGAAATGGAAATTATTTTGTCGTGTGCAAATGGTGGCAAAATGGGATTTTTGTGAATTGGGTCGGTCAAATGAAATGCTTTTGTTAAATGTTTGGATTTGAACCAATGCTTCCCCGATGAATGTCAGAATAAATACTTCCACTAGTCAGTGCACATTAAACCGGAAATGGAATAAATATTTGTAAAATTTCTAAAAAGCAATTTTGGCGTTTCACCTAACTGAGAAATACTTTTTAAGTTTAAATTGTCAAAATGCAACTTTATTACTTATATATATATAATATCACATTGAAGAAGCGGTAAAGAAAACATAACGGATTCAAAAAATGGTTATTTTCCCTAAAAAATGTGGCGAAAGGTGTCTAGAAGAGATAGGCCGTGTCGTAATAGCCGAATCCGGCACTGATGCCACCCTCGTTGAGATGTGCCAATTTGCTGCGGAAGTGATAGCCTTGCTGGACGTTGTGTTGCACGGACCCGTCCACCATGTTGCCCAACAGAAAGCCGTACACGCCCAACTCGGGCACCACACTGGACTCTTTGGGTTCTTTGAGCGGCCGTAACAAGTAATTCTGAATTCATAATTAAATATTATTTTTAAAATTTTGTAAAAAGAATGCAACGTCTCTTTTTTGCTTCAGGGCGAGAGAAGGAGGGGCGACGGCGAATTCTGAGGAAATTTTGCAAAATACCTGAACAGCCATCGGACGCAATTTTTGCATTAAAATGTGCGCTGCTCGTTCTTCGGGCGTGAACTTTTGAAAAGCCTCCGGAATTTGCTCGTCGAAATAATTGTTTCCACCGCATTCCCGGTTCGGCTTGAGTACGTAATTGGACGGATTTTCCATAGCGTCCTTTAAAATAAACAAATTTAAATTTGCCCAAAACTCAAAACCCATTAAAGTAATTTGTCACCCCAAAATTAAAAGCAATTTTGCTTCTGTAATAAAATAAAGAGATTTTTTCCGACATAAAATGATCCTTAATTTGCACCTTTATCAATTCTTGAGTTTGTTGGTCATCATTTTCTAAGCCCCACAATCCGGCAAAAGTTGATCGAATGTTTTCAATCGTTTCGGCATCTTCTGGCCTCGGGAAGAATCGCTTCAGATTTTCGGGTTTGGTGAGCAGCTGCACATTAAATAATATTATTTCTGAATGTTTTCTTTCTGATTTACCTGTTGGATTTTCTTCGTGCAGCTAATTCCAATTGCCAACGATGGCGCCTTCTGCAAATGTTGCGTTTTTTTACATTAATTAAACTTTTAATTTTTATAAAATGTTTTACGATTGCTGTTGAACGTTCGATCATTTTGCGAGCCTCCATTTGCATGTCGTAGTTTGAACTCGGTCGATAGCCGAGTGGGGACATATTCGAATAAACCACGGCCACCCGTCGCCCATCGGAATTCCGACGAAGCGAAAAATCTTCGGGGTCCAAGTGCAAGCTTAAGTGTTGTTTTATAATTTGAAAATGATTTTCAAATCCTAAATTCTCATTTTTAGTGTTTAAAACGAATTAAAGAGTAAATCAAATCATTCACATTTTGGCAGTCCCAAACAATGACACAAAAATGACTTCGATTTTTCCGTTTGAAACTCGCTCCAATTCGCTGGCAATGTGCCTTTGTTCGAAAACGTAAGATATTTTTGGTGGTGTCAAAAACATTAACAAAGCATTTGAGTCGCCGAATTGTTTCCTGAATTTGAATATTAAATTTGTTTTGTTTATTTTAATTCATTTATTTTCCAATACCACGCCATGTGCAAGGCTTCGACTAAAGCGAAGTCGGGCTGATTGACGGGCGATGCCGAAATGTCCATGCCGACTTTTCTCAGCATTTGTCGGTGGAGCTCGCTGTTTCGGCGTTTCATACCCAAACCGGAAATGGCCCCTCCGTTAACTTCGACCTGAAAAGATTTTCGGTTTAAAACTGATGTGATCTAACGAATGCCATCATTTTGACTATAATCAAGAATACCGATCTAACAAATGCCATCATTTTGACTATAATCAAGAATACCGATCTAACAAATGCCATCATTTTGACTATAATCAAGAATACCGATCTAACAAATGCCATAATTTTGACTATAATCAAGAATACCGATCTAACAAATGCCATAATTTTGACTATAATCAAGAATAGGTACCTGTTTGATTTCATATTGTTCTTCTCCAGCCTTTGGGTCCTCAACCACATTCAACATGTAATCCTGCAATTCAATTCAATTCAATTAATTAATTTAATTTAATTCAATTCAATTCAATTCAATTCAATTCAATTCACTTAATTAATTTAATTTAATTTAATTTAATTCAATTCAATTCAATTAATTCAATTTACTTTCTTTTTGGGAATAACGGCTTTTTAGCTCCAAAAACCAACCGCTCGTTGAATTAGCAGCGTAAAGGGCTGTCGAATGCCTTCCTCCCGCACTTCCTGTACAATTTGCCAGAGTTTTGCGATGTGTGCGTCCCCTGGGATCAGATCTTTGAATGCTTCCACCATAAATTCGTTGTCGGACGCCACACGAAAATAGAGCAAATTCATATCCTAAAAATATTAAAAAAAATTGTTTTTTTTTGTTATTACTTTTATTTGCAATAATTAATTTCACCTTTTGGACGGCAAGCGCCTTTTCAAATGCTTTTCTGGGAAACGGCGAAGGAAACAGCGAAATCGGTGCGAATTCGGCAATGCTTAAATGTTTTGCATTAATACAAAAGTTGAAATTCTTTTATTTTATTTTGTTTTAATTCAATTACAATTCACAAACCAACGAAGCTTGTTTTTTATAAATAAACTTTAATATTTTTAATCGCTTTTTTCAATAATTTCCCATACTCTTCTTGTTCGCTCAGCATCACCAATCCGTTGTTGTGCGCCCATTCGATTGCGTAAAGCGCCAATTCGTGCAAATGCTTTTCGTCCTTTACCACGTCCGAAGCATAATTTTGTATATTTTTAATTTCATCTGAATGATCGGATAATTATAAAGATTAATTTTAATTTTATCAAATTTATTTGAATAATTAAAAAACCTTTTTTTGTGGAATTTTCCCCCTCATCGCTGTTGTGCTGAGAAGGATTTTTTGTGGAACATGTGAAGAAAGACGCCGAGAAGGTAAAAAGGACGACGAAAATTGTCAAGTTGCTCATCTTTTGAAGCGATTGTTTGATTTTTTTCAATCAAAAAATTTAAAGGAAAAAAAATATTATATTTATTTGTAGAGCCCGGATTTATATTGACTAAAAAACCCCAAAAAGTACCAAAATATTGATTAAAAAATGTGCGAAAACTGACAAAATCCAACTAATTTATGCGTAAAACCCTTCAAAATTCGTCAATCTTTATCAATTTTCCTCTTACAAATAGTAAACGTATTATTTTTTTCTATTTTAAAAAAATATCCAATAAAAAAATCTTAGGGAAAATTTCGATCTTTGGGGGGGGGGGGGGTTTTTGGTCAAAGAAAAAGTGATTTTTTAGCTTTTTGAGGGCTCTATTTATATGCTTTTTATTGCTTAGTAAAAACAATTTAAATATCGATAAAAGTTCACTCTTAAAAGTGATGACAGGAACAGGAAATAATTACACGAAATGATGAGACAAATAGAAAATGCATTTCTTGTGGCCGGAAGCCTTTATTTATTTATTTATCGTTATTTAAATGTTTTTACTAAGCAATAAAAAGCATATAAATAGAGCCCTCAAAAAGCTAAAAAATCACTTTTTCTTTGACCAAAAATCCCCCCCCCCCCAAAGATCGAAATTTTCCCTAAGATTTTTTTATTGGATATTTTTTATAAAAATTTTCAAAACAGTAAAAAATAATTCGTTTACTATTTGTAAGAGGAAAATTAATAAAAATTGACGAATTTTGAAGATTTTTGCGCATAAATTGGCTGGATTTTGACAGTTTTCGCACATTTTTTAATCAATATTTTGGTACTTTTTGGGGTTTTTTAGTCAATATAAATCCGGGCTCTACAAATAAATATAATATTTTTTTTCCTTTAAATTTTTTGATTGAAAAAAATCAAACAATCGCTTCAAAAGATGAGCAACTTGACAATTTTCGTCGTCCTTTTTACCTTCTCGGCGTCTTTCTTCACATGTTCCACAAAAAATCCTTCTCAGCACAACAGCGATGAGGGGGAAAATTCCACAAAAAAAGGTTTTTTAATTATTCAAATAAATTTGATAAAATTAAAATTAATCTTTATAATTATCCGATCATTCAGATGAAATTAAAAATATACAAAATTATGCTTCGGACGTGGTAAAGGACGAAAAGCATTTGCACGAATTGGCGCTTTACGCAATCGAATGGGCGCACAACAACGGATTGGTGATGCTGAGCGAACAAGAAGAGTATGGGAAATTATTGAAAAAAGCGATTAAAAATATTAAAGTTTATTTATAAAAAACAAGCTTCGTTGGTTTGTGAATTGTAATTGAATTAAAACAAAATAAAATAAAAGAATTTCAACTTTTGTATTAATGCAAAACATTTAAGCATTGCCGAATTCGCACCGATTTCGCTGTTTCCTTCGCCGTTTCCCAGAAAAGCATTTGAAAAGGCGCTTGCCGTCCAAAAGGTGAAATTAATTATTGCAAATAAAAGTAATAACAAAAAAAAACAATTTTTTTTAATATTTTTAGGATATGAATTTGCTCTATTTTCGTGTGGCGTCCGACAACGAATTTATGGTGGAAGCATTCAAAGATCTGATCCCAGGGGACGCACACATCGCAAAACTCTGGCAAATTGTACAGGAAGTGCGGGAGGAAGGCATTCGACAGCCCTTTACGCTGCTAATTCAACGAGCGGTTGGTTTTTGGAGCTAAAAAGCCGTTATTCCCAAAAAGAAAGTAAATTGAATTAATTGAATTGAATTGAATTAAATTAAATTAAATTAATTAAGTGAATTGAATTGAATTGAATTGAATTAAATTAAATTAATTAATTGAATTGAATTGAATTGCAGGATTACATGTTGAATGTGGTTGAGGACCCAAAGGCTGGAGAAGAACAATATGAAATCAAACAGGTACCTATTCTTGATTATAGTCAAAATTATGGCATTTGTTAGATCGGTATTCTTGATTATAGTCAAAATTATGGCATTTGTTAGATCGGTATTCTTGATTATAGTCAAAATGATGGCATTTGTTAGATCGGTATTCTTGATTATAGTCAAAATGATGGCATTTGTTAGATCGGTATTCTTGATTATAGTCAAAATGATGGCATTTGTTAGATCGGTATTCTTGATTATAGTCAAAATGATGGCATTCGTTAGATCACATCAGTTTTAAACCGAAAATCTTTTCAGGTCGAAGTTAACGGAGGGGCCATTTCCGGTTTGGGTATGAAACGCCGAAACAGCGAGCTCCACCGACAAATGCTGAGAAAAGTCGGCATGGACATTTCGGCATCGCCCGTCAATCAGCCCGACTTCGCTTTAGTCGAAGCCTTGCACATGGCGTGGTATTGGAAAATAAATGAATTAAAATAAACAAAACAAATTTAATATTCAAATTCAGGAAACAATTCGGCGACTCAAATGCTTTGTTAATGTTTTTGACACCACCAAAAATATCTTACGTTTTCGAACAAAGGCACATTGCCAGCGAATTGGAGCGAGTTTCAAACGGAAAAATCGAAGTCATTTTTGTGTCATTGTTTGGGACTGCCAAAATGTGAATGATTTGATTTACTCTTTAATTCGTTTTAAACACTAAAAATGAGAATTTAGGATTTGAAAATCATTTTCAAATTATAAAACAACACTTAAGCTTGCACTTGGACCCCGAAGATTTTTCGCTTCGTCGGAATTCCGATGGGCGACGGGTGGCCGTGGTTTATTCGAATATGTCCCCACTCGGCTATCGACCGAGTTCAAACTACGACATGCAAATGGAGGCTCGCAAAATGATCGAACGTTCAACAGCAATCGTAAAACATTTTATAAAAATTAAAAGTTTAATTAATGTAAAAAAACGCAACATTTGCAGAAGGCGCCATCGTTGGCAATTGGAATTAGCTGCACGAAGAAAATCCAACAGGTAAATCAGAAAGAAAACATTCAGAAATAATATTATTTAATGTGCAGCTGCTCACCAAACCCGAAAATCTGAAGCGATTCTTCCCGAGGCCAGAAGATGCCGAAACGATTGAAAACATTCGATCAACTTTTGCCGGATTGTGGGGCTTAGAAAATGATGACCAACAAACTCAAGAATTGATAAAGGTGCAAATTAAGGATCATTTTATGTCGGAAAAAATCTCTTTATTTTATTACAGAAGCAAAATTGCTTTTAATTTTGGGGTGACAAATTACTTTAATGGGTTTTGAGTTTTGGGCAAATTTAAATTTGTTTATTTTAAAGGACGCTATGGAAAATCCGTCCAATTACGTACTCAAGCCGAACCGGGAATGCGGTGGAAACAATTATTTCGACGAGCAAATTCCGGAGGCTTTTCAAAAGTTCACGCCCGAAGAACGAGCAGCGCACATTTTAATGCAAAAATTGCGTCCGATGGCTGTTCAGGTATTTTGCAAAATTTCCTCAGAATTCGCCGTCGCCCCTCCTTCTCTCGCCCTGAAGCAAAAAAGAGACGTTGCATTCTTTTTACAAAATTTTAAAAATAATATTTAATTATGAATTCAGAATTACTTGTTACGGCCGCTCAAAGAACCCAAAGAGTCCAGTGTGGTGCCCGAGTTGGGCGTGTACGGCTTTCTGTTGGGCAACATGGTGGACGGGTCCGTGCAACACAACGTCCAGCAAGGCTATCACTTCCGCAGCAAATTGGCACATCTCAACGAGGGTGGCATCAGTGCCGGATTCGGCTATTACGACACGGCCTATCTCTTCTAGACACCTTTCGCCATATTTTTTAGGGAAAATAACCATTTTTTGAATCCGTTATGTTTTCTTTACCGCTTCTTCAATGTGATATTATATATATATAAGTAATAAAGTTGCATTTTGACAATTTAAACTTAAAAAGTATTTCTCAGTTAGGTGAAACGCCAAAATTGCTTTTTAGAAATTTTACAAATATTTATTCCATTTCCGGTTTAATGTGCACTGACTAGTGGAAGTATTTATTCTGACATTCATCGGGGAAGCATTGGTTCAAATCCAAACATTTAACAAAAGCATTTCATTTGACCGACCCAATTCACAAAAATCCCATTTTGCCACCATTTGCACACGACAAAATAATTTCCATTTCCCGTTTATTATTTTTGTGCGTCATTTATACCATTTTTATGCTTTTCATTTATTTGGCCGCCTCCTTCATTTATTTTTTAATAGCAATTAGTGATAAATGCTAATTTCTTTTGCTTTTATCCATTTGATTGGTTAGCCGAATAAAATGACGTGGTTAAAGTCGAATATTGTCGGAAAAACGATTTTAAATCCTAACATTTTCTGTTGCCAAGTAGAGAACCTATTTTTGATTCATTTTTCTACTTACAAATTAGCTACATTTTCAGAGTTCTTTATAAAATTGCCTTTTTATAAATTGGTTGAATATTAATTTTTTCAGAATGTGCCTCTTGTCATTAAAACATCGGAGACCCACGAGTTTATTGGCCAATTCGAGGATTGTGTTAAATATTGTCAGGCGAAAGGCATCGGAAAGTCGGCGGAGGAATGCCGCGGCAAATGCCATCCGGTCGGCGGCAAAACTGTCGTCACTAAATAGTCCAACAGGGCTAATATTTAATAATTGCTGTCATGGATTTACATTTTCGCATTACATAATCACATTGTCGTCGTTTGTCCAAATTCTAAAAAAAATTGGAAAAAGTAATTATTTTTTGTGCTTTTTTAGTCTTGGAAATGTTCTAAAAAATCAAAAATTTGTGATAAATTTCTATCAAAAATAAAAATAATTATTTATTAGAGTATAATTCTTTTCTCATGAATTCTTCCACAATTTGCACTGTTTCAAGTTCTTGCATTGACATTGCGCAATTTCTGAAGCAGCCTTTGTACCAAATAACCTCATGGGTTCAGCTTGCGATTGTTTTGGTCATTTTGGTTTCAATTTTTACATTGATTCGCCGTTGGTTAGTCCACAAAATAACCATTCACGGCAACCTAATGGTAAAATTCATTTATTTTACTATTTTTAATTAATTATTTTACATAATTAGATACTCGTTTTCAACCTTGTCTTCTTATACTGCTTAAATGCCGTCTTTTGTGGAGCATCGATCATTCGTTATAAGGTCTTTTTCTGTTTTGTCTATATAAACAAATAAAATTAATTGTTTTTAAATAAATTATTCAGATTCTTTTTTATTTTTATTCGTCAAATTGTGACCTTCGGACCCCGGCATGGCTGGCGTTTGTTTTGACGGCCCCTCCCTACTTGTATTTGGCCGCAAATCCCGGCATTCACTTCTTCATTATGGCAGAAAGGTGCCGCGCAACACTTTTCGCGCGACATTATGAAAATGAGGGCTTCCGTTTTGGATGGATTTGTTCCGCAATTTCGGTATAAATAATAAAAAAATTGGACTTTAAAATTTAATTTGAAGTTGTTTTTTTCAGTGGGTTTTTGCCTTTTCTTTCATTTTGTACATTATTTTGACGGATTTATCGGCCGACGGATTCTCACAACCGTTGGGCGTTGTGTCGTTGACCTCCCGAAACAATGCGCAGGGCATTATTTATTTGCATTATGCCCTTTTGCTGCTTCTAATTGTCACATCAATCGGCGATTTTTGGATCAAAATAATGAACCAAAAGCAGCTAAACCGGTATTTAAGTAATTTAATTTAATTTAATTAATACATTATTTATTTCCCATACCTTACAAATTTTATAAAATATTTTCACAGATCAGCAAAATACGGAAACTATTCGGTGAGCAAAAAGGCCTGGCCATTCGCTTTTATCGTTTGCAAATGTCAAAAGGAAATTATGTGGCAATTTATAATTCAGCGATTACCGTACGAAAAAAACAATGAAAAATATTTTAATAAAATTAATTTTCATCATTTTCAGCTTTTGTTGTTACATTCGGCAGTCACATTGGTCATCTACAACAAATATTTTAAATTTGCATCGCCAAAACGAAAAATTATACGGGTGAAACCGTTAAAAGAACTTACAGAAGACTACTTTAAACAATTGCAAAATCAGTGGAAATGAATCATTTTTAAAGGCAACAAATTAAATTGCATAAATAACTTTTGCTGAATAAGGTCACAGCAGGACTCCCAACGGCGACCTGACAAAATCACCGGCTAATAAATTTTTGTTGAGTTTTAAAAAATTCCTTAAAAAATGCAATAAAACGAACCTAAACATCGATTTTTCAAAATTTTCAAAAAAATGCAACCCTTAAAATGGATTTTTTTTTTCGAGACTAAAAATTCTGTCAGCCAAAAAATGGAATTTTTTAAAATTCTCCATATTTTAAACATTTTTTGTGAATTGCTTTCGTTTGAAATTGTTATCACAAAAATGAATTTCGATTAATAAATATCCCGAAAAATTTTTTTGTTTGACCAGTTTACACCCCTAAATCTGGCACTTTTTAGTGACTATTTTGACCTTTTTAAGGGATTATTTAATTGACTATTTTAAAGTTTTTAGTGACTAAAAGTCCTAGCCCAAGCCATATCCGAAGCGGGCCACTATCGCTGGTCATTCCCACTTATTTATTCCTCAAAGTTGACCAAGAGCCACCGTTTCTTATAACATTTTTAGCATCTAAAAATCAACCGCTTATTAAATATTTATTTGTTTTTTGTTGAGAGACTTTTTTTAATTTTATTTTTTAAAATTTGGCAGCGGTCAGAATAATTGTCAATATGAAAATGGCCAAGTCAAAATGTGCAAATTCTGTCCAGCCAAAGTCGGCCCCTTTTCGTCTGAGAACATTTCTTTGAATTTGTTCAATTTGCGGCCAATTGTTCCCTTTCACTAATCGTTCCACACGGAAAAGCGCTTCGTCCAACGGCGGAATTATTCGATCAGTGAAAATGTCGCGGAATTTGCGGGAACGCAAAACGCTCTTCGGGTCGGAGACGACCTTACAAATTATAAATTAAAAAATGGTAAATTTACATTTTAAAAAATTGAACTGAACTGCTTGAATGGTTTGAAGCACACTTTGCTCAGTTAGGCTGTATTTGTTGACCACCGGTGCGATTCCCATGGCCAGCAACAAATGCGCTTGGTGGGCCTTAAGGCGTTATTAAATTAGAAAAATGGAAAAAGAATTGAACTTGTTCAGCAAAAAGTGGCAGAACAATCATTGGAACACCGGCACAGAGACCCTCTCGGACACTGAATGGACAAAAATGCATTTTTTAGCTTAAAATATTATTCTGAAAAATTATTCTAATTTAATTTAATACAAAATTCCCAATTACGCCCTAACCTTTTCAGTCCTCCGTGCGTGATAAATAAAAGCGTTTTGGGATTGGCCAGAATTTCCATTTGCGGTACCCACGGAAACAATTTGATATGGGTGCCCATTTTGAGTGCCCCAATTGTTGGAGGGCCATCGTAGGCGAAAATAATACGGTAATCGGAAAGTGCGTTGAGCGCGCCAAAAATGCCATTCAAAATGCGTGCCGGTGCCAACTCCCAGTCGGGATAAGAGCCGAAGGCGACCAAAATGGTGCCGCGATAATGGGGGGGCTCTTCAATGAGTTGGGCAAATTTAGACGGAAGCGGACCGGCACTTTTGCAGTGGGAGCCGACATTCAGCATCTCAGGGCCATCTGAAAATGCATTTTTTGTGTTAAAAAGATGGATGATCTGGCACCTAATCAAACCAATCAACAAATCTCGGCTTCTTTGAAAAAATTCCACTTCCGATCACTTTTTCCCCACTCTTTTTGAGGTGCCCGCGTTTGAAAGGCCATAATTTTTTATTTTTCAACCAAATCTAACAAATTAGGTGACATTTAAATGCTTACATTCATTAGAAACTTTGCTTAATTGGAAACTAAGCCATTCGTCCATTTAAAAACATTTTATTTTTTATGTATCTTTTAAGCATTGGAAAAATCATTTAGCAATTAATTATAGCTTTTTTAGGTTTTAAGCATTTGAACGACTCAAATTTATAAGATTTGGTGGCCTAGAAAAAAAAGTTATGACCTTACAAAATTTTTTGGTCGCGTTGTGGAGGGCTTCGGACCAATAGCCAAAAATTCATCAAAATCTTACGAGCCAATGGCCAACCCATCCGATCGATGAAGTCCGAGAATTCGTAGGCCGTATGTCGGAATAGTTCGGCCCAAGAAAAGTTTGGCACACCAAAATTGGCAATATTTGGCATCATATAACTTTCAGCTTTTGAAATTTAGAAAAAAATGTGTATAAAATGATATTGAAATACTCACTGATCCAATTCAATAACACAATTTCCGCAAAGTTTTCATAAAAGGCAAATAAACGATGCGCGAAAAGTGCCGGCCGAAAAACATTTTGGGAATCGGTGGGCATAAACGGGCAAAACGGCACACGCGAAATCCAATTTCGGCCGAAAATTGAAAAATTTGGTAACCAAATCGTCGAATGGCACCAACTTGTTGCGCGAACGGATTCGGCAGAAACGAGCGTTTGAGCGGCGGTGCCATAAACGATTACACGCGGCCGTGTACCAGTCCGTGCAGAGTGCCAGAAGCGTTGTTTAAAGGTAGCCACAAAATAGCCAAACGGCCACATCAAATCGTCAATAACGATCAAATCCCAATCCTCGTTGAACAAATCGACCATCTGCAGACGGAAACGGATGACATTTTAGCAATTTCACACCGACGGGGTGAGTGAGTACTTTCGCTGAATGGTTAAGCATCAGTGTGGCCAAGTGTCCGTCCGCTTGGTTGTAAAATTCGGGCAATGTGACGGATGAGTCGGTTTGGTTCCAAAAGAATTCAGCAAATGCAAGCCGTTCGGCCTCGTTCTCCGTCTCCGAATGCGGCAAAGTTGCCCGAATGTGGCGAATTAACGGCGATTTGTCGCTCCGATGGATTGTGTCCAGCACGGAAACCGCGTGTCCGTGACGGGCCAATCTTTTTAGAAAAATGGTTAATAAAATTTCGAACTCACTCAATTATTTCAATTTTAATTGAAAGATTTAAAAAATTGATCTTTTGTTAAAGAACGAATTCAGAGAGTTTAAGGCCATAGTTAATTATTCGTTATTCAGACTAAAGCCGCACGGGATCGGGATCCCGTCTGGCTTTTCTCCTTTTTTTCAGTTGTCGGGATTGATCGGGATTCCGACCGAGCATTCTTTCAATCCCGCGGGGTTAATCGTTGATTGTTCTTTTCTTAACAAAATTGTCTGTTTTTTCAAAAAATTTCACCATTTCCACCCCTAAAAAGCTCGAACGCAAAAAAACCATTTTTTTTTAAAATTTTGATTGCAAACTCACACAAAAACATACAGTTTAAAAATTTCTCGTCGCGCCTCATAATTTGAGATTTCACAATTTCGAAAATCCGCAAAATCCCAAAAAAAATCTCTGCGGGATGGGATTTGTTGGGATCTCGAGCCAGAATCACAACGACCATTTTTGGGGGGATTGGATCGGGATTTAGCCGGGATCCAGACGATTTGGCCGGTCTCCAATAAAACAACGAATTGTTTCTGTCAAACTTTCCAATTCACCGGCCGTTTACCTTTCCATCAGCGGAAGCATCGACCCAAAATGACTGCCGCGGTCGTGAAAAACCGTAAAGAGAACATTGGCACATTGGCACTGCTGACAAAAAAGAAAAAGAAACAGCAAAAGAAATGTTGGCAATCCGCCGGACATTTCTTAAGAACAAAAAGCCGAATATTTCAAACAATTAAATAAAAATATTTACAATTTATTAAAATTTAAATGACAGGTAAAAACGATTTTATTGGCTTCATTTAAGCAAATTATGGTTGGGACTGGGTGTAACACATCAATTCGACTTTTTTGTCGGAAATAAAGGCTATATAATTCTTTTGGGAACAAAGTCCTCTAAAATATCAACAAGAAAGTAGGCTTAAACTTTAATTTAAAAAACAAAATAACAAAAATAAAACAAATTGGCAACAGTAATAATTGAACAACAACAAACAAAACAAAAAAAATTTTTTATTTAAAAATGATTTAAGCGGGGGGAATTACTTCAAATTAATAATTCGTTGAGGGAAAGAAAGGCAATCAAACCAATCGATTCCCATAAAACGGAAGGGGGGGGGGGGAGTCGCTTTGATGCTGCTGAATATATTACATATTTTAATTTGTTTTGTTTTTGGTGGACATTTAAATTTAATTTCGAAGACTAAACAAATTTATGCTTAAAAGTTGGGTAAAAGTGGGAGAATATGGGCGTAAATTATCGTTGTGGTGGCCTTGGAAAAATTGGATGTGATCGGACGCGGCCTTTGCTGGTCCGGCCGGATTGAACAATTTTATGGCACGGCACGTCCAATTCATTGGAAGAAAGAATTGGCATTTTATTACATTAATTCTGTTTTAACAAAAGTGCCGCTCAAAATGCCTCATTTTTGTCAATTTATGTTCGATTTAAATCTCCCAATTCTTTGATTAAAATTTTCACAACAAATTCTACCAATCGAATTTTTTAAAAAGATGAATTACTTAATTTGAATAAACTTGTCAAATTTTTGTTTTGTTTTGCCATTTCAAATAAATCATTTTTTAATTTTTAATAAACTTTCTAATTGAACGTTAACATTTTTTTTCAAGCGGCGCCTTCAGCATCGCGGGCGGACGACCTGCGGCAAATTTAATTTTAAACATTTAAATCTGAACGTATTAAATTCATCAAATATTCTAATGACTCGGATTACAGCAAATATTTGCTTAAAATTGATCTCATGATAAAGAAACCATTAAAATTTAATACTTTTGCAATTTTTGTGATGTTTGGACAGTCGTCGAAAATTGCATTTAAAAATTTCTACTGAAACAATCAGTCATTATTTTGAATCTTTTGAGTTTTATGAATTAGAAATATTTTATGAACATTTGCCATTTCATCAAAAATTTATCCATTTTTGCGATTTTTACAGCAGTTCGATCGGTGTGCAATGTAATTATAATAAAATTCAGCCTTGATCAGAGAGACAAAATTGATTAGATTAATTGTAAGGAAAGTTAGTGATACATTTTAATTATTTCTAATCACAAATTCGATGACCTCACTTCACTTTTCTTTGCTTGGAAGCCCGCCGAAGGATTGGTTAAAAGGCAGGCAAAACTGCAATTGAAGCCGTTCAGAGGTGCTCATAGATACGAATGTTTAAATCCGTGTCCGGATATATCCGTGCCTTTTGTATCCATCCAATTTTTTCGAAATTTGTATCCGTTATCCGGATACATCCACGGATATTCGGGCATCCGGATATATCCGTGCCTTTTGTATCCATCCAATTTTTTCGAAATTTGTATCCGTTATCCGGATACATCCACGGATATTCGGGCATCCGGATATATCCGTGCCTTTTGTATCCATCCAATTTTTTCGAAATTTGTATCCGTTATCCGGATACATCCACGGATATTCGGGCATCCGATATATCCGTGCCTTTTGTATCCATCCAATTTTTTCGAAATTTGTATCCGTTATCCGGATACATCCACGGATATTCGGGCATCCGGATATATCCGTGCCTTTTGTATCCATCCAATTTTTTCGAAATTTGTATCCGTTATCCGGATACATCCACGGATATTCGGGCATCCGGATATATCCGTGCCTTTTGTATCCATCCAATTTTTTCGAAATTTGTATCCGTTATCCGGATACATCCACGGATATTCGGGCATCCGGATATATCCGTGCCTTTTGTATCCATCCAATTTTTTCGAAATTTGTATCCGTTATCCGGATACATCCGCGGATATTCGGGCATCCGGATATATCTGTGCTTTTGTATCCATCCAATTTTTTCGAAATTTGTATCCGTTATCCGGATACATCCGCGGATATTCGGGCATCCGGATATATCCGTGCCTTTTGTATCCATCCAATTTTTTCGAAATTTGTATCCGTTATCCGGATACATCCACGGATATTCGGGCATCCGGATATATCCGTGCCTTTTGTATCCATCCAATTTTTTCGAAATTTGTATCCGTTATCCGGATACATCCACGGATATTCGGGCATCCGGATATATCCGTGCCTTTTGTATCCATCCAATTTTTTCGAAATTTGTATCCGTTATCCGGATACATCCACGGATATTCGGGCATCCGGATATATCCGTGCCTTTTGTATCCATCCAATTTTTTCGAAATTTGTATCCGTTATCCGGATACATCCGCGGATATTCGGGCATCCGGATATATCCGTGCCTTTTGTATCCGTCCCATTTTCGAAATTTGTATCCGTTATCCGGATACATCCGCGGATATTCGGGCATCCGGATATATCCGTGCTTTTGTATCCATCCAATTTTTTAGAAATTTGTATCCGTTAATACATCCGCGGATATTCGGGCATCCGGATATATCCGTGCTTTTGTATCCATCCAATTTTTTCGAAATTTGTATCCGTTATCCGGATACATCCGCGGATATTCGGGCATCCGGATATATCCGTGCTTTTGTATCCATCCAATTTTTTCGAAATTTGTATCCGTTATCCGGATACATCCGCGGATATTCGGGCATCCGGATATATCTGTGCTTTTGTATCCATCCAATTTTTTCGAAATTTGTATCCGTTATCCGGATACATCCGCGGATATTCGGGCATCCGGATATATCCGTGCTTTTGTATCCAGCCAATTTTTTCGAAATTTGTATCCGTTATCCGGATACATCCGCGGATATTCGGGCATCCGGATATATCCGTGCTTTTGTATCCATCCAATTTTTTAGAAATTTGTATCCGTTAATACATCCGCGGATATTCGGGCATCCGGATATATCCGTGCTTTTGTATCCGTCCCATTTTTTCGAAATTTGTATCCTGATATGCGTGGATATTCGGACATCCGGATATGCGTGGATATTCGGACATCCGGATATATCCGTGCCTTTTGTATCCGTCCCATTTTTTCGAAATTTGTATCCTGGTATGCGTGGATATTCGGACATCCGGATATGCGTGGATATTCGGACATCCGGATATGCGTGGATATTCGGACATCCGGATATATCCGTGCCTTTTGTATCCGTCCCATTTTTTCGGAATTTGTATCCTGGTATGCGTGGATATTCGGACATCCGGATATGCGTGGATATTCGGACATCGGATATGCGTGGGTATTCGAACATCCGGATATGCGTGGATATTCGGACATCCGGATATGCGTGGATATTCGGACATCGGATATGCGTGGGTATTCGAACATCCGGATATGCGTGGATATTCGGACATCGGATATGCGTGGGTATTCGAACATCCGGATATGCGTGGATATTCGGACATCGGATATGCGTGGATATTCGGACATCGGATATGCGTGGGTATTCGAACATCCGGATATGCGTGGATATTCGGACATCGGATATGCGTGGATATTCGGACATCGGATATGCGTGGATATTCGGACATCGGATATGCGTGGATATTCGGACATCGGATATGCGTGGGTATTCGAACATCCGGATATGCGTGGGTATTCGAACATCCGGATATGCGTGGATATTCGGACATCGGATATGCGTGGATATTCGGACATCGGATATGCGTGGGTATTCGAACATCCGGATATGCGTGGATATTCGGACATCGGATATGCGTGGGTATTCGAACATCCGGATATGCGCGGATATACAGCGGATATATCCGGATAATTGTATTTTGTTCATACCGTATCCCTCCGTGTTCGCCCCATTTTTTGAAATTCCTTATCCGTATCCATCCATATCCGGATATATCCGCGAATATCCGTGATCATCCTCTGCCGAACGCTGAACTCTCGTTTTCGTGATGAGGAAATAGCAAATTGGCATGCTTTTTTTAACGAAAACTTTTACTTATTAGACTTGGAGGATTACAAAATTTAAATTTGTTTTATTACATATTTATAAATAATAAATTCATCAATTATGGGAACGCAACTTCACATTGCCAACCTTTTATTGGTGTTGTTTTTGCTGTTGTTATTGGACTCTTCTGACAGTTTAAAGTATGAATCGAACTGCGACAACGAAAAGGATGCTACGATAAGGTGCAAATGCTTATTAAAATGCAAATTCAAATTGTTGAGGTCGGTTCAGTTCGCTGAAACCGATAACTTTAGAGCCCGGGAAAGGGACAATTGAGTGATGTGAGTGAGTGGAAGGCAAAAGACCGGGGGCAATTGAAAATGTGATTGGACAATTGGGCCCGGACCAAGGGGACCGGGCCCGAGCAGTAGTTGCTGCACAACGGGGGCGGGGCCTAAAATTGGTGAGTGGGGACGGCCAGTTGAACTGCTTGAAAGCGCAGTGACAGCGGTTGTACAATTGGTGCGAAATGATATTGGAATTGGTTTGGGTGAGTGTATTTATGGGGGCCATTTGTTGATGGACGCAACAAAGTCAGGGTTCCGATCTCAAAATTTTAAAAATCCGCATCGGAGCATTAAAAAATCCTCATTTGATACCTAAAACAAAAAGAGCATTTTTAGCAATTTTGCATTTTTTTTTGCGCTTTTCAAAAATTTTTTGGAAAAAAGGGAGGGGGGGGTCCGGCGGTGCTGATAGGCGCCGCGGCAAAATTAAAAAAAAGATTTTAACGATATTTCCTAAGAAAAAATGCTTGCTTTTGTCAGTTTTCCCAAAAAACCACAAAAAGTCCACAAGGAACTCGAAAGACCACAAAAATCCGCAAATCCGCATTTCAAAAAAAATCCTTGGGGGTAGGCAAAAGATGAGTGACATTTGGAGGGGGGAGGGGGGAAACATGTGCATATGTGAGGGGGGGGGGGGGGGGGTGTCCTTATCACTTCCCCATTAGTCGATCAAATTTTGATCGACCGGAATCCTCCGATTCCGACAAAATTTGTATCCGTTATCTGGATATACAGCGGATGGATATATCCGGATAAGTGGATTTTTTCATCTCCGTATCAATCCGTGCCCATGAAATTCCTTATCCGTACCCATTTATAAATAATAAATTCATCAATTATGGGAACGCAACTTCACATTGTCAACCGTTTATTGGTGTTGTTTTTGCTGTTGTTGTTGTTATTGGACTTGTTGTTTTTGCTGTTATTGTTGTTATTGGACTCTTCTGACAGTTTAAAGTATGAATCGAACTGCGACAACGAAAAGGATGCTACGATAAGGTGCGCAAATGCTTATTAAAATGCAAATTCAAAGTGTTGAGGTCGGTTCAGTTCGCTGAAACCGATAACTTTATTGAAAAGTTTGGAAACTTAAGAGCCTAACATTGAATTTACGCAAATTTAGGCAAATAGAATGTAATCAGCTGAAGACGGGTTGGTATAAAGTCATTCTGGCCATAACTTTTTTGAAACTTGTCCAATCACAAAGCTTTAACTTAATGTTAGCTTCAACTCTTCAAGCTCTTTTGAGTGGCTTTAAGTATTTCTGAATCGGTTAAGGTTGAAGCAAGTTATTATCCGATCTTGATTGTTGATGAGTTGGGGGAGACCCATCCGCTTAATTTTATAAGTTAATTTTAATTTTATCAACGAATTGAACTTATTCCAGCAGACTGCACAATTGGGGCGGCAACTTTTTCTTTTGCACCCAAAACATCGAATACCCGCGGACCACCGCAGAAGTGCAACAAATTGTCCGAAGGGCCAAAAAGTTGCGCGTTTTGGGCAGTCGGCACAGTTACAACCAAATTGCCGACAGTTGCGGCACAATTTTGTCAACCATCGGCATGAATTCGATCGTCTCCATCAATGTGACGGCCGCCACCGTAACGGTACAACCGGGCATCACTTACGCCGATTTGGCACCGACTCTTTGTAAGTTTGGGAAAAGCCATAAATATATATTTTCATTATTTTTAAAAAACATTTTTTGACATTGTGAACAGATGCCAACAATTTTGCACTTGCCAATTTGGCCGCACTTGCCGAAGTAACTGTTGCCGGCGCCACCCAAACTTGTAGCCACGGCAGCGGACTTTCCAACTCAAACCTCGCCACCCACGTCCGTTCCTTGCAAATTGTGTTGGCCAATGGCACTCTGGCGACCTTTGGCCCGAACAGTGCCGAATTGAAGGCCGTCGCTTGCGGGTTGGGAGCGTTTGGTGTCGTCACCGAACTGGAGCTGAACTTGGTGCCCAGCTTTGACACAATCAGCTACAATTTCATCGAGTAGGTCCAAAAAACGAAGAATGATTCTTTAACAATTCAAACAGTTTGGCAATTCAATATTCAGAAATTTCAATTTAAATTTTTGGTACAATTGTTTAGTATGCCAACGCAAAACCTCTATGAACACTTTGACGAGATTCATAATTTGGGTTACACTGATGCGATGATGACGACTTTGGCCAACACCAGTGCATGGACACGAGTGACGTAAGTGTTTAGTAGAAAAGAAAAAGTGAAATTGAAATTTAACACAATGAAAAAAGTTGCTTTTTTTGTTTTGTTTTAGCATTACAGTTGTGGCAAACTCCTCCCAAGATCAAAAAATTTCGAACATGATCAGTCTGTTTGGGGCATCCCGTTCATTTGCACCGAGTCCTCCGCTAATGTGTGTTCGTCGTTTATCTTCATACTTTTAGCTAGGGTTGAGCCCCAACCCCTCGGGCGGTAAAAGTCGGGGTCGGGGTTTTCGTCCCCGACCAAAAAAGTCGGGGTTTTTCCCAGCCAAAACCCCGAAAAATTCAAAAAAGTCGGGGACGAAAACCCCGACTAAAAAAAGTCGGGTCGGGGACGGGGCTCAACCCTACTTTTAGCATCCCCGACCCCCGCGGGGATTTTCTTGTTATTGTTAACAAAATAATTAGAACTGAAGTCAACAAAGTGCAGCCCTGGTATTATGGTTTGCTGACTTACCGACTTGGCCTATCAGGCAATGACGGAAGTGGAACTCAAAGCGAATTTTTTGTGCCTTACAAAAACGGTGTGCCGGCACTTAGGGCTGTAAGCGATTTTTTATTGCAAAAAAACAATTAAAAATAATATTATTCTAATTTGTATTAAAAATTGTTTCAGCTTTTTGAACTTTCCCCACAAATCCAACCACTGATTTCGGCATTAGTGATCCGAACAGTAAAAGGAGACGACCTTTGGATGTCCATGCACAACGGCCACAAACAAATGGTGGCCATTCACTTCAATTGGTTGGACAATAAGACCAGCGCCGTGAATCCCGTACTTTTGCAGGTGGAACAGGTGAGAGAGAGAGATTAGACGGGACGGGACAGAGTCTGACCTGATCAGATCAGTTGGGATATGGGATCAACCCTTATAAATGACATTGTGACTGATCAATCCAATTTGGACGTGACGGGACAAAGTTTGACCTGATCAGATCAGTTGGGATTTGGGATCAACCCTGATAAACGACATTGTGACTGATAAATTCAATTTGGACGGGACAGAGTTGATCAGATCAGTTGGGATTTGGGATCAACCCTGATAAACGACATTGTGACTGATCAATTCATTTGGACGGGACAGAGCTGATCAGATCAGTTGGGATTTGGGATCAACCCTGATAAACGACATTGTGACTGATCAATTCAATTTGGACGGGACAGAGCTGATCAGAACAGTTGGGATTTAGGATCAACCCTGACAAATGACATTGTGATTGATCAATCAATTTGGACGGGACAGAGCTGATCAGATCAGTTGGGATTTAGGATCAACCCTGACAAATGACATTGTGATTGATCAATCAATTTGGACGGGACAGAGCTGATCAGATCAGTTGGGATTTAAGCTCAACCCTGACAAATGACATTGTGATTGATCAATCAATTTGGACGGGACAGAGCTGATCAGATCAGTTGGGATTTAGGATCAACCCTGACAAATGACATTGTGATTGATCAATCAATTTGGACGGGACAGAGCTGATCAGATCAGTTGGGATTTAGGATCAACCCTGACAAATGACATTGTGATTGATCAATCAATTTGGACGGGACAGAGCTGATCAGATCAGTTGGGATTTGGGATGATCCCTGATAATGACATTGTGACTGATCAACTCAATCATTTCCTGGTTCTGTTTATAATTAATTAGTTGAGACTTTGTTGACCTTAACACAAAAAGGTGTTGGCCAAATTCGGAGCACGTCCACACTGGGGAAAGCATTTTACAATGGACCCGAAACAGTTTCTGAAGAGAAGTTACCCACGTCTGGACGACTTCAGGTGCAATGTTTTACTAAAAAGAAATTTGCTTAATTTTTCGAGTTGCGTTAAAATTGAATTGCAAATAAAAACATTTGAAAATTGTTTTTTCTTATTATAATTAATAAAATAAAAATTTAGAAAATTGGCTAATAAGTTGGACCCAAAACGGAAGTTCGAGAATAAATTTCTAAATGACAATGTTTTCGTTTGATCTGATTGATTGTTATGTACTTATAATATAATTTAATCAACGAAATGGAAAATGTTATTATTGGAATATTGGCGAAAGTATTTAGGGTGTAACATAAGTTTTGTCCCAACAATTGTTTTTTGAGGAAATTTATTTATTTTTTAATTCAACAAAATATAATTATGAATGTTGCCTTTTTATGGACATATTAAATATAATTATGAATGTTGCCTTTTTATGGACATATTAAATATAATTATGAATGTTGCCTTTTTATGGACATATTAAATATAATTATGAATGTTGTTTATGGACATATTAAATATAATTATGAATGTTGCCTTTTTATGGTCATATTCTCTGCTCTATTTGAGACTCTTCACAATTGGACATTAGCGGAAATTGAAGTTTTGGATAGCGAGAACAAAGATGGGAGAAGCCTCATGCAAAATTTGAGGAGCATTGCTCGACCAATTATTTTTTATTAAACTTCAAATTTTGCTCCAGCAGATATTTTGGGGCAAAAATGGTTCTTTTTAGGGGAAATAATTTGGCAATACAATTAAAAATGCCGTAGAAAATTTTTTGCTGCCGAAAATTTTTTAATTTTGCAGATTTTATAAGCAATATTTAAGCTCCCAATGATCGGCCTCAAAACGCTAATTTGTAAGTAACACAAATTCGCCGTCTTTTTGGTAATGGCAACGCTTAAATAAGAGTATCGATTTAAACAATTCAATTCGCAAAATCTCATTTAAATTTTATGCTTCATCCAGACGAATCAAAATGTTTTTGCATTAAAAATATTTTCACTTTTTATTGGTTATTGAAAAGTGAATTATTTTTACATTTGGAAATTGACTTTTATTTTGAAAGAAGACAATTTAAAATGGAAGGTATGGAAAAAATGGAGCCTATTAAATCGTTTTTTTGGTGCTTTCCATAGAATTTCTGCACCGGCCGAACATTTGAATTGAGCACTTTTCCATTAGGCCCTTGGATTTGCCGTAATAATTTTATCTTTAATTTGTTAGGGATTTAAACAAATAATTATTGTGGACAGCCAAAACAACCACCTGATTACTACTAATTGACAACCGTTTAGCGAACACTGTCCACACGACGGCTTCATTACATTCGGGCGTCGTTAGCGACCCGTTGTATCGGAAAAACATTTCCAAATGGTCTGGCAAATTAACGGCGGGCACATAATTTTCGATTTGTGCGGATGCATCTTCACACATTTTAAATTATGTTTTTTAATATTTTTATTTGTTTTACCTTTTTTTGTCACTTCTTTTAGTCCGTTTTGCAATGCTAACATTGAGTGTCCATTATGGCCAATTTTGTAAAAAATGCCTAAGACGGCGAGGCCATCCGAACTGTTGCTTGCTTCGGAGAACGAAAGTCCTTCCTTTATATGGACCATGTGCAACTGAAAAATGCCAAATTTATTCCAAAAAGCCGAATATTTTTAATTAAAAAGTCTTTAATTTAACGTTTGTTCAATTGCCAAACACCCCGACTAAAAATTCCTTTCAAAATCCCTAAAATTTTGGAAATTTCGGTGGAGGAGGGGGGGAGGAACCCCGACCAAAAAGGGGTCGGGAGTTCGGGGTCGAGGATTCGGGGTCGAAGATTCGGGGTCGGGGATTCGGGGTCGGGGGTTCGCGGTCGGGGGGTTTGGGGTCGGGGGTTCGGCGTTTGGGGTCGGGGGTTTGGGGTCGGGAGGTTCGGGGTTGGGGGTTCGGGGTCGGGGGTTCGCAGTCGGGGAGTTCGGGGTTGGGGGGTTCGGGGTCGGGGATTTGGGGGTTCGGGGTCGGGGGATTCGGGGTTTGGGGTCGGGGGTTTGGGGTCGGGAGGTTTGGGGTCGGGGATTCGGGGTCGGGGGTTTGCGGTCGGGGGGTTTGGGGTCGGGGGGTTCGGGGTTTGGGGTCGGAGGTTTGGGGTCGGGAGGTTCGGGGTCGGGGGGTTCGGGGTCGGGGGTTCGGGGTTTGGGGTCGGGGATTCGGGGTCGGGGGTTCGGGGTCGGGAATTCGGGGTCGGAGGTTTGGGGTCGGGGATTCGGGGTCGGGGGTTCGGGGTCGGGGGTTCGGGGTCGGGGATTTGGGGGTTCGGGGTCGGGGGATTCGGGGTTTGGGGTCGGGGGTTTGGGGTCGGGAGGTTTGGGGTCGGGGATTCGGGGTCGGGGGTTTGCGGTCGGGGGGTTTGGGGTCGGGGGGTTCGGGGTTTGGGGTCGGAGGTTTGGGGTCGGGAGGTTCGGGGTCGGGGATTCGGGGTCGGGGGTTTGCGGTCGGGGGGTTCGGGGTCGGGGGTTCGGGGTTTGGGGTCGGGGATTCGGGGTCGGGGGTTCGGGGTCGGGAATTCGGGGTCGGAGGTTTGGGGTCGGGGGTTCGGGGTCGGGAATTCGGGGTCGGAGGTTTGGGGTCGGGGATTCGGGGTCGGGGGTTTGCGGTCGGGGGGTTTGGGGTCGGGGGGTTCGGGGTTTGGGGTCGGAGGTTTGGGGTCGGGAGGTTCGGGGTCGGGGATTCGGGGTCGGGGGTTTGCGGTCGGGGGGTTCGGGGTCGGGGGTTCGGGGTTTGGGGTCGGGGATTCGGGGTCGGGGGTTCGGGGTCGGGAATTCGGGGTCGGAGGTTTGGGGTCGGGGATTCGGGGTCGGGGGTTCGGGGTCGGGGGTTCGGGGTCGGGGATTTGGGGGTTCGGGGTCGGGAGTTCGGGTCGGGGATTCGGGGTCGGGGGTTCGGGGTCGGGAATTCGGGGTCGGAGGTTTGGGGTCGGGGATTCGGGGTCGGGGGTTCGGGGTCGGGGGTTCGGGGTCGGGAATTTGGGGGTTCGGGGTCGGGAGTTCGGGTCGGGGATTCGGGGTCGGGAGTTCGGGTCGGGGATTCGGGGTCGGGGGTTCGGGGTCGGGGATTTGGGGGTTCGGGGTCGGGAGTTCGGGTCGGGGATTCGGGGTCGGGAGTTCGGGGAAAACCCATCACAACAAAAAGCATCAAAGTATCGTACCTCCGCATCAAAATGTTCTCCGTCCACCGTATGTTCACTTCCGTTCGTATTTTGAGACCAATGGAAATGGAATTGGTTTAGCATATATTTGCTTCCCAAGCCACCATCAGAGATGAACGGTTGCAGTGTCCAATTGTTAAAGCCGCTTATCATCACTAATTAATTTAAATGATTTAAATTAATAATTGTGAAACGCTTACCGGAATGACCGGAGTTTGTCATTGTTACTGACCCGTTTTTGTCGTAATTTTCAAAGGTTATTTTAGGCGTTTTGTTCCCATTAAACTAAATAAGAATCCTGCAATTTAATTTATATTAATTTAAAAATAATAAAATATTAAGGCAATAATTATTATTAATAATAAATACTGACACAATCTTTCTGAATATTAATTGGCGATTGACGTTTGCCCGTTTGGCATAGTCCTCCCCAAGTGCTGGGCCCATTTTCGGGTTCATATCCCCAATGTTCGCCTTCATGTGCTTGTGTCATGAATTGGTCTTGCGCAAGCATTAAAATGGGCACAAAAAGCACAAACAAATGGCTCATTATTCTATTGAAAAATGCATAAATTAAAATAATTATCTATTTAAATTACTATTAATATTCTTTTATTCAATTCCTTTTAATCTTTTTTTTACTTTACATTTAATTCTTAATTCTTAAATTGCAATTACGAGCCGAAAAGCTTTATTTGCCGAATTCGGGCTAAACTGGAAAATAAAGGTAAAGGTAAAAGGACTAAACATTCATTCATTTATTTGCTTCATTTATAAATTGATATTATTTAATGCCAAAAAACTTTTAAATTTCGTTACTTTCTTTGTTTTAAGAACAGGCGGAACTCGTTTAAAGTTGCATTAACCATTTGGATGAACGAATAATCGAAACATTTGCAATTTTAAATTCTGTCAAAAAAACATCCATCGGCTGATTGATAATAAACCACTGGCCGATGGAATGAACAAAAAACGGCAAAAAATAACAAAATTAATTAGAAAATATATTTTATAAAATATGCGAAGACATTTTTATGAATATTCTTCGGGGCCGGGACGGGACGGGACGGGACGACGGGTGAAAAGAACCGGCCCAAAATGGCGTCAAACGGAAAGAACGCCGCAAGCAGTGGACGGGCCGGGCTGTTGGATGAAGATGAACGGCCAGCACAAAACTGAAAATGAAGGCATTTTTATTTATAATTAAATATTGAATAAATAATTATTTCTCCATTTATTAAAGATAGAATTTTTAGTTGTTTTTTTCAGCGGCATTGTTTTGGTAAAATAAACACATAAAACAAGGTTTTCGACCGAAATATTTTCATATTGACGTCGCTTCGTAACTTTCCGAAATTTTTTTAAGTATTTCAAATTTCTTGTCAAGTTACGCCGACACTAAGAAGTTCTTAGTAAGAACTTTTTGATCAAAAGGTGCAGAAAATCAGGAAAAATAAGATTATATGCCATCAGCGAATTCGACTTTGAAACTGGTCTTAACTTCCAGGGAATCAGAAAGGAACTCGAATGGTCCGACCCCTCGGGAGAAAATACAAAAGCCCCGGGCTGGCGGAAAATTGAAAACAAAGCAAAAAATAACTCACTTTGATTAATTTAATTCAAAAGAATTTATCGTAAAGTTAAATTAGCACAATTCGTTCATCGGATTTCGCACCGTTTTTGGCCTAAATCCTCCCCGGTTTGGAATTTGATAAAATGTGCCATTGCTATTTTTAGGTTCGCCTTCCAATGTCAGCATTTTGAGCGCAGAGCACCGAAAAGCGCAGCTGGCAGGGCTTAACCCGAATTACCGCTCTTGGCACTTTGTACAAACTTTATTTTAAAGTTTCTGACAAATTAGGACCATTAGGCCCACTTTTGTAAAAGTTTGGACTTTCTCTTTTAGCATTTTTAAATATAATTTGGAGCCATTGAACAATTTTTGAGTAATTTTATCGTTTCAGACCCTTTCGGAATTTCAAGTTTCGCTAAATGCAATTTCAAAGATTAAAATTTCACTTATTTTTAGCTTTTGGTGTCCATTAGGGTTGGGTCGCGCGGACCGCGATTCTCGGCGCATTTTCAACGACCCGCCGCTGTACCTTTCCCGCGACCGCCCGCGGCCAATTAGAGAAATGCTAATGTTTTTAAAATAGGGCCGCTGGGATTGAGCCGTAATTACCCTTAGGTTATAAACTTAATTATTTATGTTAATCCAATTGGTGCTATTCTCAATAATGAATTTGTCCAATATAATGGAAATCAATTATAAACAATCAATTCATCCGCATAAAAGACATTTATTTTAGCATTATTATTATTATATTAGCAAAGCCTAGGACTAATTTCATTAAATTAACTGATTTTTTCATTGATGCGTTTGGTTTCACTGCTTTTGCTGCTTTTGTCCACAAAAACTTTGGCAACGGAATTGAACGGATGCATTGAGAACAATTTGGCGAATCGTGGCAAATTCTGCGACAAATCCGTCGCCGGAGGGCACTTTTGGCTTGAACAATACCGAAATGGAAAGTTCGGAGGGGTTGGGGACGTGCACATTTTGGAGATTGTTTGCGAGTTGAGCGAGAAACAGCTGATGTTTGAGGCAATTTTTGGAAAAGTTTCCGAGGTTTTTTTTAAAATTATTTATCTTTATTAACTTTATTATTATTTAAATGTTAAAGGATTGTATAAATTGGAATGAAAATGTTTCGATGGATCAATTCAAATTATTCAAAGACCGCCAAACTTTCATTTCCCGCAATGACCCGGCATTGAGCCAATTGTTGGAGGCATTATTTGATGTACAAATGAGCGCAAAAAGGACAATTCAATCCGGTATTTGCTCTTAAACATTCATTTAATTTCTTTAATTAATTATATTTATTTTTATACTTTAATTCTTCCTTTTTAGTATTCTTACAACTTTTTGAAAAAAATCAGACATAACAAATAAAATTTTAACCATTTAAATAAATAATTAGTTCATTTTAGGACTCAATTACCTAAAATTGGACGATTTTTCTTAGCATAAGTCTTTTAAATATTCAATTTTTTCTCTCGGCGGCGCCTATCGGCACCGCCGACCCCCCCCCCCCCCCGCCCCCCACAGTAAAGCAGAAGTTTTAAAAAATTAAAAATTTGGAATTTTTTTTAACAAATGTTAAAAATTCTAAAAAATACCGAAAATCTTTTTTTGAAAAAATTGTTTAACAAACAATCAAAAGTTCAATCTTTTCCTTTAAAAACATATCCTTTTAATTTAATTTTAATCAGACGATAATGCGATCGAAAAAATTCGCTTTAAAAAATCATTTTTTCGAACTTTGGAGAAAACTCTAGTGATTTTGAAATAATGCGGATATCCGCGGACGGATAGGAACGTCACGAATACGGACGGATAACGGATATGAGATTTTGAGGGCGGACGGATACGAATACAACAATTCGTATCCGTGCCAATGCCTGATTAAAAGTAAAGCATAAATTTAGATAATATTGACGAATTGCTTTTGATGGCGAACACTTTAAAACAACGGCTGGCATATGCGCTGATATTTGTGGCAAATCGTCTCCAAATTAAATTGGACAAGCCCCGTGAAAACTTTGTTTTGACGCAAAAAGAGCAAAAACTTTTTTGGAATGATTTAATTAATTTTTTCGATGAGGTTAAAATTAGAGTTGGACGGGATTGGAATCTTGACCGGGATGGTCGGGATTATCCCGGTTTTTGAAAAGTCGAAATCCCGATCCCGGTAGGACCGGGATAAAAATGCACCCCTAAGAATGGCATTTTTGAGCAGAAAGACAGTTTTTTGGCGTTGTAGTGGTGAATGGTGGTAGCTGTTGAACTGAAATGTTTGAGGGTTCAATTTAATTTCATTTTTTTACTCAGCAAAAAATGAATATTTAAAATTTATAACTTTGTTCAAATGAGTGACCTTAATTACTTTACTTTTTAAAATGCAGAAAAACCAATTGAAGTTGAAAAAAATGGAGAAGATATTTTTGAATAATAATAAAAACAAATTTTATTTTACCATTGAACATTACAAAAAAATTTCCCCCATTGTCAATCCCGGTTAATCCCGATCCCGGTTCAAAATGCTGGTCCCGATCTCCTCAATCCCGGCTTTCACGATCCCGGCCAATCCTGGTCCCGGTTTTCCCCAAAATTCCGATCCCGACCAAATAGTTAAAATGAACGAAATAATACATAATTTATTTATTCAATTTAATTACAGACCAAAAAATGCGGTCCAAACTTCGAAGAGGAGGACAACGACGACGAAAGAAAGTACAGGCGAAGAAGAAAACATTTCCTCCAATTTGTGGCCAATTCACTCGAAATTAATTGGGACGGAAGCGCTTATTTAAATGGACAAAAGAGTGGTTTTTGCTAATTTATAATTTGCACATAAATTAAATTTAGGCTCAAATCGCCGTCGAAAGCGCAGACGGATTGTGTCGAATGCGAACACCGAAAATGCGGCAAATTCAATGGCACTGGCGCTTGCCTTCTTTTGCTTTGTTGCTCTGTTGTTGGTGGTTTACTACAACGTGCACATGTGCTGCTTGAGGGCCGGGCCCAACGCCGGCGCCAGGGCCCCCAACAGAACGGAACTTGAACGGGTTGAACGGGGGACGCTGGGCGACACAACGCCACGAATGGACAGCAGCAGCAAATGTGAACAAAATCAATTTTAATTGGACTTTCTATTAGAATTTCAAAATATATTCATTAGAAGTAGACCTTTTTAATATTTAGAAATAATATTTTTGTTTTTAGTTTACATAGATTGTTGTTTTAATGTTTTTGCCGTTACTCCCCATTCATTCTTTGTGATTCAAAAATTAAACGCTTTTTTGGATTTTAAAATAAATATTTAAAGATTTGAATGCCTTCAAAGAGATTTCTTTGACTTTTGTCGACAAAAAAGAGGAAGCCAAAGAATGTGCAATTTGTCTCAATTCGATTGATTTCAAAGAGAAGGTCAGACCATTGCCGGCATGCAATGTAAGCGAAAATTAATAAAATTATTATTTTTTTTATTTATTTTACTTAATTTTTAGCACATATTTCACAACGAATGCATTGAACAATGGTAATTAATAGAGGGCAGATTTTTATGTTTTTACATTATTTATGTTTTGAAGAATACGACATTAAGTATTAAACAGGGCATTAAAATGTGCATATTTCGGCATTTTTGGCATATTTAAGCCATTTTTGGAGCGTATATTTAGGCTCATATTTTGCCAATTTTTGGGACAATCGATCCGTTCTCTGTAATTAAAAATAAAAAAGAATTATTGATAATATTATTTTATTTTGAGGCTTCGAAGCGGACATAATACGTGTCCGATATGCCGCCAAAGTTTACCGGAAACGTCAACGGCGGCACAAACACTAAGCGATCATTTGCGTATGTTCTGAGGCTTGGAGTCATTAAAAAGAACACAAAAATAATTAAATAACAATTTATTTAATTTAGTTTTAATGCGACAGCGTAACATTGCGTCGTCGAGCGCGTCAATGAATTCTGCGGCGTTAAACGACGCCGTCGGCGCTGACCAAAGCATTGAAACTGCGCAGGGCACAGAAGCTGATCAGTGATCACGCAGCAGCGCGCATTCACCGGCACAATGCAGCAAATTTGCCGAAAGATAACGGACAATTTTTATACAAATGTTGATTATGGCATTTTTTTCCCAGTTTAAACTTCTTCCCTTGGTCACTTTGCCCCGTTTAATCTTCCTTTTGACACTTTCGGAACTCGTGAAATGTACTTGATATGCAATTTCGCGCAAAGGGATTTATTTTTTGGCTTTTGTAGTAAAATTAAAAGAAATTTTCGGATTTTCAATGCCTATTTTGGCTTTTTTTTTTTAGTGTCTAGTGCCTATTTTCCTGTCTAATCGCCCATTTTTAGTACCTAAAAATCCGTGCCCTATTTAATAATAAGCAGAAAATCTCGAAATAGACAAAAAACGACAAAATTCAGACTCAGAAAAATATTCATTCATTCATCTCATGCAAAACAAATAATTTATTTATATTATATAATATACACGAATATTTTGTTGGGACATGAATTGCCTCTTGCCAATAATCAATTAATCATAATCAATATTTATTTCCTATTACTTAATAGAATTATTTTATATAATTATTAAATTCTCCAAGCAATACATTTGAGTAAGAATGAATAATTCGCTTCAATTTAACTGTTTTTTATTCGTCCTAATTTTTAATGCTTTCCCCTACGGCGAATTTATCGAACTTTTTGTCAAACCCGCAAATTTTCGATACAAAATCCAATTGCATTGCCCCCTCGATGAATTTACCCGAATTGATATTGGCACAGCACTGCAAAAGGCCAATGAAGAAAAGGCAATTTTTGACATTCCTTTTTCATTGTTAGAATATTGTTTTGAACAAAAACTGACAGTACGCATTTTCAAGGTAAAATTAGTTATTTATTTTAAATATTAAAAACATTTAAGTTTGTTGAGAACAACGAATCGGACACCAACGGACCACCAAACTCAAATTTTGAATTTATTAAAAAGTTTGCACTTCGTTCAACCGAAGCTAACAAAGTGAAAGCGATGGTTTTGGACGTTTCCGAAGGAATGAATTTGCCAATTTCTCTTGGCCAAAGTCCAGCGGAATATTATTTCACGGTAATAATAAAATGCCAACAATTGGAAGACCAAAATGCCAACAAAAAAATGGTTATTTTTGCAACGGCAATTTCATCGACAAGTCAAATTGAGTCGATGAACATTGGCAACATGGACCAATTGGAAAAGTGCCAAGGCGACACATTGCAAATTGAAGTTTCTAAAGGGGCTAAATGGGTAATTTAAAACAAATTAATTACGCAAATAATTTAAATTACACCCCAAGAAATTAATGACAATGTTGGCAAGCGAATTCAGAGCCAAACTCGGCGAATGTTTGCACTTAAACTTTAAAGAAATGCTGTTTCTTGACGATGGTTATTCTGAGTAAATTTGGAAAGTAATCAGTCATTATGCCGCCGACAATATGAAGCTTGGATAGATAAAGCTTGATAGATTCAATTCTTTTTTTCTTCAATTTTGCTTTTTTGAACATTTTTTTATTTGTTGTAAAATAAAGCTTTTATATAAACTCTATCCGATTTGACTGAAAGAATCCCCCACTCTCTGAATAGGTTGAAATATAATCCCCCATGGGGATTAAAGTGTTTCCGGTAAGTAAACGTCAAATGAGTGAAATTATACCTAATTTGTAAGCGGCATTCGGCGTCGGCGAGTCGACCAACGGCAATTATCGGTTACAAATTTTGTAATAAATTTAAATTTTTGTTTTTGGGTATTATTAAATCTTTGCCTAACATTAAATCTCGCGGTCGGTCCCAACGCGCCACTCACTTTCACATTGGGCGTGTTGGCTTCAGTTTTCGCTTCGATGTTTATCAGTTTCGGTGAAATAATTGTAAGAAAACTTCAAACTAATGAATTTTTAAATTTAAAAATTAAAATTAAACGAACAAACCATGTTTAGGTATTCTCGTTTTTGATTAAGCACAATTTGAAATTGTTCACTACAAAATTAGAGGCATCAACGAAATTGCATAATCTCAGCTAACGCTATCAGGTCTTACCTATTCAAATTTAGAAAGCATTTAATTCCCGTAATTGGAGAATCTCGCATTTAACAAAATTTATCATTTTAATAATAACTTTTATTTTAATTTAGTTAGCCGAAAATATTCGTACGGGGCGCCGACTTTTTTGTTTCATTTTATTAACATTTGCGCTGCAACAGTGACGCCATTTGTGGGCTATTTCCAAATGATCACGAACCCCGTAAGAAATTCATTAACAAAATATTTAATAGGATTTTAAGAGGAAAAAATATGAGCTGAGTGCTGGATACAAAAGCCATCTTTGTTATTAAATCACTTAAAATTGCATTAAATATAATTTTAAACACGAACAAAAATTAAAAATAATTAATCAATGATATTTTTCAATAAAATTCTTTTGAGGACTTAAAGCAGCGCAACAGACACAACAAGTCCAAGCAGTACGTGTACAATTCGCATTTCCTTGCCAAATGCGTGTGACTGGTCGTTGTCAACTTTGGACGGCCTTTTGGCCATGTCGCTGTTCTGCTTCCATTTTTGCAGTCGATCCCGTGTCAGAGTCGGCGTCGAAAGGTCGGTTGGGGCCGGAGGGATCGGCACGGCCGAAGTTGGCCAATTGGGGCCCGAAGTTGGCCAATTGGGGCCCGAAGTTGGCCAATTGGGGCCCGAAGGATCGTCGGCAAAGGCATTTTCCCTGCTAAATTTGAATATGGTAATGAGCTGTTAATTGCTAATATAAATTTTAATGGATTTAAGCATTGTCTCAGCCCTCGGCCCGATTCATTCTATCAATTTGAAGCAAATAAATGATCCAAATTTGACATAAAGTTAGCTTAACCGGTATCAGTCACAGGGACAACAATAAAATTAATACATTTTTTATATTAAATAATAAGAATTATTTATAAAAAATTAATTTTATTATTTGTCTCCCATTTTCTTTACTCACAAAAGTTACCTTCTTTCCTTCTGTTGCCCGACCGATTCTGCCGAAGACTTTGCTGGTTGCATATTTATTTTCGGCATTAAATCTTAATGATTTTTTGGAAATATTTTATAAACTTTTAAAATCGCTTTAAATTAATTTGGTTGGAATTGCGAAGAGCGAAACTTTGCCAATTTCCTCTCGTCAACCTTTTAATGTTTCTGTTGGCATTTTTGGTGCCACAGCTGCCGGTGCCGGCGGTGGCACTGAGAATGGCTTGTTTTCCTCACTTTTTGCCCAATGTTTTTCACCACTATTTAATAATCGCGTTTTGTTGCCATTTCTGTAAATTAAAATTAATTAATTAATTAATAAAAAGATTTACCTATTAGCTTTAAAGCACCTTTCACTGCTTTCGGCCGCCTGTTGGCTTAGGGAGTTTCTGTTGCACATTTGTCCCGCACATAAGCAGTAATTAACAAAACCTTCAAAATTAATTAGTTTAATTACTTTTAATTAATTTAATTGTTTTTCACCGTCGTAAGTGGCGTCACAGCCGAGGGGAACGTCGTCGATGCCGTGTTTTTGCAATTCTTCTGGAAATTGCTGATAGAATTGGCGCTTTGTCACGCAACTCTTTTCCACAATGAACGCATCTGCAAAAAGAATAGAAATATTTACCTAATTAAATATATTTAATTAGGTAATTAAATACAAAAGAAGATCGTCCCCTTAGGCGACCTTTTCCGTTCTGCGTCTGTCGGGTCAAACAAAACGCTTTCTCTGCCCGCATTTGATGTGCACAGTTTTGGGAATGCGCACTTCGACAGTCCGACTCGGAATTGCTAAAATATTGCCGTTAATTGATCGTTAATTAACTTTAATTGCACCGCAATTCCACGTCCAAACAAACGGCACAATTTAACGGTTCGTTCGCTGTGGTCGACAAAAACTGTTCTTCGACCATTAATTTTGTTGTTTGCGTATCGGCGGGCGTCGAAGCAACCGGACGCATTGTCAGCGTCGGTGAAGAACCGTTTTGGTGGTTGGCAATGTGCATCTGAACAAATAAAATAAAATAATTAAATATTGTTTAATTTGTTAAATCAATATTTAATTCATTTTGTTCCATTACCTGTTCCCCCACACTCGGCCCATTGCATTGTGCCGTTGAGCATAGGCAAAGGTTCTGATGGACTGTGCCGTCGTCGCCATTTCTTTCGCCGTCCCCTGCCGCCTTCCGTTGCTGAACACAGCTGACCTCCCCGTTGATCAGCCCGTTCAGCAACGGCACCGCCCGCGTGCCGAATTCGTTGAGAATGGCACGTTCCGTCGCACACATTTTTTCAACACCAAAACGGTTGTCTGAAAAGATGAAAGACGGCAATTTTTAATTTTGAAACAAAAAAAAAAGAGATTTTTTATTTTAATTTGATGGAACTGCGCACTTTTTGTGTCCACAATTTGCCGTGAAACGCACAACGGTCGTCCAATGGCAGGCACAGTTTTTGACAGGTCGGGACAATTGACAACAATTTGAGCTGGGCAATTGTCGCCGTCATTTGGCAAATTCGATTCTCCGCATTGAAAGCATAGCAAATCTTTGCGAAATAAGAAATTGGATTAAAATAATTTTTTAAATTTAAACAAAAAAGGTTTTTGGAATTTAAACAATTCAATTCATTTTATTATTTATTGTTTTTGAAATTGCCTGGTAATGTGCCCATTCGGCTTCCAGTCCCCGGAGGGGAGCTTTTCATTTCGTTCAAGGCTGTAAACTTCCTTTCCTCACTATCAGTTGAAGTTGGCAATGGAATTGTGACGAATGAGCCGACATTGCCTATAAAATGCTTTTATATTGGACTTAATCAAAAACATTTATATAAACATTTTAACCATTTTCAATTCCGGTGCCAATAAATCCCGGCATTCCGTGCCCATTTCCATTGGCGTCCGGCGGCGTTGGCGGTGCCACAAACGGATTGTTCTCTTCCGTCGTTGGAATTTGCGCAGCGGTACTTCCGAATTGGGGCGGGACGGTAAAACGGACATTGCCGTCAACAATTGGCCCATGGAATGTGCTCATTTGCTGTGAAATGGCAATTTAATGTGAAATTCGTTCAAGTGACGGGTGTTGCCTAATTTGAGAGGCCCATAAAAAGATCCAAAATCTTGCCCTGCCCGCCGGGGTTGGTTTGGGATGGGCTAAAAATGCCGGAGGGGCTTCCGGGAAAGAAAAGAATTCCAAAATACGTTTTATAAAGAAATGAAACAATCACAAAGTCCGTGGACTCGGCCGCCGCCCCTTCTCCGCTTGTCCGGTGCTCAGGTGGTCGGAGGCTGGGCTCCTCGCCCAACTCTTCGCCGCCGTCTCCGTCTCCCGCTGATTGGGAAAGTTCGCGCGACGGCTGCTGCTGCTGCTGTTGGGAGTACAACCGGTCGGAGGCAACGACGGTTGGCTCGGGCTCGAACAGTTCGGGGTACTTCTGAAGAATGGAAATTGAGCCTTTTTTTTATCGATAATTTTCAGTAATTAAATTGCAAATTGATTTTGTTGAGTAATTTTTGCCTCTTCAAATGCGCTGAATTGGCCAACAATTGGCGCTCCGTTGCACAAATTTGCGCCTCGACAAAGGCAATAGGCCACTTGGACGCCATTCAGCTCGAGCACGTCGCATTCCTCCGCCAATTCGTAGGGTTTGCGCGGGAAAGTTGCGTGGTGGGCACTGTCCGCGATGCATTCCTTCACCACCGTAAAAGTGCCTGGGGGGTTAATCAAATTAAATATTAAACATTTAAATTAAAAACAAAACATTCAAATTAATTCACCGTTTGCCGTTTTGTGTCGCGTTGTCCGACAAAGTATTTTTTCGTCGTTCGCAAAGCGTTTGGCGTACCCATCGCAGCTGAACGGAAAGGACGTTTTGCATTCGCCGAACTCCTCCAGCCCGGCCTCGGCACAGATGTAGCAGTTCAGAGCTTTGAGATTATTCCAAAATTTATTATTTTAATTATACCCTTTAATTAATTGAAAGATAATTAATATTTAACCTTGAACGCTGAGAAAAGATGTGAAGAAAATGAAAATGGTTGTTCTGCTCAAATTGTTTTTGGATTCCATTTGAATTCTTTTAAATTACCTAAATCTGCCAACTTAAATGTTAAATATTTTTATTAAATTTAAATTAATTAAAAGAAAAACAATTTTACATTAATAGTTTTTAAAGTAAAAAAACATTAAATGCTCTCCAAATTTTTGGGGGAATTGTGCTTTGGGTTTTCGGATTTGCTCAATCCCTCCCTCTCTTTTCGCGCTTTGATCGTCCGCTCCAAAAAACGCGCGGAGGGGCGCACTTTTCGGCGTGTAATTGCGGGGATCGTCGCCCCGGGGAATGAGGTTGGAAATTCATCTGCTGGAAATCCCCCGAGGCATTATTCGGTGACAGAATTGTAAAAATCAAAGATTTAGGGCTTTTGGAGGTTAGAAAATCAATAAGCAAATTTTGGGCTATTCAATTATTTTCATTTTTGGCGAATTTTAAACAAAATTAATCATAATGTATTAACTATATAAGGCATAATCGTCGAGCTAAAAAACAGCAATCAATTAGAGAAATTCGAAAATTGTCCCATTTTTGGAGAGGGAAAAGTCTGGAGAATACTGGCAGAAACAGCAGCCGAGACTGGACTATAATAATAAGGCCCTCGCCCTCCTATAAATAAATCAAAATTCTAATAAATATTAAAAAAGTATAACAAATTTTAAATGTTTTTTTTTCACGGAATTGAATGAATTGAATTGGATTTTCGTTGCGCGCTTAGGTTTTGTGTTCGATGTGATCGGACGCCGGGGGATATTCGATCGGACGAAAGAGTATTTGAAGTGAATGGGCGCATTTGATCGCGTCGGGAGGCGTCGGGGGGGGGGGGGGGGGGGGGTAAACAAATTGAAATTGTCGGATTTTCTGTTGGATTTGCTCTGATGAGTTTGGTGAGGGATTTGCATGGAATTGCAGGGGTTTCACACGTTTTGGGAATTTGTGGGATTTGCTAGCGATTTCCACGGATTTCGATGCTTGGAAAATGAATGGAATAATCCAATTCTTCCCAACTCGCCTCAGACTGGTTGACTTTAACGTTCAATTTTTTTTTTCATTTTTTACTATCGAAAATAAAAAAAAAGCAAAATTGCCTTTCTATTTATATACTAGAGTTATGAAGTTGTACGAATTAATAAATTTAAAAAAAAAGTTATTTAAATATTTATTTAATTTTGTTAAAAGAAGACGTTATGACTTCAACTTCGGATTTGGGTATCAATTAGCCGTTTAAATAAAGCTGAACCAAATGCTAACTTTCATTATGAACAATTTGCTAATTTAAAACAATTAATGTTTGATTATTTTTTATTTCAATTTTATTTGCTAAACTTTTGAAGACCTTTTGTGTCTTGGCACTGCCCCAAGCGCCGATGTTTCCATGCCGACACTTAAAGAACGAATTACGCTCATTTTGCGGTGTTCACTTTTAGCATTTATTGTCTTATCTTTTAGTTTTTTGAATTTATTTCAGATTGCCAAGCCGATTAATTGGCCAACATGCCAACTTCTTTCAAAGCTCGGGCACCCATTTTTGATGGTGTTTTGAATAAATTATTAATTTAATAAATAATTAAATTTTAAAGAGCTCAATTTGGGAAAATTACGAGCTCAAAAGACGGCCAACAAAATCCCTGCGAAGAATCATCGGCCCAATTGCCCTTCCGTGAACATTGTGATCATTTCATTATTTGTGACAGCTCCGATCATTCTCTTCGCCGTTATGATCGTATCCTATTTTTTTATACAATATAAATGACACAAATTCACATTGAATAAGTACTGTATTTGATTTAAATATAAATTTGTACAAATAAAGTCAGCTATTGTAATTCTTTATTCAACCGAAACCAAACAATCTATGCATCTTTAGGTTTTCTAGAGATTTTTTGTATGGTTGGTAGGTATATAATAGATACATTTATTTTTTTTTTAATTTCCAATTTAACCTTTTTATGGCATCCAAAAAATAGAGGATATAATAATATGGATGATAGGAAATTAAATCAATAAATGATTTTAAGAGACATCCAACGGCCAGGGAATATTTGCATCACTTTTATATGCTTTTTAATGTAAAATTACTTTTTAAATTTTTATAAATTAGTAAATTTATGTTTAATTTCTATTTTTTATAGTTTAATGTCAATTAAAAAGATTTTGCTAATTGCCTTCTTCAATTCAATTTTATTTCAACTATTTTTTTGCAAATCACCCTCAAAATTAACCTTCGGTATGACCTTAGTAAAATAATATAAATAATTTCAAATAGAAATATGAGCTGAAAGCAATTTTAGGCATTAATTATCAAAATTTGGACGCTGAATATTGCCGACTGTTTTTTGATGCCAATTTGGACGATTCGGACCAAATGGAGCACAGTGCAAGGCTCGGTGCCGTTCTGATCAAAAATGAAATTGATTTGGATTTGGTGAACATTGACGTGATTATTAATCAAATATTTCTTCGCAAGAAAAAAGTGTTGGCTGTTCCTCCCAGCATTGATAAATCAATTCTAAATGCCAAATTCAAAAAGATAAAGGCAAAAATTGAAAAGAAAAAAGTTGGCGAAAAATTTAGCCTCGTTGAAATTTGTAAATTGAGAATTTTTGGGATGGAAATGAAAGAAATACGCGACTTCTTACTAAAAGTGGGCCATAAGTTTGAGGAAAAGGATCTGGCACATCTAACCAAGCTGTACGAAAAGGGCAGCAAGTCAATCTTTTTTTTTGATAAATTTAAATTTAATTTTAACTTTTTAATCATAAAACTAATTCAAAAAAACTCAACAAATGTCAATCAATCTTTTTGATAAATTTAAATTTAATTTTAACTTTTTAATCATAAACTAACTCAAAAAACACTCAACAAATGTCAATCAATCTTTTTGATAAATTTAAATTTAATTTTAACTTTTTAATCATAAAACTAACTCAAAAAACACTCAACAAATGTCAATCAATCTTTTTGATAAATTTAAATTTAATTTTATCTTTTTAATCATAAAACTAATTCAAAAAACACTCAACAAATGTCAATCAATCTTTTTAATAAATTTAAATTTAATTTTAACTTTTTAATCATAAAACTAACTCAAAAAACACTCAACAAATGTCAATCAATCTTTTTGATAAATTTAAATTTAATTTTATCTTTTTAATCATAAAACTAATTCAAAAAACACTCAACAAATGTCAATCAATCTTTTTAATAAATTTAAATTTAATTTTAACTTTTTAATCATAAAACTAATTCAAAAAACACTCACCAATGTCAATCAACAACCTTCAATGTTGAATATTTAACTATTTTAGAGTTTTTATTAGCTAAAATCACGGCAAACTCTAATTATGTCTAGGGCTCGGATTGTTTTATTTTCTGCTAATATTAGGTCGTGCTGGGTCGTTTCGTAAAAACTGCCACCATGGGCGTTTCGTAAATTCGCCATCAAGGGGCGTTTCGTAAATGCGCCATTATGGGCGTTTCGTAAATTCGCCAGGGAGTTTCGTAAATCTGCCATTATAGCGTTTTGTAAATCTGCCACTATGGGAGTTTCGTAAATTCGCCACTATATATATATAAATATATACACATTTTTATCGAACAAAAGGAATTAAAATTTTATTAACAAATATATAAAAATATAATTCAGAAATGATGTAGTTAGTAAATTTTCCATTATCCTTTTAGCCAGATGTCTATCCAAAGTCCTTAGGCTAAGTTCAATACCAATTTTCGTCCAATTTTTCCAATAAATCTCCGCGTGTTTTTATTTCTTTCTTAAAATACAGCTCAACCAAATTTTTTGCGCCTTGATTCGATGCATTTCTTCAATTCTAATGCCACAAATTAAAATTTGCTGTGCAGATAACATTAAAGTTACTAAAAATGTAATCGCCTTCATCGTCGAGAGCGAACAATAGGGGGGTGGTAGAAGCAAATAATAGGTAAATATTTTTCGGCGGCGCTTTCGAATTATTTGCCGTTATATTGTTCAAGAAAATAATAGGTGAATAAATTATTGTGAGGCGCTTTCAATTTATTTGTCTGATCTGACGTTTACAAAATTATTTTGATCGATAAAAAATGGGTATGCACTTAATATATACATGTATTTAGTGGCAGATTTGTCTGATCTGACGTTTAAAATTTATTTTGATCGATAAAAAATGTGTATGCACTTAATATATACATGTATATTATATTAATATAATAGTGGCAGATTTACGAAACGCTATAATGGCAGATTTACGAAACACCCTGGCGAATTTACGAAACGCCCATAGTGGCAGATTTACGAAACGCCCATAATGGCAGATTTACGAAACGACCTGGCGAATTTACGAAACGCCCTGGCGAATTTACGAAACGCCCATGGTGGCAGTTTTTACGAAACGACCTAGCACCATATTAGGTCAAATATTCAAATTGGTTATCTGTGAAACTATTAGTCGCTAATTGTTTTTGTTCTTTCGATCCCTAATGATTTGATTATGCGAAAATGCTAATATTTTATTGACCAATTTATATTTTTTAGTTCGGTAGAATGCAAACAATTAGAAAAAGTCGACGACTTTTTTGAGAAAAACGAAAGTGAAATGCAAATTTGGATGTTCGAATTGCGCAACTTTATCTCTCAATTACATAGTTTAAAATTGGATTATTTGTTTTCGAATTCGGACGATGCTCAGAAAAAGAATTTTTCCATTTGGCGCAAATTTTCTGTACGGATTGACGGCGAAAGTGAACTGAGCCACAAGCTCAGGATGTTGAACGGCAGAGGCGAAATTGATCAAATCGTTCGGATTAAACAGAAGATGAACCGTTATCTGATGGAGTACAAGTACATCGGCATGTTGGAGCTGCACAACCCACTCACAATGGCATTCGGTACAATTTATTATCGCATTTAGCTCAATCTTTGCTTTCTTTAATCTTTTTTACAAAATATTTTCAGATATTATGGGGGATAAAATGTTAAAAACGACGTTCCGGACAATTGTTGTACCTGCTGACGGCCATCAAATGGCGGCGGCGGATGAAATAACACTTCATAACAAAATATGGCTTCAAATTTCGCTTTTATGCGGAAAAATAATTGACTATTTCGTGCAACAAATTCATAATGCCAAAGTAGAAAGTGCCAATAACGAAGTGAAAACTGACAAAATTGAAAATTATTGGAAATTATTTGCACGACTTTTGGGCCTTTTCAAAAAGAACAGCGAATTCGACGACCAAAAATTGTTGCTGAATAAATTTGTAACTCTTTTGGACTATTTGAAGGGCCAATTCGGCGAACACAAAATGAATTTGAAGAGGAAATTGGTGCTGGACCGACTCGAAAATTGCTTTTTGGAACTTTACGATGAAGACGCTGAATTCAGAGAATTTTTGACAAATGATAATCTTCCATCAATGGCATTGTTGAAAGAAATTTTCGAAATTGCCAAAGAGAAAGATGAACTCATTTCCGAACAATTTTGGTTTTTTATAAGTAATTATTATTATTCGAATAATAATTTAAATAAAATATATGTTACGGAATTTTGACAATTAATTTTGAAATTTGAAAGTCTATAACTTTTTTAAACTCAACCAAATCAAACAAAAAGATGCCATTCGAAAGTTCTAAGCTTTTAAAGGTATATTGTTAAGTCAAAGCTAAACAATTAGAAAATCAAAACCCCGATTTTGGGTGTTTTTTCATATACTTTTTAAAACGAATTGAACCGCTTGGCTTTCAAATTTTAGAATTTTCAAAAACCCGGGTAATTCCAAAATTACCCGTAACATATATATAAATGATTTAACTTTAAAAATAATCTTTTTTCTTTATTTAAAAAAAAAGCTAACAATTTATTGGAATACAAAGAAAGTAACAAATCGTCAAAAGAAAAGGGTGAAATTAAAAATGCCGAAAATAATAATATAATAAATAAAAATAATGATAAAATGGCAAATTCAACTATTTTATTATGCCCTGACGAAAATATTCCATTGGCGAAATTAAAGGAATTAGATGCTGATGAAGAGAAAAAAGGTTATCATTTAACTAATTTCGAGAATTATGAAACTTTTTCGCTGATGTCCTCATATATAAAATTGATAAAAAATGCGCCCAAAGAATGTTATTCGAATAAAATTAATGTTGACGTAATTATTTGGAATTATAAAATGAATATTCGCCTTTTATTCGAATTTGCCGATAATTTAATGGACAAAAGCGATAAATTTGGCGTAAAAATAAACGAATTTAAAAATGAATGGCAAAAAAAGAAAACATTTGGGAAAAGTGAGGAAGAATTGTGTGAGGTTCACAAATTTGCAATGTTATTAAGCAAAAATGACATTTTGTCTGAGGAAAATTTGCCATGGAGAGAATTTTTAGCCCAAATGTTGGAAGACGACGTAACTGAAACGTTGCAAAATCGGGTAGGAATTTAATTAATTAGTTAATAAATCATTAATTAAAACTTCAAAGATCGTTTTGCTGCCCGATGAAACGGAATTTCGGTGGAGTGAAAGCGATTGTTCTAATGCCAATGTCCACGAGAAAGTTATAAAGGCACTTTTGAAAAACAAATTGACTTTGGCACAATTTCACTTTGTCGCGTTGAATACGCTATTGAGGCGGTTTAATGAGATTCGGCATTTTTTTTGCTACGGCATGGACCAAATTAACAATATTTTGTTGAAGGACAGAATTCAGTTGGCATTGGGGGACAAAGTGTTGGACGCGTTGGAGTTGGCACATCCCGAACTTATGCACTTCGGTACTGATCAGAATGCTTAACTCAAACAATTCCCGCAAAAATGCCCTTCCATTAAGCGTTTGCATATAATTTTAGAATATTTTTAAAACATCGAAATTAATTTCCCAATTTGCAGAGCTTCTCACCTTCTCCCACAATTATTTGCTTTTTCTGAGGCAATTGAGCCATAAAACGGGCTCTTTAAGTGCAGAATCGGCCGAGTCTCGGATTTATGCGCCAATTCTGCTTAATGCTTTGAAATTTTATGAGAATAATTTGCACAATAATTGGGCATTTGGCAGAGAATTTTTAAAAACTATTCAAAGAGCAAAAACAAATTTTTATATAAAATATTTACTCCAAATTCAAACGTCAAAAAATGAATTAATTCGCAATGCCTTTTGCTTTTTGTTCCGTTTTTTGGAATCTCTGCGAAAAAATTTGATGGAAAAGACGCAAATAATGGCGGGCAAAGAATGGCACATAATTACGGAATGTCAGCAGGAGGGCATCGTCAAAGCGGCAATTGCTGAACAAAGACGGCGGATAAGAAAGAAAACTTTGGAGTTTTTGTGGAAATCTTCGGCCAAAACCAGTCTGAGAATGATCGATCCGATCAGAGCGATCCCGGGTGGGATTTGAATTTGTTTATTAATTTATGTACACAAATTTGTCTGGCAATTCTTTTGACAATTCTCCCTAAAATAAAATGTACATTTTTCATTCTTAGGTGGAATGACACGTCTTTGGAAAACGCTGTACGATTCTGAGAAAACAGCGGAGCAAAATGATGATGACATTTCCGCTTTAAGGCATTTGATGGATAGCAGCAAAATGATGCCAGGTAATGCGTAGTGATGCACGAGAGTCTCGGTATCGAGTATCGACTCAAGAAAAGTCTCGGGTTTTTTGAGTATCGGTCTCGGTATCTCGTTCGGGGAATTTTGGGTTTCGTGCAACACTATCAGGTAAGGGCAGAAGAGCTGCTGGCGCCCGAATAAATTTGAAAAGCCTTTTCTCGGCACTCGATTTAAATCGTTGAAAAAAAAAATGTTTTTATTTTATTCGTATTTTTAAGATTATGAAGACGTTGGCTTGTTGATTTCCCATTATGAAGAGGCATTGCTGAGCGACCACGATAAGGACAGAATTCAGGGCAAAATGAAGGCGGAATTTTTAATTTTCTTTAATTGGATTAACGATCATTCAACAATTTCATTTCCAATTATGAAAAAAATTAGAAAATATTTTTCTAAGCATTTTCAAATGCTTAACGAATTTTACGACCAAATATTCGATGAGAGTGAAGCAGAGGTGGAACAAAATGAGCATTATTTGGTGGATTTGATTTTCGAGACGAAAAATGACGTGGAGAGAATAATGGCCGGACAATCGCCGAACGGCGGGACTGAGACTGAGTCGGCGGAGGAATGGCGAAAACGGAATTTTCACCGAATAATCGGCGGGAAGAGGGGACAAAGCCTCGAAAAAGCCAAACATTGGGAGGATTATTTGCCGTGGATGAGAGAGCTTCACGGCCTTACACTTCCAAATCTGATCAAAACAAATGAACATTTTGCGCAAAAGTTGAAAACCGGTAAATTGGGGAAGAAATTTTACAAAAAAAATGTTTTGAAAATCAATTAACAAATGTCGTTTTATTCAAATTTAAATTTAGCTTGCGAGTCTTCATTGGTAACGCGTGGCTTTTTAATTGAAATTTTGGAGTTAAATGCGTTGACTGAAATTCTAAAAATGTTGGGAATAAATCATTCAAATGCCTTTTTCGTTTTATTGGAACAAATTGGCAAATTTGAAGAAGCAAACAAATTACCGTCAGAAAATAAAATTACCAATAATAAAAATAAACCAAAAAAGAAGAAAAAAGTCAAAAAAAGCAAAGAAGAAATTTATGAAGAAAAAGAGAAAAAAGAAAAAATTAGTGAAAATTCCAAAAAGTCAGAAACAAATAAAGAAAACGAGAACATGCATTATGAAGAAGAAATTGGTGAAAGAAAAGGTATTTTAGATAAAAAAGAAAAATTGGACAAAAAAATTGGTGAAGAAATTGACAAATTAAATTCGGAAGAAAATTATTTTCAAAATTCAGATAATTTGGAAAGTTCAAAAAATTTAGAAATAATTGGTGCAGAAAGTACCTCAAAATCTGTCGAAACAAAAGCCCATTCAAAAAAATTGGATCCAAAAGAATTTGCCGGCATTAAATTGGGCGATTTTGCTAATGACAATTTCCTGGCATTGAAATACGGAGAATTGATGGCAATTATTCTTCGAGAAGGGGGCCATACGACAGAAGTGAACTCCTCGAGAATGTCCGCTTTTCCCAAACTCGAGAAAGCGGGCGATGAAAACTCTGAAAATTACCAAAATTGTAACACTGGCGATGGCGCGGATTCGTTGGCACGATTGCTGGACATTGGCGCTTTGGCAAACGAAATTTGGCACTATGTTCAGACAATAAAAGCGCTGAATGAGTCAAAAAGTGAGGCAAAAATGGAAATGGAATGGAAAGAGCTCAAAAAAATTGAATTGGGGCAGCAAATAAATTCAGAAAATTTGGAGGAAAATCTTTTTTGGGTATTTAAACGAATTTTGGGCTTAGCGGAAGGATTTGCGGTGGAAAATTTGCAAAATTCAAATTCGGAAATTGAATATCGTCAGTCGATTCGGCATCAATTGCATCTTCGCAAATTCTCGATGGCCCTTTGTCACAGCAGCGGATTTTGGGAAAATTTGGACAAAATTCGACGAAAAATTATTTCAAAAGTTTTTCGAATCGAAAATGAAAGAATGGATAAATTACTTTGTGAAGAAATTGATAAATATTTGATTTTTAATAAAAAATTAAACGAGCAACGGAATTTGGGTAATTTTTATTTATCCATTTTTTCTCTAAAATTTTTTTAGATGAAAATTTATTGGAAGAATACAAAAATGTATTAAGTAAATTTGTTGGTGAAAAAGCGAAAACAAATTTATTACTGCCATATGAATTTGCTAAAAATTGGCAAGAAATAAATTTTTCACAGAATTCAATTATTAAATTGGAGAAAGTCTCTCAAGTAAAAGAAATAACACTTTTATTTAATAAATATTTTATTTTTAATAGATTAAAAATCATTTGATTGCAAATGGTTATCTTTCTGAGGACTATAAAATCAAAAGCCAACAAGTTATAAGTGAATTGTCGAATATTGTCGAAAAATGGGTGAGGTGGACGAAGCAATTAAAGTTTATTTAAATTAAAATAAAATTTTAGAGTCCCGAGGCGCTAATACAATTTCCGCGTTTTTTATTTGAACATAAAAAACTGGAGCCAATTTGTATTCTACCGGATGAGTTTGAACGCGAATTAATTTTTGGAAAATTAAATTGTGACCATTCCAAAAGAGAAAATTGTGGGGACGAGTCGTTGTACTGCTCCCTCTGTTTGGTGAGGGGAGTCTAACCTTATAAATATATTTAATAATGCTAAAACTTCATTTGTTATAATGCTAAAACTTCATTTATTTAGCATTCTGGCGTCAAATTGATTAAAAAAGTTATGATTTCGGCGGCGCCGCCAACGTTGGAAATAACTTTTATGGATGTGCCAATCGAAATGGCATTTATTATGGTGCCTAATGTCAAAGTGCCCAATTCGGGCAAGACATTTGGTCTAAAAACATATGAAAAATTTGCGAAAATTTTTGAAGAAAATATTGAAAGTTTGTTGAGGGCCGCTCACTTTGATGAAGGCATGAAGGCCAAAGCCGGGTTGCGGACACTATCAAGTGAAGTGCCTACGATTAATTGAATTAAAACAAACATTTTTAGATTGCTTAATAAATGAAAAAATTTTGGAAATTTTGTCACCCGTCAGAAATTTTGACAATAAAATTGACGATCAAATGGAGGCTGAGTTCAACGTCACTGAGAAACTTCGCATAGTTATCGCTTATTTAGAATTATGGGCTAAAAGTAACCGTTTTTAATTTATTTTTTAAAAAGATTTAAATATTAAATTAAATTTAGGCAATTACATTTATGGAAAAGTAATGGGCTATTTGGACACACCGATGTTGTTGACAATGACGGCCAAAGTGTTTTTGATGTTTCCGAAAGCTTCAATTCCCTTTTTAATCGAAAAATATTTTTTGATATATTCGAAATGGTGAGAAAATATAGCAAATTTTATAGCAAATTATGAGTTAAGGAATTGGCCAATGCCGGTACAATTAACCCAAATTGATCAAAAAAGAATCGGCGAATTTATGAGTTGGGCGCCAAACCGCGAAAGGCAATTTGAGTCCGGCAAAGAATTGGCCATGGCAATTATTTCACCGTTGTTCCCGGAACAAAAAGAGGCCATGCAAATCAATTTATCGACAGCAAAAATCATTCAAATTGAATTAAAAATGGGTGAAAAAATTAGTTTTTAAATTTTATTTTCAACTAAAAAACTTTAGTGGTTTTCGCCACTAAAATAGTGGGGAATTTTAAAGTACTGAAACTTTTCGTCACTAATATACTAAAACCAAACAAGTTTATTTTTTACAATTATTTTTAGCTTATGAACCAATTTATTGGCACTTTTTTTTATTATTAAACTATTTTGTGATTTTTGCACTAAAACCACGATCATTATTTACAAAAAATTAAAAATTATTTTATAAGTCAAAGAATTTTAGCATTTGCCCAAATAAGAAAAGTGGACAATTTGCAAGCATTATTAGAGCCAATTATGGTTAATGGGCGAACATTTACCGAAAAGGTAAAACAAAACGTAAAATCTTTTAAAAATTAATTTTTGCTATTCAGTACGAACATTTTGTCACTTTTACCTGTGGGGGGACGGAATTAAATGTCGAAAATTTTTGTCATTTTGTTGGGAAGCGATTGAGGCACGAATTGCTGTATTTTGTGGAGAATTCGTTGGCCAATTGGGTTCGTTTTTGCCATGTTTATCCGACCTGCGTGCCCGTGGAGCTGTCGGACGACCAACAAACGCGGTAAGTACTAGAGCTGTTCGAGACTTGAACAGAGAGTCAAGACCGAGAAATGACCCCGAGAATCGAGAAATGACCCGAGACTCGAGATCGAGAAAAACCCGAGAAATTTCTCAAGTCAAGACCAAGACTCTCGAACAGCCCTAGCAAGTACAGCAGAAATCTCCAATTCTTCTAAAAGAATAAATAGGCCGACAACTTTTAACAAAATGCACAAAAAAGTTTGGTTGGTTGGCCTCAAATTGCGTCAACAGAAAAAGAAAAATAATGACGCATTCAAAAACGAATTTAAATCAATTTTGGGTGATAAATTGGCTGAAATTAATGTCAAAATTAAAAGAGACTTTGAAGGGCAATTATTTTACAATGTCCAATTAAATTCGGAATATGTGGAGGAGAAACATCAATTGCCAAAATGGTAACTTTCATTTATTATATATTTTTCTATAAATTAGGCGTTTTCAGGATCCAACTTTAAGAAGATTCTCCAAACAACTCCAAACTAATTTTGTTGTTACCTTTATAAGTGTAAATTGCTTGAAGCATTCTTTTTACCCAAATGCAACAATTTGCGTTACCTATTCATATTCAAACTTTCAGTTATAAATTGTTGACGTGTTAAGTGACATTTGTTCTAACTTAGGAAATTTATGCGATTTCACATCTATTTTTGAAATTTGTGGTAAACATTTTGCGCCTACAAATAATATATTTTTTTATTTTAATCAAAAAAATCCACCGATTATTTTCAAATTTAAAAATTTTGGCTCATTTTCTTAACAAATTCGGTTTGCGAGGCAAAAAAGCTTTGTTGACATTCGAGAACCGATCATCTTATTAAGATTATACCAACCAACTTCGACTCTTTGCATTGTGATATGCCTTAAATAGAAAAAAATAAAACTTCCCAGAAAAGGGGCCATTTAACAAAGATACACCCATTAAAACGCGGGTCATTCGTTACCCTTTTTCGGGCTTTGGGCCCACTACAAAATGAAGCTTTGCTTCTGTATAAAACGTCTAAATCGGCTTCTGCTACTACGGGTTAAACTGATCAAAAGCAAAGTTTAGTCCTGTATTTTCAAAAAAAAAGAAAAAATAGAAAATTAATAACCATTACTTTTCCTATTTGTTTTCTGGCCTAAAAAACTCTGAAATTTGATTCTGAACTGGGAAAAAACAACAAGATTCCGTAAAATCAGAGTACCAAAATTTGGTGGAGTTTGGAGAATTTTGTGAAATAATGAACATTTTCTCTTATAATTCGTGAAATAATGTTATTTTTAAAAAAATTGTTGGGCATTTGGGTCAGGGACGTAGCTAGAAAAAAATTTCGGAGGGGGGAATTGATCCATCTGAGCGCGGCGCTCAGATGGCATTCCCATTTGAGCGCCAGGAGCGGCCCGGCGGGCCGATAGGCGCCGCCGGGAAAATTTTTTGATTTTTGATTTCAATTTGTTAAGAAAATTGATCAAAAAGGTTGTAAAAGTGTAAAACAATAGGGTCCCCCCTCTTGTTTTTTTTTCCTCAAATTTCATTTCGGGGGGGGGGGGGGGGGGGGGAGTGGCTACGTCCCTGATTTGGGTAATAGTCGGGGAACGGCGGCACCCAACTCGTTCCCCGCCAACTCGTTCACCCCCAACTCGTTCCCTTTTACCCAACTCGTTCCCCTGTATAAAAAAGGCTTTAAACTCCTAAAAAGTTTTCAAAATTAGTGGGAAAACACGGACCCAAGCTCCTTTGTTGCGTATGGCGGACTCCTAACCCGAATTCGAACAATTTTTCGGAAAAAAAAATGTTTTTTTTTCAAAAAAAAACTTTTTTTTTAAGTCGTTTAAAAGTTATTGCTAGGGGTTTGGGGGGTTCTAGGGTTACTATTTTGCTCCAGTTCCGAACCCCGGATCCGAAATCGAAAAATTTTTAGAAACAATTTTTTTTTTTCAAAATTGATTTTTGTAACAAAAATTTTCAAAAAGCACATTCCTTTACTCTCCCGATCATCCTTACATCCATTTTGTATCTCTTAACGATCTAAAAACAAAAAAAAACATTTGTTCGACCAAGTGTTCAAATTTGGGTTAGGGGTTCAGAAATGATAAAAACGAAGGCCAGAATCGGATTCTACAAGCCGGTATACCCCTAAAAAGACCTTTTTATCGACTTTGGAAAACAAAATTTTTTTTTTTAAGTCGGGGTAAAGGGAACGAGTTGGGTAAAAGGGAACGAGTGGGGGTGGGGAACGAGTTGGCGGGGAACGAGTCGTCCTTTTACCATAGTCGGGCTGGTCCCCCCCCCCCCATTATTTTAAAAAATAATTTTCAAAGTCAATTAAAAGGCTGAAAGCAGTCTAAGAATGATCGGGAATTTGAAATTGTTTATTAATTTATGAACACAAATTTATCTGACAATTCTCCCCAAATAAAATGCACTTTATTTATTTACACGAAAGGAATGAGAATTGATGTGTTTGTCTCTCTCGTCCATTTGGGAATTGTGGCCCTAAAGAGGGCCGTTTGGGATAGTTTTTGTGTTCCGTTCTTTTCCGCTCACTGAGACTCGCCGTGTGTTTTCTTGGGCAGAAGGACTGCCTGGATGTTCGGCAACACACCGCCCTGAGCAATGGTCACGCCCGAGAGAAGCTAAACAGAACAAATTTGTAAATCGCGACAAAATTAACCACTCAACCTTGTTCAACTCCTCGTCATTGCGCACTGCCAGTTGCAAATGGCGTGGATTGATCCGCGACTTCTTGTTGTCCCGCGAGGCGTTGCCAGCCAACTCGAGCACTTCTGCTGCGAGGTACTCCAGCACCGCCGCCAGATAAACGGGCGCTCCGGCCCCCACACGCTCGGCATAGTGGCCTGAAATCGATTGGAACAATATAAATTTTAAGTTATTTAGAATTATACACACTCCCACTCACCCTTGCGCAGCAGACGATGAAGACGGCCGACAGGGAACTGGAGTCCCGCCCGAGAGGAACGCGACTTAGCCTTGCCACCGGTCTTCGCCTTGCCTCCCTTCCCGCGTCCGGACATTTCGCTGTTGAGGTTTGAAGAGAACAGAGAGCAAAAGAAATAGGAAAGATTTTGCAGCACGAAGACTGTGAGGAAGGAAAGATCTCTGAGATTAAATAGACTCTTTTGGTATGGGCGTGGCTTCCATAGTTATGAAGCGCGCCAAATTTTGTTTGAATTGGGATGGCGTCGCTTCGCTTTCACTCCCCCCCCCCCCTTCTTGCCTTTAGCCCTTGCCCTCCATTCTTCGGCCGCCGTTTTATTGGTCGGTTCGTTGTAAAAAGTAAATAATGTTTTTGTCAAAAAGTACAAAAGACCACCCGCCTTGTCATCGGCAACGCCAAAATTCCGTGTTGGCCAGTAAAGATCAGCCGATGCCCGGGCCAAAATTTGACAAAGGGTGTCATATTTGTGTTTCTTGACCTGACTAATACGGTAAATACCCAACTCGCTTTTGGCCAACTCGCTTTTGACCCGACTCGCTTTTTTTGGGACGATTCGCTTTTTTTGGGACGATTCGCTTTTTTTGGGACGACTCGCTTTTTAGTAAGAAAAAAGCATTTATGAGTGGAAGTAGAAGCTATTATGCAACTTTTTAAGTGTATTCGGGGGTTAATAAGATCACGGATCACGAATATGATATGAGATTCATCATATGACATCATCTAATATATGATTTCGACATATATTTTTTTGTAAAAAAATTAAAAATTCTTTTTTTTCAAAGTCGATAAAAAAGTGTTTCTAGGGGTATTCGGGGGCGTAGAATCCGAATCTGGCATTTATATAGACCAATTTTGAACTACGGATCCGAATTCGAACAATTTTTGAAAATGGTTTTTAGCCGAATTTATTTGCTTGTAACTTCCTTCGAAGTGGTTTCTGGGGAATTTTTTTGCAGATTCGTGGTCAGCTCAATGAGAAGAATCGATTAGTATATGAATTGCGCGGTTTTGTTCCATTACCATAAATCGATTTTTGAAAATTTTGAGATTTGTAAAAATGTTCGAATTCGGATCCGTAGTTCAAAATTGGTTTATATAATTCTACGCCCCCGAATACCCCTAGAAACACTTTTTTATCGACTCTGAAAAAAAAGAATTTTTAATTTTTTTACAAAAAAATATATGTCGAAATCATAGATTAGATGATGTCATATGATGAATCTGATGTCATAGTCGTGATCAGCTACCTCAATAACCCCTGAATACACTTAAAGAATTGCATAAAAGCTTCTATTTCCGCTCATAAATGCTTTTTTCTTACTAAAAAGCGAATCGTCCCAAAAAAAGCGAGTCGGGTCAAAAGCGAGTTGGCCAAAAGCGAGTTGGGGTCTTGTCGACTAATACCACGCAAAATCGAATTCCTCAGAGGTAAAAAAGACATAATGAAATAATATTGAAATGAAGCCGAAATTGACCACCGTCGAATTTTACTGTCAGAATTATCTCAGAAAAGTAAGTAATTGTGGCAGAAGGTGAGAAACTGCAATTTGGGAAATTAATTTCGATTGTTTAAAAATATCCTAAAATTATGTATATGCAGACGCTTAATGGAATACTGCTCTCGATTACGAGTTTCGGTCGATGAAAATTGCGGGTTTTTGGGGAGTTAATCCCAACTGATCTGATCGGGGCGCCGACATTTCATCGACTAAGCCAAAATCCGACATTTCATCGTCTTAGGGGTTTAAGAGGCCGTAGAATCCGTATTTGACTTTCATTTCGACTAATATCGAACCCGGACCCAAATTTTCCCGAAAATTCACATTTTTTCATAAATCAATTATTGCCACAAAGTTATTCAGAAAGCACGATTCGATCATTACTTCTTGCCTTTACGTTGTAATTGGGTTTAGTTGAATGATTTTGACTTTTGTTGAATTTTAAGAATTTTTTCAAAAAAATCACATGTTGAAATAATAAAAGAGATGAAATGATATGGATGAAATGGCATAATCGTGATCAGCGACCTCGATAACCCCCCGAATGAGGAATTTTGGAGGTTTGTTTAGTCGATGAATATCGCGTCGATGAAATGTCATCCTGCCGATCTGATCAGCTCTGTCCCGTACAAATTGATCAGTCACAATGTCGTTTATCAGAGTTGGTCCCAAATCCCAACTGATCTGATTTGGGCCAAAGTTAATTTGTTTTCAAAAGTGCTTTTTGAAATGAAGTGGGAAAAAATTACTTAGTGGAACCCTCGCAAATTCGGTCCTTACGACAATAACCTCAAGATATTTTTAGAGACTGGGTAAGCAAGTGATTTAGCGGAATTAGTAAAACACAAATTTATCACATTAATTCAAAATAATTTCAAGTCGCCTCCGTCCATTCGTCATTTGTGGCCCTAAAGAGGGCCGTTTGGGTTAGATTTTCTTTTTCTCCGCCGCCATTCACTTCCACACATCACTTGGACGAGGTGTACTTCGTCACCGCCTTTGTACCCTCGGAGACGGCGTGTTTAGCCAACTCGCCGGGCAGAATCAGCCGGACTGCAGTCTGGATTTCGCGGGACGAAATGGTCGAACGCTTGTTGTAATGCGCCAGACGAGAAGCCTCCGCACCAATGCGCTCGAACACATCGTTGACGAAACTAAAAAAGGCAGTTACAAATTAGCAGCAGAAAAATGCAAAATTTAAAATCAGAAACCAGCGGGCCAACCCAATAATTCCCCAAACAAACTCACGAATTCATGATCGACATCGCCTTAGAGGAAATGCCGGTGTCCGGATGAACCTGCTTCAGCACTCGGTAGATGTACACCTGCAAAACTGGCTTGTTTCCGAAGTCAAAATGTAAATGAAACTCACGGAATAGGACTCCTTGCGGGACTTCTTCCGCTTTTTGTCTCCCGTGCGCACAGCTTTGGTCGACTTGACGGCTTTCTTTGCTCCCTTACCGGATGGTTTCGGTGGCATTTTTGTTTGACGAAAATGGAATAAGATTTATGGTCGGTCGTGAATGGATTTTCTGCTCGTAGAACAGTGAAGAGACTGAGCTGGGAGAATCTATTTAAAGTCTTTTCGATGAGGGAACGCCCATCTCTCTTTGTTAGAGAGCAAAGCAATGGTGGGAGAGAGAGAGAGAAAAGAGTGCGGGCAGAGAAAATGAATGTCAAAGCGACGCCTTTTTCAAATTTGAAATGATGTTTCAACGCGAATTTCCTTAATCCCCGCGTGCCTGCACAAGCTTTAATTTCCCGCCAATTCCAGAGGCCATAAATACAGCCCTTTTCCTCCCATTCCTCACAGTCTTCGTGCTGCAAAATTTCTTTTTCTCCTCTCTCTGTGCTCTTTTAACAACAAAATGTCCGGACGCGGAAAGGGCGGGAAAGGACTCGGAAAGGGTGGCGCAAAACGCCATCGAAAAGTAAAACCAGTCAATTTTATATGTTTATATTTTAAATGTGTATTGATTTAGGTCTTGCGGGATAACATCCAGGGCATCACCAAGCCGGCCATTCGTCGTCTGGCCCGTCGTGGAGGCGTCAAGCGCATCTCCGGTCTCATCTACGAGGAGACTCGTTCCGTGCTGAAAGTCTTCCTGGAAAACGTCATCCGGGACGCGGTAAAAACAATTGCATTTTTTGGTTTACACTAGTAATGCTTTTCGAAAAGTGAGAATATTTCTAGAATTGGTAGACCTTTCGATTATTCTTCAATTTAAGGTTACATACTGCGAACACGCGAAACGCAAGACCGTGACGGCCATGGATGTGGTTTACGCGCTGAAGCGGCAAGGCCGGACGCTGTACGGCTTCGGTGGTTGAGCCAGGAAGGAGAAGGAACACCAAAAAACTAACCCAAACGGCCCTCTTTAGGGCCACAATTGACAAAAGAACGATGGTGACTCAATCTCATTTCTTCGTGTGAATAAATCATTTCTTAGGTTTTCGGTTTTTGCTGACCAAACTCGAATCGGGGGGGGGGGGGTTGGGTGACCAGCCCGAGTGCATACATATTACCCATTCAAATTCCAGTTAGACGAAATTTGCATTAATAATTTTTGGCCAATTGCCAAATCGGCTGCCTACAATCTTTTCATCCCTTTACATTATTCGCAGAAAAGTGAAGGCATTGGCTGTCTTCTCGATTAAAGCAAATTTACTTTCCATTCTGTAGTCGGCTCGGTTCTTCAGCTTCATCATAAAATACCAAAACCGAGGGATTTAGTTTGGGGCTTCGGTTCAAAAAAAAAATATGCAAAAACTGTCCAATTGATTAAATCCTTAGGAAATTGCGGACGTGCTCCACTGATCAGATCAGGTCAAACATTGTCCCGTCATGTCCAAATTGAGTTGATAAGTCTCATTGTTGTTTATCAGGGTTGATCCCATATCCCAACAAGCAAAAATATGTATAGATACTCCAATTACAACAAATTTTTCTTTTTTAACAATCCCTTTAAGTTTTTCTGATCAGCTCTGTCACGTCCAAATTGAATTGGTCAGTCGTTTATCAGGGTTGTTTTTCCTTATTTGTGTACTTCGTTTAATAATTTTGTCAAAACGACATCGATTTGCAATGATCGAATTTATGCCATTGAGGGAATGAGCAAAAACGAATATTGCATTTATGCAAAATGGAGGAACAAGCCGGCGGAAGGTTAAAACCTGCACAGGATTTGCAGGATTGTGTCCGCCCGCAATCCTGCACGTATTGCCATTTTGAAGGATTATGCTGGATTAATCCGGAAAATCCTCTTCTGCAATGGAAAAGAATTGTAATTGGAATAATTTGTTAAGGCTTATCGTCCGAATTCGCACATCGGTCAACAAAGGCGCACATTCCGTTTCAAATGCCTGAACAGGTGGTATTAACATTTTGTTCTGCGCAATGGACGGATTAGACTCAAAAATAATAATAAACCCCGAAGGGCCTGGCCGCTAAGAAAAGCAAGCCTATGAAATTTTGTTTTTTTCTCTCCGTTGACCAGTCTGAGGCGAGTTGGGAAGAATTGGATTATTCCATTCATTTTCCAAGCATCGAAATCCGCGGAAATCGCTAGCAAATCCCACAAATTCCCAAAACGTGTGAAACCCGTGCAATTCCATGCAAATCCCTCACCAAACTCATCAGAGCAAATCCAACAGAAAATCCGACAATTTCAATTTGTTTACCCCCCCCCCCCGACGCCTCCCGACGATCAAATGCGCCCATTCACTTCAAATACTCTTTCGTCCGATCGAATATCCCCCGGCGTCCGATCACATCGAACACAAAACCTAAGCGCGCAACGAAAATCCAATTCAATTCATTCAATTCCGTGAAAAAAAACATTTAAAATTTGTTATACTTTTTTAATATTTATTAGAATTTTGATTTATTTATAGGAGGGCGAGGGCCTTATTATTATAGTCCAGTCTCGGCTGCTGTTTCGTTAATACATTATGATTAATTTTGTTTAAAATTCGCCAAAAATGAAAATAATTGAATAGCCCAAAATTTGCTTATTGATTTTCTAACCTCCAAAAGCCCTAAATCTTTGATTTTTACAATTCTGTCACCGAATAATGCCTCGGGGGATTTCCAGCAGATGAATTTCCAACCTCATTCCCCGGGGCGACGATCCCCGCAATTACACGCCGAAAAGTGCGCCCCTCCGCGCGTTTTTTGGAGCGGACGATCAAAGCGCGAAAAGAGAGGGAGGGATTGAGCAAATCCGAAAACCCAAAGCACAATTCCCCCAAAAATTTGGAGAACATTTAATGTTTTATGTTTTTCATTTCAAATAATTTTAATTTAATAAAAATATTTAACATTTAAGTTGGCAGATTTAGGTAATTTAAAAGAATTCAAATGGAACCCAAAAACAATTTGAGCAGAACAACCATTTTCATTTTCTTCACATCTTTTCTCAGCGTTCAAGGTTAAATATTAATTATCTTTCAATTAATTAAGGGGTATAATTCAAATAATAAATTTTGGAATAATCTCAAAGCTCTGAACTGCTACATCTGTGCCGAGGCCGGGCTGGAGGAGTTCGGCGAATGCAAAACGTCCTTTCCGTTCAGCTGCGATGGGTACGCCAAACGCTTTGCGAACGACGAAAAAATACTTTGTCGGACAACGCGACACAAAACGGCAAACGGTGAATTAATTTGAATGTTTTGTGATTTTTAATTTAAATGTTTAATATTTAATTTGATTAACCCCCCAGGCACTTTTACGGTGGTGAAGGAATGCATCGCGGACAGTGCCCACCACGCGACTTTCCCGCGCAAACCCTACGAATTGGCGGAGGAATGCGACGTGCTCGAGCTGAATGGCGTCCAAGTGGCCTATTGCCTTTGTCGAGGCCCAAATTTGTGCAACGGAGCGCCAATTGTTGGCCAATTCAGCGCATTTGAAGAGGCAAAAATTACTCAAAAAATCAATTTGCAATTTAATTGCTGAAAATTATCGATAAAAAATAGGCTCAATTCCAATTCTTCAGAAGTACCCCGAACTGTTCGAGCCCGAGCCAACCGTCGTTGCCTCCGACCGGTTGTACTCCCAACAGCAGCAGCAGCCGTCGCGCGAACTTTCCCAATCAGCGGGAGACGGAGACGGCGGCGAAGAGTTGGGCGAGGAGCCCAGCCTCCGACCACCTGAGCACCGGACAAGCGGAGAGGGGGCGGCGGCCGAGTCCACGGACTTTGTGATTGTTTCATTTCTTTATAAAACGCATTTTGGAATTCTTTTCTTTCCCGGAAGCCCCTCCGGCATTTTTAGCCCATCCCAAACCAACCCCGGCGGGCAGGGCAAGATTTTGGGTGTTTTTATGGGCCTTTCGAATTAGGCAACACCCGTCACTTGAACGAATTTCACATTAAATTGCCATTTCACAGCAAATGAGCACATTCCATGGGCCAATTGTTGACGGCAATGTCCGTTTTACCGTCCCGCCCCAATTCGGAAGTACCGCTGCGCAAATTCCAACGACGGAAGAGAACAATCCGTTTGTGGCACCGCCAACGCCGCCGGACGCCAATGGAAATGGGCACGGAATGCCGGAATTTATTGGCACCGGAATTGAAAATGGTTAAAATGTTTATATAAATGTTTTTGATTAAGTCCAATATAAAAGCATTTTATAGGCAATGTCGGCTCATTCGTCACAATTCCATTGCCAACTTCAACTGATAGTGAGGAAAGGAAGTTTACAGCCTCGAACGAAATGAAAAGCTCCCCTCCGGGGACTGGAAGCCGAATGGGCACATTGCCAGGCAATTTCAAAAACAATAAATAATAAATTGAATTGAATTGTTTAAATTCCAAAAACCTTTTTTGTTTAAATTTAAAAAATTATTTTAATCCAATTTCTTATTTCGCAAAGATTTGCTATGCTTTCAATGCGGAGAATCGAATTTGCCAAATGACGGCGACAATTGCCCAACTCAAATTGTTGTCAATTGTCCCGACCTGTCAAAAACTGTGCCTGCCATTGGACGACCGTTGTGCGTTTCACGGCAAATTGTGGACACAAAAAGTGCGCAGTTCCATCAAATTAAAATAAAAAATCTTTTTTTTTTTTTGTTTCAAAATTAAAAATTGCCGTCTTTCATCTTTTCAGACAACCGTTTTGGTGTTGAAAAAATGTGTGCGACGGAACGTGCCATTCTCAACGAATTCGGCACGCGGGCGGTGCCGTTGCTGAACGGGCTGATCAACGGGGAGGTCAGCTGTGTTCAGCAACGGAAGGCGGCAGGGGACGGCGAAAGAAATGGCGACGACGGCACAGTCCATCAGAACCTTTGCCTATGCTCAACGGCACAATGCAATGGGCCGAGTGTGGGGGAACAGGTAATGGAACAAAATGAATTAAATATTGATTTAACAAATTAAACAATATTTAATTATTTTATTTTATTTGTTCAGATGCACATTGCCAACCACCAAAACGGTTCTTCACCGACGCTGACAATGCGTCCGGTTGCTTCGACGACGCCCGCCGATACGCAAACAACAAAATTAATGGTCGAAGAACAGTTTTTGTCGACCACAGCGAACGAACCGTTAAATTGTGCCGTTTGTTTGGACGTGGAATTGCGGTGCAATTAAAGTTAATTAACGATCAATTAACGGCAATATTTTAGCAATTCCGAGTCGGACTGTCGAAGTGCGCATTCCCAAAACTGTGCACATCAAATGCGGGCAGAGAAAGCGTTTTGTTTGACCCGACAGACGCAGAACGGAAAAGGTCGCCTAAGGGGACGATTCTTCTTTTGTATTTAATTACCTAATTAAAAATATATTTAATTTGGTAAATATTTTTATTCTTTTTGCAGATGCGTTCATTGTGGAAAAGAGTTGCGTGACAAAGCGCCAATTCTATCAGCAATTTCCAGAAGAATTGCAAAAACACGGCATCGACGACGTTCCCCTCGGCTGTGACGCCACTTACGACGGTGAAAAACAATGAAATTAATTAAAAGTAATTAAACTAATTATTTTGAAGGTTTTGTTAATTATTGCTTATGTGCGGGACAAATGTGCAACAGAAACTCCCTAAGCCAACAGGCGGCCGAAAGCAGTGAAAGGTGCTTTAAAGCTAATAAATCTTTTTATTAATTAATTAATTAATTTTAATTTACAGAAATGGCAACAAAACGCGATTATTAAATAGTGGTGAAAAACATTGGGCAAAAAGTGAGGAAAACAAGCCATTCTCAGTGCCACCGCCGGCAGCTGTGGCACCAAAAATGCCAACAGAAACATTAAAAGGTTGACGAGAGGAAATTGGCAAAGTTTCGCTCTTCGCAATTCCAACCAAATTAATTTAAAGCGATTTTAAAAGTTTATAAAATATTTCCAAAAAATCATTAAGATTTAATGCCGAAAATAAATATGCAACCAGCAAAGTCTTCGGCAGAATCGGTCGGGAAACAGAAGGAACGAAGGTAACTTTTGTGAGTGAAGAAAATGGGAGACAAATAATAAAATTAATTTTTTATAAATAATTCTTATTATTTAATATAAAAAGCGTATTAATTTTATTGTTGTCCCTGTGACTGATACCGGTTAAGCTAACTTTATGTCAATTTTGGATCATTTATTTGCTTCAAATTGATAGAATAAATCGGGCCGAGGGCTGAGGCAATGCTTAAATTCATTAAAATTTATATTAGCAATTAACAGCTCATTACCATATTCAAATTTAGCAGGGAAAATGCCTTTGCCGACGATCCTTCGGGCCCCAATTGGCCAACTTCGGGCCCCAATTGGCCAACTTCGGCCGTGCCGATCCCTCCGGCCCCAACCGACCTTTCGACGCCGACTCTGACACGGGATCGACTGCAAAAATGGAAGCAGAACAGCGACAGGGCCAAAAAGCCGTCCAAAGTTGACAACGACCAGTCACACGCATTTGGCAAGGAAATGCGAATTGTACACGTACTGCTTGGACTTGTTGTGTCTGTTGCGCTGCTTTAAGTCCTCAAAAGAATTTTATTGAAAAATATCTTTGATTAATTATTTTTAATTTTTGTTCGTGTTTAAAATTATATTTAATGCAATTTTAAGTGATTTAATAACAAAGATAGCTTTTGTATCCAGCACTCAGCTCATATTTTTTCCTCTTAAAATCCTATTAAATATTTTGTTAATGAATTTCTTACGGGGTTCGTGATCATTTGGAAATAGCCCACAAATGACGCTGTTGCATCGCAAATGTTAATAAAATGAAACAAAAAAGTCGGCGCCCCGTACGAATATTTTCGGCTAACTAAATTAAAATAAAAATTATTATTAAAATGATAAATTTTGTTAAATGCGAATTGTCCAATTACGGGAATTAAATGCCTTCTAAATTTTGGGGGTGTACCAAAATCCAAGGATTTCAATGCTTAAAATGACACAAGATACAGGCCTGAAGAGAGAGACACAGTCAAACGAAACGCCTTAGGCGAGCTGGGAGTTAGGCCTTGCAAACTGCTAAACCCAAAACTAAGAGTCCATGGATTAAAAAAAACCTGACTTTTTTGTGTTTTTCTGTAATGATTTTGGGGTCTGGCGATTTCCCGACCGGCTCAGTCGGGATTCGGTCTAGCTCTTTAGTTTTAAACCTTTTTAAAAGAGTTGTTTTTTATTTATGACTTATTTCGGTCTTTGGTTCTTTCAGTCAAATCGGATGGAGTTTCGCTTTATTTTACAACAAATAAAAAAATGTTCAAAAAAGCAAAATTGAAGAAAAAAAGAATTGAATTTATCAAGCTTTATCTATCCAAGCTTCATATTGTCGGCGGCATAATGACTGATTACTTTCCAAATTTACTCAGAATAACCATCGTCAAGAAACAGCATTTCTTTAAAGTTTAAGTGCAAACATTCGCCGAGTTTGGCTCTGAATTCGCTTGCCAACATTGTCATTAATTTCTTGGGGTGTAATTTAAATTATTTGCGCAATTAATTTGTTTTAAATTACCCATTTGGCCCCTTTAGAAACTTCAATTTGCATTGTGTCGCCTTGGCACTTTTCCAATTGGTCCATGTTGCCAATGTTCATCGACTCAATTTGACTTGTCGATGAAATTGCCGTTGCAAAAATAACCATTTTTTTGTTGGCATTTTGGTCTTCCAATTGTTGGCATTTTATTATTACCGTGAAATAATATTCCGCTGGACTTTGGCCAAGAGAAATTGGCAAATTCATTCCTTCGGAAACGTCCAAAACCATCGCTTTCACTTTGTTAGCTTCGGTTGAACGAAGTGCAAACTTTTTAATAAATTCAAAATTTGAGTTTGGTGGTCCGTTGGTGTCCGATTCATTGTTCTCAACAAACTTAAATGTTTTTAATATTTAAAATAAATAACTAATTTTACCTTGAAAATGCGTACTGTCAGTTTTTGTTCAAAACAATATTCTAACAATGAAAAAGGAATGTCAAAAATTGCCTTTTCTTCATTAGCCTTTTGCAGTGCCGTGCCAATATCAATTCGGGTAAATTCATCGAGGGGGCAATGCAATTGGATTTTGTATCGAAAATTTGCGGGTTTGACAAAAAGTTCGATAAATTCGCCGTAGGGGAAAGCATTAAAAATTAGGACGAATAAAAAACAGTTAAATTGAAGCGAATTATTCATTCTTACTCAAATGTATTGCTTGGAGAATTTAATAATTATGTAAAATAATTCTATTAAGTAATAGGAAATAAATATTGATTATGATTAATTGATTATTGGCAAGAGGCAATTCATGTCCCAACAAAATATTCGTGTATATTATATAATAAATAGAGAGCGGAGTGAAATATTGACCCCCAAAATGACCAAAAAACCCCAAAATATTGACCAAAAACCCCAAAAAGTGCTAAAATTTTGATTAAAAATGTGCAAAAACTGACAAAATCCAGCCAATTTTTTAAAATTTATTTTTTTATAAACCGACAAATTAAAAGATTTGAAAATTTCGATCTTTGGGCGGGGGGGGGGTGGATTTTTGGTCCAAGAAAAAGTATTTTTTAGTGGTGCATTTTTGGTTTGAATTTTTTTTAAGGGACAAATTTGTCGTTTTTATTGCATTTTTCTTAAAATTTTTTGGGAAAAGTGCCTGAAATATTGATTTATTATGAAAAATGGCGAAATAACCGGGCCCCAAACGTTGGACCCCTAAAAATAACTTTTTCTTGACCAAAAATGCATCCCAAAAGGTCGATAATTTCCGAAAACTTTTAATTTTACGGCAACATTTTATTCCTTTAATTTAATTCAATAATTTTTTTTTCTAAAAGAACCAATGCGAATGATTGTGGCCAACAAATTAATGCAATGGACAAATCCTTAAATCGATTTTTGATTTTTAACATACAATTCCAACTTAATTAATGCAATTTAAACTCGTAAAATTAAATATGCGAAAAATTCGATGACTTTTATGGGCAATTCTTCAGCGATTCACAATCATTACAGACATTGAATTTCGCCTTCCGTTTTTGTTGTCATCCAATCGCAGTAAAGGGAAACCATCGAAAAGAAACCTAATTAAAGTTTAAATATAATTTAGACAAATTAAGAATAATTAATCCCTGTCGCACCGTTTGATTCGCATACGAAGTTGCCACGACTGGTGATCCCGATCTGTTCCCAATGATCTCCGTCCTCACTTTTTGTTAATAGGGGACCGCCACTATCGCCCTAAAAATAAAAATGTATATATAAACATAATATTACCTATAAGAAATCTATTACAAAGCAAACATTGGCACCGTCTGCGCCAAATGCGCAAATTTCCGATTCCAATTTGCCATCACAACGCTCTTCCTCTTTCGGCCAAATGGTCACATTGGCCCCGTGCAAAGTGGTCGGGGAACTCCAGTCTAATTAATAACATTATTATTATTTTTATTATTATTATTCAACAATTTAATTCACCGGTTATGCGTCCCCATCCCGCAATGAAAGCTTGGTCATCCTTCGTGAAGTTTGATCTTCGAGACAATGAAACCGCTTGAGTTGAGTTATCAGTTAAGTCGAGCGAACTGTTCAGCTGAACAAATCGAAAATTTGTTTTAACGAAGGACGCTTAAAAGCTTTTTAAACTTTTGTTCCTTTGGGCATTTCAACTTCAAAGTGCTGGTTAAGTGGTGTCTCTAATTGTCGAGATTCTCGAAAAGCATTTTGTTTTGTGCTAGAGGCCATGCTCTAATTTTTAATCACCTTCACAATTGCAATGTCCTGGCCGAACACCGTCTCCGAGTAGACGTCTGCCTTGGCCACCTTCACCTGCTGTCCGATGCCATTGTCCAATTTTGCGTCCACAGAGCCCACCAAAATGGTGTAATTTTCCACGGGCTCTTTCAAAAAACAGTGACCGGCCGACAAAATGTGATCTTTGCCGATGATCGACGCTGTGCACAGTTTACGACCGTTTTGCCACACGGAGGCCATAAACGGAAATTGGGAGATGCTCGTCAGTGGCTTCCCGTGCCGAATCTGATCGTTTTGAATGACCGGTTTAGTTTAAATGCCCAACTGGAGAGCGAAATCATAAATAAATACAGGTAAAAAGAAAACATAAAAAAACAGTATAATAGATAAAAACTGTCACTCCATATAATTTTAGATTAAAATTATCACTTAAAATGATTTAATGTTAAAAACTGAAAGGCGGTTTAGCTCTTTATGCGCACAAATCCCTTAATTTTTTCGAATTAGAATGATAAGTCGAAGGCATGTTCAAATGCAAGTTGCATAAATAACTTCTGCTGGGACATTCCCATGCCAAATTACAGACAATTTCAAAATGCTTTTGGGGGCTTTTATCACGGCACTAATTGTGCCAAATTCTTATCGATTACTGTCCCTGCCCTGGCACCTTATTTTCGTCCACCGTCTGCAGTTGCTCGTCCGTACTTTTTGATGCCGCGTCGGATTGTTGCTGCGCAAAAATCACTGACAAAAATACACACAGAAAACGACGGGCAAAAGGAAGCATTTTTTGATATAAGCTGCTAAGGCAACGGGTTGGGTTGGTTCTGTTGCGATTCTCAGAGGGGGGGACCCATTTTATACAAAGTTTTGGATTGGATACAAATCCGTTTAATGTTTAATGATAACTGGGGGGGGGGCAGAACCCGTTGCAGCAAAAGAGGACGGACAAATGGGCGAGAGGGGTCCCTTGCGCAACTCAAAGCGGATCTTCCTTTCTGTCGCTGTTGATCTTTGATTTGATTTGACCACGGGAAAGGCTGACGAAAGAAAAGCCCCGAGGGAATTTGAGCGAGACCATTAAATTAAAATGAAATCGATATTCCAATAATTATTCTGAAAATAATTAGGGTTAATTAAACCCTGCGCAAATTCCTTGAGGCTTCCTCAACTCGTGAAGTTCAGACTTTATTTTAAATAATGCAAGGATTAAGAAGTTTCCAAGCTTTAACTAAAGGCAAGATTCTCGCTCAAATGAGAGGTCCTCAAGTCAGGGCTTTAGCTCATATTACTTCCTATTCTTCATGGTTCCTTTAAATTTAATTTTTCTTTACTGACACATTTCCTGTCGGATTGGGAATGAATCAAACCGGGGCATAAGTTAAACCGTCGAACAGCACGAGGTAAGATAAGGCTACCACTCTGGCAGATCCATACAACGCTAGGACTTTTATCCAATGTCAGGATACAGTATTTTGTTTATCTACCGTAACCAGCGCTACTATTTTGTGTCCTTCCGACCTCCGCCTCAATTAGCATATCTGAAACTGACTCTCTTAACTATGTAGTGTTCGGCAAATGGGCTTTTTCGGTATCGGTAAAACACCGATATGAAAAAATCCCTAAATTTCTTCGATCGATATACCAAAACGGTAATACCGAAAAAATACCGCGATAATACCGTACCGTGCCGAACACAGCTGTTAACGTCCTCTCCCTGTACGGTCACGTTATCAACACAACTATGCCCCAGCCGTCCTTTGCGTTTTTTGTTTACACGGATCTTATTATAACAAATTAAACCATTCGAAAGCTCTTAATTAAGAAGTGATCGTTTAACTCTCTCTGCAAGGGCGGAGCCAGGAATTTTTTTCGGGGAGGGGGGGGGGGGTCCAAAAGTCGATTCTTAGGGGTGTATTTTTTGAAAAATCAAAAAGATTCGATTCTTAAGGGTGTATTTTGGTCCAAACATTACAAAATTTTGAAAAATAAAAGGGTCCCCCCTTTGGTTTTTTTCTCTCAAAAAAAATTTCGGGGGGAGGGCCCGGGCCCCACGGCCCCCCTGGCTCTGCCCAGTGTCTCTCTGCACGTATAAATCTATCTAAGTATTTTTGTTCGGCTAATATGACGTCATTATGTTCGTTATCCAAAATCACTTTTCCGGCAATTACATATTTATATTTTCTGTTGGTGTTTTACACCCAGCATAATTTACAAAGGTTAGGGAGGAATGCATTTGGTGTTTAATCACTGTTAAATTGGAACAATGCGTTCACGCGGAATTTGGCCATTTTCGGCCCATAGTTTCCGGCCCAAAATTGAGTGTCATTCCCAGAACATTCGACCACCAAATACCGCATGCCCTGTGGGTACTTGCTGAACACGTGCTCCACCTTGTGCCAGTGCTCATCTGAAAGAATTCAATTTGTTGAAAATGTTGAAGTTCGACGCTGTCTCCGACCGTCCCATTGCCGGAAGGTTTTCACTGTGAGCCGTTCCTCGCCGCAACAATGCCGTCCAGCTTTGTCCCGCTTATCGTCGTGAACGTTCACGTCGATGGGAAACATCTTTTGTAAATCCTTTCATAATTTTATTAATTGAATTTTTCCCTCAGTTTTTTATGGATCGACTTCACCCCTCCCTGTCCATGCCCCTTTATTCACTTTGACTAGCTGCGATTTGACTCTGTACACTGAACCACAGTCGCGACGGTTGGCGACCAATTCGGAGACGACGATGGAAGGCACAAATTTGTCCAAAATTTCGTCCTGGTAAAATTAATAAAATTTCCATGTGCTCATTCATGTATAAATAAAAAATGTAAAGATTGTATTAAAAAATTTTTGTTAAAAAAAGTTTAGGATATAAACCGACCGTCAGCCCTTCGTCCGCCAATTTGATCACAATTCGCTTTTGAAAGTTTCTGTAACTGATCGCCACACATTCGTCCACCGCCTCCCCCGTGTCCGGACACGCCTTTGGACCGTCAATAAACCGCGGCGGAATTTCAATGCGCGCCCTGTGCCTTTGTTTAAAAGATTTAGTTGACATTTGTACCCTTTTTTAAAGCTTTTAACAAAAACAAATTTTAATAATTTCTTCAAAAAATTTGAAGACCGCCCCAAAAAGCTATAAAAAAAGAACAAAAAGTAAAGCCCGTCCTGGACCTGGATTTTTCCTGGGTCCAGAGTCCAAGTCCAGTGGAACCTCCGCGACTCTGGATTTTTTGGGGGATTTTACCTTTCTGTCAGTCGTTTAGACAAGACCATGTTCATTATTTGTAGCTTTATCTTTTAAATTAATTCTTTGGTCTGAAATATTGCCTTATTCGAAAAAACTTCTGATGGAAAAAAGAAATTTGCTTAGACTGTAAAGAGAAAAAGCAGCCAAAACACGAATTTGAGTGATTTTGGAGAAATTTTTCTTTAGGAAAAAAATCTCCAAAAAAATAAGTTTTTAGTTGCTTAAAAAGTCCAAAAACGTTCTAAAAATGACCTGAATAGTTTCTAAAAAGTACCAAATTTAGGTCTGTTGTTTAGCATTAAAACTAGGGTTGAAGCCGGGGGGGGGGGATGGTAAAAATGTCGTTTAGGTACCTCGCTCGAAATTCGACAAATCATATACCAATCAACTCCACTCTAAGCCTAACGCACGAATCTGCAAAAATTTCTGCGCGGAAATCACTTTGAAGAAAGTTATGGCCCCTCAAAGTTGGCCAAAAACCATAGGGGGGACGGGACCTTTTAACATTTTTGGAAAAAATTTTTGTTCTAAAAATGGTCTGAAAATATGTTATTTTATGACCTGATTACGAATTTTAAAAACAAAAACCGTTTTAAATTCTCAATTTTATGTTTTTATTGACAAATTCGTAATCAGGGCATAAAATAACATATTTGCAGACCATTTTTAGAACAAAAAATTTTTTCAAAAATTTGACCAAAAGGGTCCCCCCTATGGTTTTTGGCCAACTTTGAAGGGCCATAACTTTCTTCAAAGTGGTTTCCGCACAAAAATTTTTGCATTTAGTAAATGATTTTGTTAAAAAATTGACAAAAAAAATCTTTTCGGCTTTTAGAGAAAAGCAGTGGACAATTTCAAAAATGTTCATATTTTGACTAAATATTCTCGCAATACCCCTAATTAGGTAATTAGTGAGGGCGCGTCCTTTGAATTACCCTGTCTCGTCTTCTGTCCACACAATTCGTTCGCTGAATTCCCATCGCCGATCGGCCACCAAACACTCGGCCCTGCCAAATTTGGTTGTGTCCCACGCGTCGCTCACAAAATTGCGTCCAAATGGACGACGAATGGCCACGTGCCGGACAGAACGGAGGCTTAGGCTACCGACAAAGCGACGCCATTCGGGACGGTAATTGCGCAGTTCCGCCCATTCGATCCAAAAAGATTTGGAGGCCAAAATTCGATGCCATTGCTTCGAGACCTTCAAAATCAGAAAAGAAACTAAAAATCAAAAAAACAAAAAGCACAAAAACTTTCAACACTCTGAAATTTATTAACTCATCTCACAAAAAAGACTATACAAAATTAAAAACGCACCAACGCGCATGAAATGAGAAGTTCTTTTGCCGGCATTTGTAAGAGAATCGATTCCATGCCGTTGTCGGGAGCCGCGGACAAATCCATAATTATTTGCTGCCGTTCTTTTAGCATCATCACATTGCCCATTTAGGGCAAAGATTTTCTAAAGAAATGCGTTCAGTCTTTTGTAAGATTGCGCAAAGCTTTTGACATTTGTCAAAAAACCGGATTTTCGCTTTGTCCCCGAATTTCTTTTTTTGATAATAATCAATTTCATATTTACTATTAGGACCGAGATTTATATTGATTAAAAAACGCGAAATATTGACCAAAAAGTGTCAAAATATTTTTAAAAATGTGCTAATGACCAAATTCAGTCAATTTTGCGTGAAGACCTTCAGAATTCGCCAATCTTTAACAGTTTCCCTCTATATAAACGTGCCTAAAAATTGTTCAAGAAATTTTCGGAAAAATGCCTAAAATACGGATTGGATTTACTATGTAAAATTGACGAAATATTGATTTATTTTCAAAATGCCGAAATATTGATTTATATTGACTAATTGCTCTAATTAATGAATTCTATTTTCGGGCTTTTCTCGTCAAACCCCCCTGTTCGCAAAAAAAAACATGTAAAACTTGAAAATCTCGGCCCTATTTATTATATTTTCAAAAAGTTTGGCGTTTTGTTTTTTGAACAAATTTGCCCTTCACTTTTAATTTCTTTTTGCTCGTGGACAGACGAAAAATGTTTGCCAAAAATTCCTTCAAAATTTAATTGCTTTGAATTGTGATTATTCTTTTTTGGCATTGGCATTTTTGTTTATGCGTGCCGTTCTTTTTGCAATGAGTCCTTTGCTGTGCCTCGTTGGCGTCGCCGTCCATTTTCTGCTGCTTTACGCCATTTTTGACATATATTTTTCCTCACCAATTGTGCGCGGGGCCCGAAGCTTCAAAATCACTTCAAATTCTGACAATTTTACGCCCGCCGATCGACTCGTTTTTTTCTCGGCAGGTTTAATTCTCTAAGCCTAAGCCTAAGAGAAGGGCATTTTGATTGCAATTCGGAAGGCTCCAATTTTTCCATAAAATGCCAATTACTTTCCAAAGATGGACTTCGCGCGCGAACATTCTATGACCATCCAGAACTTTCTCCATATTTGCACGGACTTATCCGGGAGGGAAAAGTTTGTGTAATTGTCATAATAAATATGGAAATTTATCGAAAAAATAATATTTTGAGGCCGCCTGGGGCAATTTGCAGAGTCATGTGCCAACCGAGTCCAGGCCAGGCCATGTGGCGATGATGGCGGGGTTTTATGAGGACGTCAGCGCGGTCACCCGCGGCTGGAAGTAGTCGATTTTTAGGGTTTAATTGAAATTATTTTTAAAGTCGAAAGAATCAATGCTCTCCCCCCCCCAGGCATAATCCGGTGCCATTCGACAGCACTCTGAACCAATCTTCAATGGCATTTTTGTGGGGTTCGCCGGACATTGTGCATTTGTTTGCCGAGAATGTGGCCAATTCACAAGCGGAGAGTTATTCCACCGATTTGGAGGATTTTGCGGATGAGGACGCGGCCCAATTGGACCGATGGGTTTTTGAGAGGGTTAAGGTAAAGCCGAAAATTTATGTTTCTTAAATAAATGAATTCGATAAGACGCTTCTGCAATTGAAATGGTTTTTTTATGAATTGGGGCTTCGATCGCCCCCTCCCGTCCATTCGACAGACGTCGTAAAACCGTCAGGAATTTTTTTTTAATTTTTTAAAACAAAATTCGTTAGCATTTTAAAAACCTTAAGGCATTTTTCCGACTCCGGAGTGAGGTGATCTGCAAAGTCCCCCCCCCCCCCCGCCGCCGCTTATTGAGGCAAATTAATCACTTTTATAATGTTTTAGAATTTTTTGGACGATGCGACGGCCAAAAGTCACCATTTTGGCATTCGACGTTCTTCCACCTTTTTCCTCCATTTGCTCGGCCTGGACACGAACGGACACGGGCACAAGCCCAACTCGGAGCAGTACTTAAAAAACATCGCCACCGTCGACAGAGGCGTCAGCGAGACCGTCCAACTTTTTGAAACATTTTTTGGCGATAACCGGTCTAAAATCTGTCAGTTGAGTTTGGCACATTCAAACAAAAAAACATTTTAGCACGGCTTTTCTGTTTACGGCAGACCATGGAATGACCGATTGGGGCTCACACGGTAACTATTTGCAGAAGTGCACTGATTTTTAGAATATAAATTTAACGTCACTTTCATGCCTTGGGGGGAGGGAGGGAGGGGGGAGTCATAAAGATTTATTTATGTAAATTTATATGCCATTTGAACGCCGTTTGTTTGAGTCCAAGAGAATTGTCAGGTTCCAACCAAAGAGCCCCTAGATTGCCCTTTTAAATGGCAATGCCGCTTTTTGAAATTTGCCATTTTTTGTGAAGTTTTTTCCGTTAAAAAGTTCAAATAACAACTCAAATTGCTTGCGCACACTCGACCTTTAAATTTAAACCGTTTTTAAGTCTCGGTACTGAAGTACCCTTTAGCTGGGAACTCAAATGGAATCGATACATTTCTTACTCGAGGGTTGAGACTCTCGGAACATTCATATCCAACTCTCGATTCTCGACCCAACCTTTGCATTGGCAAGGCGACGGCACCGACGATGAGGTGAACGTGCCGTTTTTGGCCTGGGGTGCCGGTGTGGAGCCCGGCGCCCCGGGCCAAAAAGTGGCGCTGGCCCAGGTGGACATGGCCCCGTTACAAGCCGCACTGCTCGGCACCGCCATTCCCGTGAACAGTTTCGGCACCGCGCCTTTGCAACTTTTGCGTGCAACGCCAAAGTACAAATTTTTAGTGGCACACGCAAATTTCAAACAGGTGAAATGTGGAACAATCACGAGACATTTACTTTATGGCTTGGAATTTTTGAAACTCCTGAAAATTGTCCTTTTTAAATATTTAAACTTACCGTATCCGGCAGATGGTGGAACAGTACGCCATAATCCGTCAGGAGCGATTGTCGCATTCGTTTCGAATGTTTTTTACCGAGGCGCCCTTTCTACGGTACGACGCACTGCGCTATATTGAAGCGGAAATTGACCGTTTGGCACAACTGAAACGCTTCGAGGCGGCCTGCCGGGTGCTTCCTCACTTTTTTATTTCTGAAAATTGAATTTTTTTTTTTTAAAATCTCGGACTTAACCCGGTACTCTAGGCCAAGGGGTTTTTTTTCAATCGTTCGGCAAGCATTTTATGGGTAAATTGTAAATCTTTTTGAGGTTTGTCTGAAATGGATTCGGCCGGTGCACGAGGCCCTCGACTATTACCATCGCTATCACCGCTTCAGTCAGGGCACGGCCATTGCGGCACTGTTTTTTGCATGGAATTTTTTGCTTTACGCCTCAATTTTTGGGTGGGCTATTAAAACATAAATTGAAATTGGTTCGTTTTGGAATTGTCAATTTAATCGTTTTTAATTATTTTGACACTTTTATCAGCTCCCACCAGCGCCTCTCTGTCCGCCGCCTGTTCACCCCCAACCGCCCCTTCTGTGGCCTTTTGTTCATCTCCGTCGTTCTGATCCGTCTCCAATATTTGCCGTTGTCAAATTATTTGTACTTTTTGAGTCCGATTGCTTTGTTCTCTGTCGCGCTGAATATGTTGGGATGGCAACAGAACTTTGGCTGCTGGAACATTAATAACGCCCGGCAGCAATATTTGGACTACAAAATGCCAGAAAGGAGACAAATTGCGGCATTTACGGCAAAAATTGGCTTGGCTGGTAGAAGATTTATTTGTTATTTTGTAAATTGGAGAAGTTTTGGGATTTGGGATTTGAGATTGAAGGGATTGCAATTGCAGCGATTCCCTAAAGTAATCAGAATTTCCATGACAAAAACCCTAACCCTTTGAAGTTTAAATTAAATGATGTTAATGAGTTTCCCTAACCCTTTGGAGTTTAAATTAAATTGATGTTAATGACCAAAACCCTTTGAAGTTTTGTCCGTTCTTTTGCTCGTCGGCGTGTTCTTTGAGCGCACAATGCTTTCCCTGGTTTTTGCTGCCATTTCGCCTTTTTTTCTGTTCTCAAGAAAAGTTTCTGTTGGCAGAGAGTTCAAATGGTTTAATTTTGATGCATTTTTTAAATATAAATAAAAATAATTAGTCATAATTTCATTTTAGTTCCTTGGCCTGGTTTTTGCTTTCGTTGGTTTTAGCCGTTTTTCCCCTTTTGCCCACCGTCGGCGGCGCCCCAAATGCCTTTTTGGTGTTTTTGGCAGAATTTGCCGTTTCAATCGCTCTTCGAAATTATATTTCGAAACAGCCAAATTCAAATTGTGCTCCGTCCATTTTGATCGCCTATCGATGTCACACATTCATTACGATAATGCTCCTAATTACGGCAATTACGGTGAACATTTGGAGAGGGGGGGGGTGGGTCATTTGAAATAACAATTAATTTATAATAAAATTTAATATTAATTTTAGGATTCTTCCAAAATGATTCGCCCTTTTGCGTGGCTTTCGCTGCCTTCGGCGTTTGTTCTTCCCATTTGGGCGTCCCCGGGACGCCTTTTCGATCGGCTCACTTTGTGGCTTTCATTTCTTCAGGTCCGACAAAGCATTTTATTCTAAATACTTTATAATTTATTTATTTAATATAATTTTTATAAAATATATTTCCATTTCAGTTGCCTTTTGTGATGCTTTCAGTTGGCCACGAGGCGCTGTTTTTGCCAGTTTTCTCCGTTTTTTTGCTGCTTTACGTCCTTTTGGAGCAACCAAACATTGCCGGAACCCAATTTTTGGACATCGAAATTGGAGAAAAAATCATTTTTCAAGGCAAAAAAGGCAAAAAGATTTATATTATACGAAAAATTAATTGCTAAAAGATGAATTTTTCTATTTAAACTTTTTTTAGTAGTGACTGGCCAAATTGTAAATTTAACGAAACTCCGGGCCGGCCCGGTAGGGTTTGGGAAATAGAATTGGACCCGCGGGCTTTTTTTCGAGCAGCCCAAAAAGGGCCGGGGCATTTTTGGAGGGTTTCGCCGGGGGGGGGGGACTTTTTTGGGAAAATCCGAATCCTACGGCCCGGTCGGTGCCGCGGTCACTAAAATTGTTAATTTTTGAAAAAAAAAACATTCAGACGATTTGCTTCTTCAAAGGCACCCTACAGCATCCGATTGGTCGAGAGCCTTTTTTCTGGTTGCCACAATTGAAATGGGTAAGGCGCAATTTCATGAATGATTTTATATAATTTTACGGAATTTTGCTAATTCAATTTAATATGAATTTATTAAATTAAAAAAAACATTTCTTTGCAGCGTTTTTCGGCACCGGAAACATCGCCTCTCTGAACTCGTTCAACCCGTCCTTTCTGCGCCATTTCCTCTCCGTTTTCTCCCCTTTCACAATGGCATCTTTGCTGTTCCTCAAAGTCGGCATTCCTTTCTTTGCCCTTTCTTTGTGCTTTGCCGCCGCCGCTTCCATCGATGGCAAATATTTTGTGCAAAAAGTGCACAACATCGGGCGCCTCTCGGCAATGGTTGCGATGATCACCAACGCAATGGCAATGGTTCGCTGACAATGAAATGGCATAAATGCCAAATTTGAATCAATTTTATTTGACTTACTTTTCCATTCCCTCTACCAAAAGGTGTTCTTTTGCTGTCTTCGAACGGACGGTTCATGGCTTCAGATCGGCATTTCCATCAGCAATTACGTGATCTGTTTGATGTGTTCCGCTTTCGTTTATTTGCTGCTCAACATTGCCAATGCTTTGCTTCACCTTCCGCCGGTGGCCCAATGATTTTTATGTACATAAATTATTTTTTAAGTTTTAATTATCTGTTTGTGTAAATCCCTTTGAATTTTTTGCCTTTAGCTTTAATTATGAATTTGAAAAATGCATTTTTATTTAATTTTGTATGTTTCGGTGTCTCTTATCGAAAATTTTTGAATAATAAATATTGAAACTCGAAGTTTTAAACATTTATTTGCCTAGCTATTCATTTAAATATTAGCATTCACTAAAAGTTGTGATCGGTTTCTTTTTGTGATAATTCTCAACGAACGAATTGCCATCGTCCGATCAGCGACCGGTCGGGTCGATGGAGTTCTTCTCCCCCATTAATCTCTCATCCCTTCTGATCCCATCCATTCATCATCAATTCTTCCACCACCAAACAAGTTTTTCCTTAAAAATAGCAACCATTCGGAACCGAAAATCGCTCATCCCACACAATCAACCAAATTTTGGGCAGCAAATTTCCTGTTGCCCTGGAGGGAGAGAGTGTCGATTGGTAATTTAATCATGCCGTTTAACGCAAAAAAAGACTTTAATTGGCAGTGCAGGGTGATGGTCCATCCGATCATAAGGAGCTGGCTGATTGATTGATCACTCCCCCAGGGCATCAACGAAGAAAAAAGCTTTTCCCCCACAAAATGCTTGATTTCCTTCGCAAGTTCAGTCACTGCCATTGCTTTGATTATCTTGTGGTGGAAGGACGCGTTGATAATCTCTGTTAAAACCTGAAGCCAAATGGACGGGTGGTGGGTGGGTATATAAAGGGGAGGGTAGTCGCCACTTTTGTTGAATGAATCAGTGAATCAGTCAAATCAGTGCATTTGGCCTAACCAATTCGATTACCGATTTCCTCACAATCAAATTTTAACTTTTTCCCATCAAGTCGACCATGAAGGTTCACACGGCCACCTTCTTGGCCTCCTCCGTGTCGGGCATCTCCTTGCTGGCCTGTCTGGTGCTTATTGCAAACATTTACAACGATGTGCAGCAGATTTGGCAGGAGTTGGACCAGCAAATTGTCGTTTTCCGTGCCGAGACGGACGACCTGTGGCGCGACATGATGAAGCTGGGCCAGAAAGCGCGCGTTCGGCGCGGCGCTGCAGGGTACGAAAGCGGAAGCGCAGCGGTCAACGCCGGCCCCAGCGTGTCTGCCGGACCTCACGCACCTTCTAACTCACGTTAGTAGCATTAAACTAGGGCTAAGTGCTAAGTTCTTTTAGTTTGTGTTTCAATTAAATCATTTCTCAGGCGGATCGTCCCACGCTAATGGCGGCGCCTCGCCCGGCGTTCCCCCCGGCGGCGTCGCTCCACCCAGCGTTCCGCCAAGCATCCAGACCGGAGCACCCGGAGCTGCCGGATGCAGTAAGTGTAAGAGCAGTTTTTGGTACAAAAAGCATTTTGCAAAGATTGTCAAACTGGCTCGGCAAACCGTTGCCCGGCTGGTCCACCCGGGCCTCCTGGAGTGCCTGGAAAGCCCGGAAAGGAGGGAATTGATGGCATTCCCGGTCAAAGCGGTAAGGACGCATTGGACGTGACTCCGGAAGTTCCACAGTTTGGATGGTTGGTCATTGGAATTGGAAGATAAGTAACTGATATTTTGTACTATTAAGCTTCAACTGTCCCTCCGGACCCCAAGGGCAGGTGGGCCCTATCGGACGTCCTGGCCCGAAGGGTCACGGGGGCGCGAAGGGTCAGCCTGGACACTCTGGTCGCGACGGCAACCCCGGACCGGCGGGCGAACCGGGCCCCCCCGGCCCGGTAGGTCCTCTGGGCACGCCTGGCCTCCAGGGCGAGAAGGGCCGCGACTCGGAGCATCAAATCGGTCGTCAGGGACCGCGTGGCGCCCGCGGACCGACCGGAGCGCTAGGACCTCCTGGCGAACCCGGACTCAGTGCACCGCCGGGCGTGCCCGGATCTGGTGGAGAGCAGGGCGGACCGGGCCCCGTGGGAGTGCCGGGAGGCCCAGGAGCGGCGGGAGAGGAGGGCGCCGCCGGGCGGCCAGGCCCCGACGCGGAGTATTGCCCATGCCCGCAACGCTCAGAGGGCGGCGTGAAAGGCGCCGGCGCTGGACAGTACCGCAAAGCCTAAACTGCTGCAAAGTTGGAAAGCAAATGAAAAAGACGACAATAATGAAGATGTTGGATATGTCTTGAAACTTTGATAAATGAATCAATTAGCGAAAATTGATTTGAATAAAAATATGAAGCAAAATCAGAAGAAGGGTTTTCGGTTCCTGGAAATTCTTTGGGTACCCGAACCGAGATACAAACCAAAAAATCCCGGTTCTACAATTCGTTCCGGTTTGGTTCGGAACGGACAACCCTCGTCAAAAGGAATAATGTTCATTAATTTGAATTAATTAGTAATGTTATAGTGAAATCTGTTTGATTTACTGTGAGGTTCCACCGATACTACCAACAAAAAAAAAACTTTCTTTGCTGTAAGGCAAAAAAAAAACATTTTTTGGTGTAAAGACAAAATTGCCCCGGTGATGTGTGATGATGATCTTTTTTTTGTGAATTTTGTGTTGTCAAAACGGCCTTGAAAACGACGAGAGTATTAATTACAAAATGGATAATGTCTTGCGAATGTAAAGTTGGGAATGCCCGAGGCTCAAATGGGGACAAAACAATTTCTTTTACTGCTTTGGCATTCTCAAAGCGAAGAGTGGCAAAATGCAAGACCAGATTCTAGCCGAAATATGTGAAATGAGACGAAAAGCTACGCATTAAAGAAAGAATTGAAAGAAAAGAAAAAGCTTGTAAAAGGAAGCAACTATTTAATTGTTGATTGGTCACTTTAATGAAACTTAAGCTTCCCAAAATTTAATTAATGAATTAGAGAAGCGGATGTGGCCAATTGATCATTTGGTTGGGCGACAGATCGACAGCGTTGTCGGCTGACCGGACCGGTGTGTGACCGCGCAACGCAAACTTTCCAAACTTTCGCCATCCGCCAACAAAATAAACAAAATTAAATTTAACATTACTAACTTTTTGGGACTGTATTTCGTCAGCAGAAGGCGAAAGGAAACGAACGTTTTTTTGTTGTTTGTTCATTTGCTGATTATTATTAATCCATTCCCTTTCATCTTTCACATTTTATCACTTTTTTTGTTTTTGGAGGTTCGGCTGCCTGCGCGAGGTCAAAACTCGTTTTGATGATGACGCTCGGGGGCGGCAACACTTTCAATCGGCCGGACAGCGAGCGGCGGCAGGGCAAAGGCGAAAAGTCACCGGACGGACCGTTACGCCGTTCCGTCAAAAAAACCAAAAAACTGAAGGCCATCATCCTCCGCCTCTGACATGGCATAATCCTTATTTAAGGGAGTTCTAATTGCTAAACCATCGACAGAAAGCGAATTATTCGACACAAACATTTCATAACCAACAAACATTTTCAATTTGAAACCCTTTCAGAGAATGCAGGAGACTCAAATTGTTGTCGGAGTCGCCTCCGTGTGCTCCCTGCTGGCCATCGTTGCCACGCTCGTCGTTGTGCCTTCGCTGTACTCGCAGATCAACGAGATCAGCTTGAAGGTGCACGACGGAGTGCAGGTACTTGAATCCCCTCCCCTCCAAAAATAGATGACACAAAACCATTCCGTTAAAGGCGTTCCGTGTAAACACCGACTCGGCCTGGAACGAACTGATGGAGGTGCAAGTCACGGTCACCCCTCCGGCGAAGCCCCGCGAGAATCCGTTTGCTTCCATCTTCCGCTCCAAGCGTCAGCTGCCCGGCCACTGCCAGTGCGCCGGCGTCCAGCATCCCCAGTGTCCGCCTGGCCCACCCGGACCCGCAGGTGCCCCCGGACAGCCTGGGCAGCCCGGACACAACGGAGAAAACGGAAAGCCTGGAGCGCCAGGACAACCCGGTCAGAGATTAATTGATTAAATAACATTAGTGGTCATTAAATGATTAATTTGAAAACTATAGAGATTAGAAAGATGACAAGACAGATGGTAATAGAGTAGGGGAAGCTAAATTAATCACTAATTCTAGGACCCCCGTGCCCGAATGTGTACCACCCATGCCAACTATGTCCGGCAGGACCACCGGGCAAACCTGGAGGACAGGGGCCAGCTGGGCCATCCGGTTTGCCTGGAAAGCCGGGTCAACCGGGATATGGTGGAGGTGTGGGCCCGCCGGGACCGCCTGGACCAACTGGACAAGCCGGAGCTCCTGGTAAACCTGGAGAATTGGGACAGCCAGGACAACCCGGACAGCCAGGCATTATTAGGCAAGTTCTGGCCGTTGTTGGACAAAAAGCGCAACAAAACATCTCTTTTACAGCAAGTACATTCCCGGCCCGAAAGGCCCGCCCGGTCCACCCGGAGCTCCTGGACAGCTCGGATCGCCGGGACGACCTGGAAAGCCTGGAGACCAGGGAGCGCCCGGAGCGATTGGCCCACCCGGACATCCTGGCCAACCCGGAACGCCCGGACAACCTGGTCACCCCGGAGCTCCTGGAGCACCCGGCAAAGATGCCCAGTACTGCAGTTGCCCACCACGTGGCGGCTCTTATGGCGTGGCTGGCGCTGGCGCCAACGCTGCACCGGTCCCCGCTGAGCAAGCGCCCGTAGCAGCCGAACCTGTGCCGGAACAACCGGCCGAGAGTCTTGGCGTTGCGCCTGCAGAGATGGCATCCAATGTCGCTGGCGGTTACGGGAACAAGAAGATGTAAACCGGATTGAGAAGAGAAAGCTGTGAGGGCAAATGATGATGAGAATGACCATCGGACAGATCAGAACAGATTTGGATTGATGAAGATAATGAATAAATAATAATGCATGCTTTGCAAAGCCAACTTTTTGATTTGGACTAGCTTTTTTAGTCCATATACCCAGAATTTTAAAATGACCGGGTCTGGAAACCGAATTCCAGACACTAGGAATAACCCGGGCCGGGTTCGAACAACCCGGATACAATTTTTTTGTGATTTGGCACATTTTGACGGTTTCTGTCAACTAATGAAGTTTTATGCCTTCCAATTTGCATGTGCCGCTTTCGAAACAAAAATAAAATATCCTTATTTAAGCATATATTTGAATAGTGGACTATCGGTTGGGGCTTCATTAAATTATTTTATAGTGTTTTCATTATTTAAAATTATATTGTTCTTTTTACTCTTTGCCCACATTCTCGAGGTGTTGTCCGTTTTGTTAACCCAAAAAGCGAATTGAATCCCGTGAACCAATGGTTTTTTGTTCTCTTTTACTACATTTAGTTCGGCGATATTCTATCGCTTACGACCATACCACGTTGAAAGCTTGTCACAATTTTTTTTTTGTTTTAATCATTTAGATTTTGTTTTAATCATCGACTTTTATTCCCCCTTGATCACAAGCAAATATTTAAATGGAGTGATCGGTGTTTGATAAGCTGTTACCTAACGAATATTTTTTTTTATTTAGGTACTTTTCCAAAAAGGGGTCATAGCATCTCTAAACTATTTTACCAATATCGATTTTAAATTTTTGTTAATTTACATTTTCTTATAATCGCCATAAAAATGGATAGTCGAAGAGAAGTGCGCTTGGTTTTATCCCATAAACAATATTATGGAGATCGGAGTTGCAGCAAGAAAATAACAAATGATGGGAAATCGAAACAAATGATGGTAATGAATGAAAAAAACGATGTCATTTGTCCAATCACTGACCAAAGTGATCAGACAGACCGATCACTTCGCCTGCTGCTGTTGTTGCTGCTGCTGTTGTCGACTCTGCAGAATTTCTTTCCTCGACGCTTCCTGCGGATTAAATTATAAAAAATTGATTTTTAGAAATTGTTGGCTTAAACAATTTCAACAAGCTTTCTTTCGATCCATCTATTTTCTAAAAATTCAGAAATATGGCCAATTTGCCCTGTAAACATTAACAAAAGAATGGACAAATTATAAAAAGTATATTCTAAATCCGACAGGTAAAAACGGCCGACCTGAAGCAGTGCCGTGTCAATTCCGTCCGTCGGAAGGTGGACATAGCGAATCACAGAGCCCCGAATGAAGCAGTTCTTCACCGAAATCATATGGGGATGCCTGAGAAAAATGCGAAAATACTCAACTTTTTAAGACTTTTTATCTTAAAATATTATTTACTATAAATACCCAAAACATTCAATTTATAGAACAAATCAACCCAATTTTTGTTCACCTGTCAACGTCCGTCACCGAAATGTCGTTGACTTTCATATTTAAATATTGATCCACCGAATGCAAAGTGCCGCAGATACTAAAATTATAGAAAATTCTATTAAATCCAAATAAACTTTTTTATATCATTTTTTCGAGAGCCGACCTGAGATCGTTTTTCAGCTCCACGATCACTTCCCGGCCCACCATTGACTTGAAGAATGAAAAGAACAGCATCCTCAAAAAATTAAAAAAAACAAAAGAAAATAAAAACTTTAAACAAACAGAGAAATTAAAATGCGAATTTAAGTTAAACGTCGTTTAAAAATAAATTTGTGTAAAGCGCATTTATCACAACGTTTGTTTTAAATAAAATTTTAAAAAATGTCCAATTTTCTGATCAACATCGATCGCCGTCTCCTTTCCACCAACTCATCTCCAAATAATAAGGCACTGGCGAACCCACACTGACCATGGCCAACAAAATTCGCTTTCTGACCTGAAAACATATGGCATTTACCCACTTCCGAACCTGTCTAGATGTTCAAGAACATCACCTCAAATTAGGAAATCGTATTTCAGACCAGTGTTTTGCTGTTCCAACAATTTTGAACCTGTTCCTGTTCTGTTCTCAAATTTTAGAACAGCCTGTCTGTTCTGTTCCGACCTCGAGAACAGAACAGGAACAGAACAGAGGAAACTGTTCTTAGCCAAATCGAAATTTTTGCGAGTGAAATTCAGTCTTTTAATTGATGATGCATTAGACAAAGTGTTCAATCACTTCCTAGTGATGCTCGAGACCTAACTTTACCGAGACTTGATCCCGAGACTCGAGAATTGACTCCCAAAAATCCGAGACTTTTACCAAAATTTTTTAATTTAAGTTCAAAATAGGTTTGATCCCGACCCCTTGGGCGGGAAAAGGAGGTTGGGGTTGGTCATGTCGAAGGTCGGGGGCGACCCAATTTTGAGAATGGAAAGCAACTCAAATTCAAAATTTTTTGAGAATTCTGCTTTACATCAGGGGGGGGGGTCGGCGGTGCCGATAGGCGCCGCCGAGAAAATTTTGAATTTTTGACTTAATTTGTTAAGGGATTTGCAACCATTTTTTGAAGATTTTGATGGAATTGTTAAAAAAACTGGTCTTGATTTTTAAAAACAACAAAAGGGTCCCCCTATGATTTTTTTTCTCAAGTTTAATGAAACAAATAAAAAATTTTTATGTCTTCAAAAAATATTAAATCTAAAATATTTTTAATTACCATCAAAGTTCATAAAGAGAGAAAAAAAAATCATTTACAAAGTCAGGGGTTCAAACTCACAGCCCCAGGCATCACATATCACTCACCATTACACTACACCACACCAGGGAGTAAAATAAAAAGAATAAAAAAGATTTTCACTAGGGAAAGTTAAACCTTAGCCAAAATTGAATCAAACTCAGTTTAACCACTACGCCACCTGAGATCATACTAAGTAATTGGAAAATTTCAAATATATTACTCAATAAAAGTTCAATTCTTCAATTTTTACCCTGTTCTAGCTTGGCCTGTTCTGTTCCTGTTACAAGGATTTTGAATCCTGTTCCTGTGCTGTTCTGAAATCTTAGAACAGAACAGAACAGGCCAAGCTGGAACAGCAAAACACTGCTTCAGACTAGTTGTGTTGCGCATCTACTAGCTCCCTCCCCCCTTCCCCACCTGAGTGCTCGCCCTGGACACGCCGATCAGACTGAGAGGCCTCAACGGGGACGACGCGCTATCGTTGGCATTTGCATCCGTGCACAACACCATAAACTCGGAGTGCTGCTCGGGCGGCGGCTTACGATATGCCAAATAATCGCAGCCAAATTTGGCACCGTCCGCCAGGTAAAATCCCTTTCGCCAAAGGTCCCGAAACACCGCCAATCGGACGCCGTAAACGGCATTTTGCGGGAATTGTGGCAAAAAGTCGGAGTAAATTTGTGCTGAACACGACGGCACCACTAAAATTTCTAAATTTTTACCTTTTATGAAACATAAGTTTAAAAAATGGTTGGTGGTCTAACCGATTAAGTGTTTAGCAAAAGCGTAGTCAGGAATTTTTTTCGGGGGGGGGGGCTAATTTAAAAAAAAATCGATTTTTAGGGTGGGGATGTATTTTTGGGGTTTATTACATTTTCTTAAGGAATTTTTCGAAAAAAAAGGTTGAATTTTAGGGGTGCATTTCTTAAATACAATTTTTTTGCGAATTCTGCTTCACTTTTAGGTGAGTGTCGGTGGTGCCGTAAACGCCGCCGAGAAATTTTTTTAAAGGTTTAACGATATTTGTTAAGAAAAATGGTCCAATGCAATAAAAAGGAAAAAATACACTCCCTAAAACAAATTTTTTTGGAAGAAAAAATTGCTTAAGAAAAATGCTCATAAACCCCAAAAAAGGGAGAGGGTCGGCGGTGCCGATAAGCGCAACAGGAAATTTTTTTTTATGATTCTAAAAACGTTTGTTAAGAAAATTGGTCCAAAAATTACGAATGTTGCAAAACAAAAGGGTGCCCCTATCGTATATTTCAGAAGTTACAATACCTTCGCTCTTTTGTTGCCGCTTCCCCAATTCTCTTTGCCGCAATTCGTCCATCGCTTCGGCCAGTTCATCCGGTGTACACTCTTCAACTCTTCCGGCATCGTCGGCGCACCCATTTTCTGGTAAAGAATTTGTCTTTAACAGATTATTTTCATTGGTTTTGTGGTTTTGAATTAGCTTTATTAACCAAATGCTCATGTCAAATTTGACTTTTCGTAAAGCTATTTAGGGCGGTTACCCCAAAGAAATTTGAATATCAATTTAAAGTGACAACTTTTAGGAATACCATACAAAACATGGCCAAATTCCGTCAAATTCCATTCTCGAAGTTTGGATTGAAAACCCAACCCAATGTCGAAGTAAGTTTTGCCAAAAGTTGGCTTTGTCCCTCTAAATTTAACCATTTTGGTCCGCTTCCGTCGTATGTTCCATGGCGAACTGAAGCCGGTCTAATTTTCGCACTTTCAATGCCTTTGCTGACAATAAGCCGTCGATCGAAAGTGCTTTCCTCTTTTGTGCTTTGATCTTCCGTCCGATCACAATTTGACGGGCCATCGATTGGATGCGCTCATTATCGGCACGATAACTCGGCTAAACTGTTTGTTTATGCTTAATTTGGGACAAAAATTTGCAGAAAACTTAAGTAATATCCGAATCATGCCACCTAAATCCACGAGTTTTCTCGTAGAGTTCGTTTTGGTGGCTTCATATTCTTTTAAAAACCCTTATAAACTTTGAAACCTTAATTGCTGCTTCTCCATTGTCTTTCTGCGTAAAAATAACATCTGCAGACCCTTTTCCAGCATTTCGAAAGCGTTTGAGTTGAGCAAAACCTGCGCAAAAAAAACAGATAAATATCGAAGGAATCTATTTTATTATTTAAATTAAGCGCTTCTTAATTTTGAAAACTGTAAACTTGAAAACATACAACCGCTTAAAAAGCTAAACAAAATTCACCGTTTTCGAGCAGTACTTGGGCTTGCTCAGGCAATAGTACAACTGAAAGGTTGGGCAAGTCGATGCCCACCTCATCTTTGGGCCGATGAATCGAGTGGCACAAAAGCCGGAACTCGTGGAGAAGCCGATCGACACCTCAAACATTTTTGACAAATAAACACCGCTGCTCGGTCTTAGCTTGAGATTTGCAAATTTTTACCCAATTTAAGGCAGTTTTTTTTTGGAAATTATCCAGAAACTAAAATTCGCCAAATCTCTTAGAAATGTAAAGATCCAATAAACACCATTTAGAAAAATCCATTTGAAAAGGCTTCTTACCATCGAAAACGGCAAAGTTTGAAGAGCAAAGATTAAAAATTTGGATTTTGTCGGACGATTTACGAGGAGCACCGGACATTCTCAGGATACCTTCGTTGGATTTTAAAAAACCAATAGCTTACTTTTATACCAAATGAGGAATTTGTACTTATATTTTGGGATTGGCTCGGTTCCGAATAAAATATGTCCTCTCGTCGAGCTGAGTACGAATCAGCAAAAATTTCTTGCCGGCGGCCCGCAACTTTGATTTTAGCATTTTTCCCCTTCCCGCAAATAATTTCCTTGGCGAAATGTTTCAAAATTTTAACTTTCAAAATTTTTTAATGTCGGCGCCTATCGGCACCGCCAACCCCCCGCCACCCCGCAGAAGTTTTTTCAATTTGCAATAATTATGGATTCAAAGAGACTTTGTGGTTCATAAGCTTAAGCCTAAGCCACCCTGGCTCAAGGGTTCGTTCACTGTACTTGTGGTCACATGCAGTGTAACCTTTTTCCCCCTATTTTTAATGGTTTATTTTTGTTTAAATTTTTTAATTATTTAGATTTTTTTTTAAAAATATCGACTTTTAATTCTCCTTGATCAAAAGCAAATGTTTAAATGAAGTGATCGGTGTTTGATAAGCTGTTCTTAATGAGAAATTTAAAAACAAATTGCAAAAATTATGTATCAAAATTTCTGTTTACATTAAGATTCATTTAAATAGAATAATCGCAAATAAAGTTGAATTAAAAATAAAATGTTTGATGGTTAATTTGAAGAGAGCAAATCCGTTCATTTTAATGTTTATTTGTTAGAGAGGCCCATTATGGTTTCCACGGCTTTGTAAAATTTGTCCTCGTGGAGAATGGCCATATGCGTTGGCCCATCAATCTCCACCACTTTTTTGACCTTAATTTTGGTGAATTCGATTTATGTTAATTTTCCTGAAATTAATCAAATCATCCAACCAATTTGCCTTCGTCCATCCATTTTTGGCACACGCGCAACGATTCGATGTTCACCAATGCGTCCCCATCGCCCATTTTGGCCTTGGGCCGTTTTGCGATTCCGTTCGTGTAATTATAAAAGATCGGCATTCCGTCGGCGGTTTTCGAGTGCACACAAAACATCTGATCAGAAGAGAAGTCAAATAAATTAGTCCAATTAATTGCACTAATCATCTAAAAAATAAAATAAATTGTGCCACCGGAGTGTATTTTTGTGCGTCGACGGTTGCGGTGAGTTCGTGGTAAAGTGGTGCCATATAGGCACTGCCTGCGAGTGCCAAAAATGCATCCATATTTTTGGTAGAATAATCGACGCCCGCGAGGGTCAAAAGCGTTTGGTTGGGCGGAAATGCCAACGTGGAGGGAAGCATCGCGAAAGAGGAGGGCATTGTGCGAATGAAATTGCGCACTATCGAGTCGGGGAGGATTAAAGAGCCGCCAAACTGCAGCCGATCGGCATTGCCTAAAGCATTTTCATCCTTAGACATTTATTTTGAATCTGATCGAATGATTGGGGGCAAAGATTAAAGAAAATGGAAGGTTAAGAGCCAATTGTTTGTTTTATATTAAAAATGATTATGGGAATTCTAATTACCCGAGAGAATCTGCTCGACAAGCATCAAAGAGCCGGCCCAAGGAGCTGACACATTGATGGTCCCGTTCAAATACTTTTGTTGCCATTCCTTAATAGGTATTTAAAAATGTTTATAAAAATTGATTATATTTTCGACCTTCCCAACTTTTCGATTCAAAAAATAGTTGATGATCAGATTGCCCATACTGTGGCACACCAAAAATGCCTTTTGGCCCGATGCGTTGACGGACTTTTCAATAAGGTTGGTCAAATTGGCAAAGTATGGGTCCATTTCAACTGTATCCAAAATACATTTTAATTGTAATTAAATCTTCAATAAACTCGCCCATGTTGGCGGTTCGTCTCCAATCGTAGGGCGCCGCCAGCAGAGTAACGTCCCTCTCGTAGCCGTGCTTCTCTTCAAAATGTTGCACCATCGGCATGAATTGGGCCTCGTCCTGGTTCAATTCGGTGCTGGCTCGACATGCAAAGTTCCAGCCCGTGTTCTCGGAGGACAGCAAGCAGGCCGTGGGCCACACACTGCAAATATAAAGCAACTTACAAATTTTTATTTTTTCTTTTATTTTTATAATGCAATAATTTCACATATTTTGCACCTGCCAAATGGCTTATCTCCCAGGAAAGTGACATTCACATTCGGTTGGTTGCTGAACACCTTCGTTGCTGGGTCATAGTGAAGCCTAAAAGAGCCATACGTCTCATTATTATTTATATTAAATTGATTAAAATTAATTTAAAATGGACAAAATGCTTACGAAAGCATGTGCAGAAGACATGCCTGACGATTGATTATACGATCCGCCAGCATGGGGTTGATCCATGCCTTAAGGTACTTCCAATTGCGGGGACATACGTCCACCAAATCAGCTGGAAATGGAATGTTATGGCCTTCCACGTACGCTTTGTTCGCGATGTATCCGTGCACTAAAACAATGAAATTAAATAAATTAAATTTGATTTGATTTTTGTTATTTATTAGCTTTGGCATTCTCTTCGAGGATCTCAATTTTTGATTAATCAAATCCAAATGGTCTTTAGATTTTTTGTAAAACAAAATTCTTGAACAGCAAATTAATCCCACTCAAATAAAAAATAATTTTTATATTTACCAATTAAAAGATAAATTTACACAAAATAATTGGCGCCAGGGTTTTGGTGGTTGCCTTTGCCGTCTTTATACCGGTGACTTCATTTTGCGGTTCAATTGCGCGCCCCAAAGATGAAGGAATTCCAAAAGAAACAAAAAACAAAATGATAAGCGCAAAAATGGACGGCTTTGGCATCGGACTGCTATTTTGGAAAAATTACAATTTAATTAAATTTTTGTGAATAGGAACGGACGGACGAAACTTTCATTGACAAATGAGAACGTTAATAATTGTTTTGTACTAAAGAAGGACGGAGGTTGGGGAAATCCCTTTTAAGGAAAAGGAGGAGGGGAGGGGGGGGGATAGGTCAGTCAACCGAAAGGGCAAAAATGGCGATGTGAATCACACAGCAACAGAAGTTGGTTGGGTGTTGTGGGAAGGACGGCATTTTCGGGGAGGACATTTGCCCTCGCTGATGTGAGTCCCTTCTGCTGTTGCTGTCGGGGTCAAAGGCCCTCCATCCATTGCATTTGGGTTGAATATGCCGAAAAGATCGAAGGACAATTTGGGAAATGTGAAGGTCAAAATGGCTTTGACGTCATCGGGGTATGGGGTACTGTATTTGAAGCGACCGATTCAAAGAGATAATACAAAAGTTAATCAAAACTCATTTGGACTAAGCCTATTATTATAAAGTGTATCACAGCCCAAACTCGCAAATATATTAAGAATTTCGGAATTTAAACATTATGCAATTTTTTTACTAGGGTTTGTTACACCAACTGAGTAGAAAGCAGAATTTGATGCCCATATTGTTTTTTATATCGTTTATTTTAGCATTTTCTGATCTTTTGCCTGTTTGATAGGGGAAATAATTTCTGAATTTATTAAATTACACCGAACCTCCAAAAAATTGAATTGACCTAACAATTCCATAACATTTATTTTTCTATTGAGGCTTTTAAGGCGCAGGAAAAGGGCCAAGTTCTGGGCAACCTGACATTTGCTAATGTGATCCATAATTGGTCTGAAAATGGCACAAAATTGTAATGGATGTAGAGAGAAAGTATAGGTGAAAAGTAGAGATCGGACGGTACGGGAAAGTGCCGATGCTTTTTCGGGATTTTCGGTACTTTTGGTGTCGGTACTTTCCCGAAAAGTACCGACCGAACCTTCTGGCCGGTCTCTAGTGAAAAGTCAGCCATCTTTTCAGAAACCGATACATTTAGAAATCAAAACTCGGCACCAATTTTTAAACAAATTTACCCCCGTTAACGGTTGTGCTGACCCCAAAATTATGGAATTTTAAAACGCCTGAAAATTGGCGGCCATCTTCACGTCCTGCTTGTTGAGTTTGTTTATTACAGCTAAAGCTTAATAATAAAATTCTTTTTTAAAAAGCTTTCATTGGTTGTTCTTCGACAATTCGATGAATTTGGAGAAAGTTATATACAATTTCGACCTTTGGACCAGTAGCCGTGCTATTTCTTGGAGCTGTGCTTGTACCAACAAAAACTATGAATGAATTTTTTTTTGTTAAAAGATTGTGCCATTCTACCTTATTTTATCTCTCAACAGGGCAGCCCGGATTTGTATGGACAAAAAAGTGCAAAATATCAACCAAATAATTTTTCGAAAATTCTTTTTTAAAGTATTCAAATAAAAAATAAAAGTTAAATCCTTTTTGTTTTGTAATTAAAAAAATACTGACTAATTTTTCTTAACAAGATTCTTTAAAATCTTCAAAAAAGCGTTGAGCAACTCCCAAACAAAGCGTAAAAGTGTATTATTGGCCAATTTCTGGACTATTTTAATTTATTTGATATGATATTTCAATAGATTTATCGCTTTATCGAATTTATCGTATCGTGCCGCACACTAGAAGACTTCATGAGGCTGAACCAAATTTGGTGATAGTTTTCCTACACGCCGTTCAGTTGCCACATTGTTTACGACCATACCACGTTGAAAGCACGCCATCCCGTCCGATCTGGCAAGTTAAGCAACGTTGGGCCTCCTTAGTACTTGGAACGGAGACGTCCTGGGAATCGGAGGTGTTGTAAACTTTTTCCCCTTGTTTTTAATGATTTATTTTTGTTTACATTTTTTAATCATTTAGATTTTGTTTTAAAAATATCAACTTTTATTTCCCCTTGTTCAAAAGCAAATGTTTAAATGAAATTTGATAAGCTGTTACTTAAAGAAAAATTTAAAAACAAATTGCAAAAATTATGTAAAGATTCATTTAAACTAGAATAATCGCAAATAAAGTTGAATTAAAAATAAAATGTTTGATGGTTAATTTGAAGAGAGCAAATCCGTTCATTTTAATGTTTATTTGTTAGAGAGGCCCATTATGGTTTCCACGGCTTTGTAAAATTTGTCCTCGTGGAGAATGGCCATATGCGTTGGCCCATCAATCTCCACCACTTTTTTGACCTTAATTTTGGTGAATTCAATTTATGTTAATTTTCCTGAAATTAATCAAATCATCCAACCAATTTGCCTTCGTCCATCCATTTTTGGCACATGCGCAACGATTCGATGTTCACCAATGCGTCCCCATCGCCCATTTTGGCCTTGGGCCGTTTTGCGATTCCGTTCGTGTAATTATAAAAGATCGGCATTCCGTCGGCGGTTTTCGAGTGCACACAAAACATCTGATCAGAAGAGAAGTCAAATAAATTAGTCCAATTAATTGCACTAATCATCTAAAAAATAAAATAAATTGTGCCACCGGAGTGTATTTTTGTGCGTCGACGGTTGCGGTGAGTTCGTGGTAAAGTGGTGCCATATAGGCACTGCCTGCGAGTGCCAAAAATGCATCCATATTTTTGGTAGAATAATCGACGCCCGCGAGGGTCAAAAGCGTTTGGTTGGGCGGAAATGCCAACGTGGAGGGAAGCATCGCGAAAGAGGAGGGCATTGTGCGAATGAAATTGCGCACTATCGAGTCGGGGAGGATTAAAGAGCCGCCAAACTGCAGCCGATCGGCATTGCCTAAAGCATTTTCATCCTTAGACATTTATTTTGAATCTGATCGAATGATTGGGGGCAAAGATTAAAGGAAATGGAAGGTTAAGAGCCAATTGTTTGTTTTATATTAAAAATGATTATGGGAATTCTAATTACCCGAGAGAATCTGCTCGACAAGCATCAAAGAGCCGGCCCAAGGAGCTGACACATTGATGGTCCCGTTCAAATACTTTTGTTGCCATTCCTTAATAGGTATTTAAAAATGTTTATAAAAATTGATTATATTTTCGACCTTCCCAACTTTTCGATTCAAAAAATAGTTGATGATCAGATTGCCCATACTGTGGCACACCAAAAATGCCTTTTGGCCCGATGCGTTGACGGACTTTTCAATAAGGTTGGTCAAATTGGCAAAGTATGGGTCCATTTCAACTGTATCCAAAATACATTTTAATTGTAATTAAATCTTCAATAAACTCGCCCATGTTGGCGGTTCGTCTCCAATCGTAGGGCGCCGCCAGCAGAGTAACGTCCCTCTCGTAGCCGTGCTTCTCTTCAAAATGTTGCACCATCGGCATGAATTGGGCCTCGTCCTGGTTCAATTCGGTGCTGGCTCGACATGCAAAGTTCCAGCCCGTGTTCTCGGAGGACAGCAAGCAGGCCGTGGGCCACACACTGCAAATATAAAGCAACTTACAAATTTTTATTTTTTAATAATTCAATAATTTCACATATTTTGCACCTGCCAAATGGCTTATCTCCCAAGAAAGTGACATTCACATTCGGTTGGTTGCTGAACACCTTCGTTGCTGGGTCATAGTGAAGCCTAAAAGAGCCATACGTCTCATTATTATTTATATTAAATTGATTAAAATTAATTTAAAATGGACAAAATGCTTACGAAAGCATGTGCAGAAGACATGCCTGACGATTGATTATACGATCCGCCAGCATGGGGTTGATCCATGCCTTAAGGTACTTCCAATTGCGGGGACATACGTCCACCAAATCAGCTGGAAATGGAATGTTATGGCCTTCCACGTACGCTTTGTTCGCGATGTATCCGTGCACTAAAACAATGAAATTAAATAAATTAAATTTGATTTGATTTTTGTTATTTATTAGCTTTGGCATTCTCTTCGAGGATCTCAATTTTTGATTAATCAAATCCAAATGGTCTTTAGATTTTTTGTAAAACAAAATTCTTGAACAGCAAATTAATCCCACTCAAATAAAAAATAATTTTTATATTTACCAATTAAAAGATAAATTTACACAAAATAATTGGCGCCAGGGTTTTGGTGGTTGCCTTTGCCGTCTTTATACCGGTGACTTCATTTTGCGGTTCAATTGCGCGCCCCAAAGATGAAGGAATTCCAAAAGAAACAAAAAACAAAATGATAAGCGCAAAAATGGACGGCTTTGGCATCGGACTGCTATTTTGGAAAAATTACAATTTAATTAAATTTTTGTGAATAGGAACGGACGGACGAAACTTTCATTGACAAATGAGAACGTTAATAATTGTTTTGTACTAAAGAAGGACGGAGGTTGGGGAAATCCCTTTTAAGGAAAAGGAGGAGGGGAGGGGGGGGATAGGTCAGTCAACCGAAAGGGCAAAAATGGCGATGTGAATCACACAGCAACAGAAGTTGGTTGGGTGTTGTGGGAAGGACGGCATTTTCGGGGAGGACATTTGCCCTCGCTGATGTGAGTCCCTTCTGCTGTTGCTGTCGGGGTCAAAGGCCCTCCATCCATTGCATTTGGGTTGAATATGCCGAAAAGATCGAAGGACAATTTGGGTAAATGTGAAGGTCAAAATGGCTTTGACGTCATCGGGGTATGGGGTACTGTATTTGAAGCGACCGATTCAAAGAGATAATACAAAAGTTAATCAAAACTCAATTGGACTAAGCCTATTATTATAAAGTGTATCACAGCCCAAACTCGCAAATATATTAAGAATTTCGGAATTTAAACATTATGCAATTTTTTTACGAGGTTTTGTTACACCAACTGAGTAGAAAGCAGAATTTGATGCCCATATTGTTTTTTATATCGTTTATTTTATGCAAAATATCAACCAAATAATTTTTCGAAAATTCTTTTTTAAAGTATTCAAATAAAAAATAAAAGTTAAATCCTTTTTGTTTTGTAATTAAAAAAATACTGACTAATTTTTCTTAACAAGATTCTTTAAAAAAATCTTCAAAAAAGCGTTGAGCAACTCCCAAACAAAGCGTAAAAGTGTATTATTGGCCAATTTCTGGACTATTTTAATTTATTTGATATGATATTTCAATAGATTTATCGCTTTATCGAATTTATCGTATCGTGCCGCACACTAGAAGACTTCATGAGGCTGAACCAAATTTGGTGATAGTTTTCCTACACGCCGTTCAGTCGCCACATTGTTTACGACCATACCACGTTGAAAGCACGCCATCCCGTCCGATCTGGCAAGTTAAGCAACGTTGGGCCTCCTTAGTACTTGGAACGGAGACGTCCTGGGAATCGGATGTGTTGTAAACTTTTTCCCCTTATTTTTAAAGGTTTATTTTTGTTTAAATTTTTTAATCATTTAGATTTTGTTTTAAAAATATCAACTTTTATTTCCCCTTGTTCAAAAGCAAATGTTTAAATGAAATTTGATAAGCTGTTACTTAAAGAAAAATTTAAAAACAAATTGCAAAAATTATTTCTGTTTACATTAAGATTCATTTAAATAGTTTGGTGGTTAATTTGAAGAGAGCAAATCCGTTCATTTTAATGTTTATTTGTTAGAGAGGCCCATTATGGTTTCCACGGCTTTGTAAAATTTGTCTTCGTGGAGAATGGCCATATGCGTTGGCCCATCAATCTCCACCACTTTTTTGACCTTAATTTTGGTGAATTCAATTTATGTTAATTTTCCTGAAATTAATCAAATCATCCAACCAATTTGCCTTCGTCCATCCATTTTTGGCACACGCGCAACGATTCGATGTTCACCAATGCGTCCCCATCGCCCATTTTGGCCTTGGGTCGTTTTGCGATTCCGTTCGTGTAATTATAAAAGATCGGCATTCCGTCGGCGGTTTTCGAGTGCACACAAAACATCTGATCAGAAGAGAAGTCAAATAAATTAGTCCAATTAATTGCACTAATCATCTAAAAAATAAAATAAATTGTGCCACCGGAGTGTATTTTTGTGCGTCGACGGTTGCGGTGAGTTCGTGGTAAAGTGGTGCCATATAGGCACTGCCTGCGAGTGCCAAAAATGCATCCATATTTTTGGTAGAATAATCGACGCCCGCGAGGGTCAAAAGCGTTTGGTTGGGCGGAAATGCCAACGTGGAGGGAAGCATCGCGAAAGAGGAGGGCATTGTGCGAATGAAATTGCGCACTATCGAGTCGGGGAGGATTAAAGAGCCGCCAAACTGCAGCCGATCGGCATTGCCTAAAGCATTTTCATCCTTAGACATTTATTTTGAATCTGATCGAATGATTGGGGGCAAAGATTAAAGGAAATGGAAGGTTAAGAGCCAATTGTTTGTTTTATATTAAAAATGATTATGGGAATTCTAATTACCCGAGAGAATCTGCTCGACAAGCATCAAAGAGCCGGCCCAAGGAGCTGACACATTGATGGTCCCGTTCAAATACTTTTGTTGCCATTCCTTAATAGGTATTTAAAAATGTTTATAAAAATTGATTATATTTTCGACCTTCCCAACTTTTCGATTCAAAAAATAGTTGATGATCAGATTGCCCATACTGTGGCACACCAAAAATGCCTTTTGGCCCGATGCGTTGACGGACTTTTCAATAAGGTTGGTCAAATTGGCAAAGTATGGGTCCATTTCAACTGTATCCAAAATACATTTTAATTGTAATTAAATCTTCAATAAACTCGCCCATGTTGGCGGTTCGTCTCCAATCGTAGGGCGCCGCCAGCAGAGTAACGTCCCTCTCGTAGCCGTGCTTCTCTTCAAAGTGTTGCACCATCGGCATGAATTGGGCCTCGTCCTGGTTCAATTCGGTGCTGGCTCGACATGCAAAGTTCCAGCCCGTGTTCTCGGAGGACAGCAAGCAGGCCGTGGGCCACACACTGCAAATATAAAGCAACTTACAAATTTTTATTTTTTCTTTTATTTTTATAATGCAATAATTTCACATATTTTGCACCTGCCAAATGGCTTATCTCCCAGGAAAGTGACATTCACATTCGGTTGGTTGCTGAACACCTTCGTTGCTGGGTCATAGTGAAGCCTAAAAGAGCCATACGTCTCATTATTATTTATATTAAATTGATTAAAATTAATTTAAAATGGACAAAATGCTTACGAAAGCATGTGCAGAAGACATGCCTGACGATTGATTATACGATCCGCCAGCATGGGGTTGATCCATGCCTTAAGGTACTTCCAATTGCGGGGACATACGTCCACCAAATCAGCTGGAAATGGAATGTTATGGCCTTCCACGTACGCTTTGTTCGCGATGTATCCGTGCACTAAAACAATGAAATTAAATAAATTAAATTTGATTTGATTTTTGTTATTTATTAGCTTTGGCATTCTCTTTGAGGATCTCAATTTTTGATTAATCAAATCCAAATGGTCTTTAGATTTTTTGTAAAACAAAATTCTTGAACAGCAAATTAATCCCACTCAAATAAAAAATAATTTTTATATTTACCAATTAAAAGATAAATTTACACAAAATAATTGGCGCCAGGGTTTTGGTGGTTGCCTTTGCCGTCTTTATACCGGTGACTTCATTTTGCGGTTCAATTGCGCGCCCCAAAGATGAAGGAATTCCAAAAGAAACAAAAAACAAAATGATAAGCGCAAAAATGGACGGCTTTGGCATCGGACTGCTATTTTGGAAAAATTACAATTTAATTAAATTTTTGTGAATAGGAACGGACGGACGAAACTTTCATTGACAAATGAGAACGTTAATAATTGTTTTGTACTAAAGAAGGACGGAGGTTGGGGAAATCCCTTTTAAGGAAAAGGAGGAGGGGAGGGGGGGGGATAGGTCAGTCAACCGAAAGGGCAAAAATGGCGATGTGAATCACACAGCAACAGAAGTTGGTTGGGTGTTGTGGGAAGGACGGCATTTTCGGGGAGGACATTTGCCCTCGCTGATGTGAGTCCCTTCTGCTGTTGCTGTCGGGGTCAAAGGCCCTCCATCCATTGCATTTGGGTTGAATATGCCGAAAAGATCGAAGGACAATTTGGGTAAATGTGAAGGTCAAAATGGCTTTGACGTCATCGGGGTATGGGGTACTGTATTTGAAGCGACCGATTCAAAGAGATAATACAAAAGTTAATCAAAACTCATTTGGACTAAGCCTATTATTATAAAGTGTATCACAGCCCAAACTCGCAAATATATTAAGAATTTCGGAATTTAAACATTATGCAATTTTTTTACGAGGTTTTGTTACACCAATTTCTGGACTATTTTAATTTATTTGATATGATATTTCAATAGATTTATCGCTTTATCGAATTTATCGTATCGTGCCGCACACTAGAAGACTTCATGAGGCTGAACCAAATTTGGTGATAGTTTTCCTACACGCCGTTCAGTCGCCACATTGTTTACGACCATACCACGTTGAAAGCACGCCATCCCGTCCGATCTGGCAAGTTAAGCAACGTTGGGCCTCCTTAGTACTTGGAACGGAGACGTCCTGGGAATCGGAGGTGTTGTAAACTTTTTCCCCTTATTTTTAAAGGTTTATTTTTGTTTACATTTTTTAATCATTTAGATTTTGTTTTAAAAATATCGATTTTTATTTCCCCTTGTTCAAAAGCAAATGTTTAAATGAAATTTGATAAGCTGTTACTTAAAGAAAAATTTAAAACCAAATTGCAAAAATTATGTATCAAAATTTCTGTTTACATTAAGATTCATTTAAATAGAATAATCGCAAATAAAGTTGAATTAAAAATAAAATGTTTGATGGTTAATTTGAAGAGAGCAAATCCGTTCATTTTAATGTTTATTTGTTAGAGAGGCCCATTATGGTTTCCACGGCTTTGTAAAATTTGTCCTCGTGGAGAATGGCCATATGCGTTGGGCCGTCAATCTCCACCACTTTTTTGACCTTAATTTTGGTGAATTCAATTTATGTTAATTTTCCTGAAATTAATCAAATCATCCAACCAATTTGCCTTCGTCCATCCATTTTTGGCACACGCGCAACGATTCGATGTTCACCAATGCGTCCCCATCGCCCATTTTGGCCTTGGGTCGTTCTCATCCTTAAATCGGACCAATTGATAGATTTGAAAAAAGCTGAATTCAAATTCTATTTATTTTTTCCGCGAAAATATTTAGTGAATATTTAAACCCAATTTCGGTGGGCCACAATTGGAAGTGGCACAATTGGCTGCGCTTACAGAGAAATGGAAATTTTAAGAGGAGAAAATGGGCTCCGGCTGGATCCATCGGGACTGAGCCTTTTCTCAAAGCGTACATGTTTGAGCAATCCTCACAACCACCCCCCAAATATGCTTCAGAGATTAAATTCAATTTCAAATCATTTTCACGGTGTCTCGTTTGTTTCCCGTCGATTAACTCATTTACTGCTCGAGGTCCTCGCCACGTTTCCTCCACACCCATCACATTTATTCTCCTTTCAATCAGCCGCCACCTCTCCCACCCGTCCGTCCGCCTCTTCTGTTCCAGCCACCAAATAATCCCCGTCGCCATCCCCCCCCCCCCCCACTCTTTTACGTTGCTCTGCCGTTTTCCCCAAATCGATAGTCGCGCATCGCATTCGACTGGCTGGATGTTGTTGTTGTTGCTGCTGTCGTCGTTTGGTGGTGAAAATGAAATGATTGGAGAAGCACCAACCAACCAACCCCTTTCATCAAATTTAAACCATTTTGGGCGTTCCGCCAGCCCCCCACCCAACCCAAAATGCAAATTAGGGGAGGGCCATAACTTTCTTTACCACACCGAACATTACCATTCACCTTGAGGAGAGATAGAAGAATTTAACGACGATGATTGGAGCAATCGCTCCATATCTGACGAAGATCCGTCGAAGGTCGGTCTGACATGAATGGCAGGGACGTAGCCTGGGGGGTGGGGGGGGGGGTTATTTCGGGGGGGGGGGAATTCCCACTTTCCCCCCTCCCCCTGGCTACGTCCCTGGTTTGTGGCCCAACTGACGACCCATCCCCAACTTTACGACGACTTTAGCTACCAATCCAATGACATCGTTGACCGACTCAACTACCAGTACACGGCGGTGCTTCTCTCTTTTGCGGCCATCACAATGGCGGCCACCCAATATGTCGGCAAACCAATTCAGGTAAGTGCCTGGGGCTATTGCTTGATGAAGCATGATAAAGTGTTCGTAGTTGTAGTTAGAGTTGCACAAGACCGGTTACTAATTGAAACCGGAACCGTTCACCGGCTTGAGAAAACCTGAACCGTTATCCGGGTGTCAAAGCCGGACGGCTAAAACACCACTAATGATCGAAAGTCTGCTAATTATTAGGGATCGGATTTTCTTTTTTTGCGAATAACGAATCATGAGAGAAGGCTGGAAATATGTAGCATTCATTTGGAAAAATTTTAGAATTAGAGCGACTTTTTAGTCAATATAAATCAATATTTTGCCATTTTTCCATAATATTGTAAATTCATATTTTTGACATTTACTAACTAATAAGACCTTTTCTGGACCAAAAATACACCCATAAAAATCGATATTTTCTTAAAATTTTTTTAAATTTGAATTTATAAATTCCAAAACATGTCAAATTATTAAAAATGCTTAATTTTGCTAAAATTTTGATTAACTTTCTTAACAAAATTGAGTCAAAATTTCTAAAATTTTTCTCAGCGGCGCCTATCGGCACCGCTGACCCCCACCCCCCTAAAAGTAAAGCAGAATCTCAAAAAAATAATATGATAAAATTGATGTTAAAGATAATGAGGAAGATATTTTTGAATAACAAAAATTTTTTTTTGTTTTACCATTACAAAAAAAATCTCCCTTGAAAAGTCCCGGGTTTTCTGGTCCCGGGAAGTCCCGGTCCCGTCCCTACCCTAAAAATTATTTTTCCATTTTTTTAATCTGCCAAGAATTGGCATTTTGCTGATCAAAATATTGCTTTTTAAATCGGTGTAGGTAAACGGTATTAACCGATATCGGATATTTCCAAGCAAATTTATCGCTAAATTTTTAAATTTTACCGTACCAACCCCTAATTCTGATCGTTCTCAATTTGTTTAGTGTTGGGTACCACCCGAATTCACCGGAGCATGGGAAAAGTAAAGTTTTAAATGTAAAAATCGAAATAACAATTATACATAAATCGCAGATATGCGGAGACATATTGCTTTGTGAAAGGTACTTTTCCATTACTAATTTGTAAGTAGATCACCTCAATTTGAAACTTTTTTGCCATAATATCCGCCCGCTCATGGCCACCCCTCATTAGGGATAATTATGGTTGGGCTTGCCGGTCCCTGGGAATTCTTCGGTTATCCGACGGGGGGGGGGAATTTTGGTATCACAAAAAATTAATCCGATAATTTTGGGCACATATTTCCTACCGATTGACGAGTCCGTCGACAATTCCTACGCTCAACGCGAGAATGTATTCGTCGGTTACTACCAATGGGTACGGATTCTGAACATGGAACAAATTAAACGCTAATGATTTAAAAGGTGCCACTTGTGCTGGCGGCACAAGCAATTCTCTTTTATCTTCCTTCGTTCATTTGGAAGTCGTGCAATTTCAGTACCGGTAATGACATTTTATTGTGATTTGCTGTGTACCCTTCCCCTCCCCCCAAGGCATAAACGTGAAGAGTGTGCTGAACAGTGCGGCACTTGTCAAGAAGAAGTTCGACAAGGACACCCGTGGTGCACAAGTGCAGAAAGCAGCCAACCATCTGATGGTCAGTTTTAGGGACGTTATTAATGACTCAATAAATGCTCTACCCTTTCAGGAAGCACTAACTATGCAAAAGGAGTTGAAGACATGTGAGTTGTTCGTTCACGTCGTTAAAAGATGGACAAACAACGCGCTTTTGTTCAGCTACAATGGTTCTGTCAAGTTTGGGGAAGCGTAACGGCGTGTTCCTCGTCTGCTTGTACTTGTTCACCAAGTTGCTTTACGTGGCCAATGTTTTTCTGCAATTTGTCATTCTGAACGCCTTTCTTGGTCCCCAATACACATTCTGGGGCATTGGAATTCTCGCGGACATTTGGAATGGAAGAGAATGGAACGAGTAATTTAGCCTTTACATTTGGTAGAACTTAGGCAAAACAACACAAAGGTCTGGACATTTTCCACGCGTCACAATGTGCGACTTCAATGTCCGAGTGCTTGGCAACATTCACAGATGGACAGTTCAATGTGTGCTGATGATCAACATGTTCAACGAGAAAATATTCGTGTTCTTCTGGTGATTTACCCTCCTCCTTAAGCATCTAACCCCCCCCCCCCCTCAGGTTTTGGTTCATTTTTGTCGGCATCCTCTCTGTGCTTAGCCTTCTTTATTGGACGGTTGCCAGTTTGCTTCCCGGCTGTCAGAAAGCCTATGTCTGCAAATATCTCCGTTGCGTGGGCGTTATTGCCAACTTCACCACTCATCGGGAGCAGCGACTGATCGACTCATTCTTGGCCCATTTTTTGCGTACCGATGGGATCTTTTTGTTGCGAATGATTCAGGTGAAGCTTTTGGGGTGGTGCCACCAATTAGTAAAATGCATTTACATTTACTCCCAACACAGACAAATGGAGGCGATCTGTTGGTTGGGGAGATCATTGCGGCATTGTTCAGCCGTTATCAGGCAAAGCTTGAGGACCAGCATAATGACCCGTCGGCACCAGTGCCCGTAACTGTCGGTGTAGAAACGCCAGGGTCAACAACCCTTTGACCCTCTGACTAACAAAACCAACAATAATAATATGTAGTTCACAATGTTCAATATGATGATGACGTTTATGTGAATAACACTTGCACCCAGAAAGTATAAAAGCGGTTTCGGGTTTTTTCGACTTTTGAAAAAAAAGATATTTGGGGAAACAAACTGAACTTTTTTTACACTAAAATCACTTATTATTTTCAAAAAAAGAAACAAACGACAAATAAAAAGGGAAACGCCGACTTTTATATGAGGTTCAAATTAGAGCCCGGACTTGAGCTTCGAGCGAGAGCTCAAGTCGAGATTTTTCAAGATCTCGAGACGAGATTCTCGTCTCGACCGGGCTCTAGTTTAAATACGGAACACATACGGTAGGAGGTCGTTTGAGTCTAGCCGGTTGAGTCATATTTGAGTCTGGTTGGAAGGAAAAAAGCGTTTTAATTGAGTGTGCTAAAGACGGAGAACACCAGTTAGGTAATTGTTTTGGGTCATTTGATAAATAAATTTGTATAAAAATAAATTATTGCATTTTGAGAGCGTATTTTCGTTTTGCGTTATCGTCTGAAATTTAAAGCAGCAATTTTCCCTTCAAATTTTGGGTTTTTGGGCCTTTCCGTCTTCGTTTTTTGTTGCAATAAAATTGGTGTCCCCAGCTGCTAGGCCATAAATGGTCCCTTTTTACTGCATTTGTTGTTCAGTATTTTAAGCATTCCCCCGACACATTTTGTTTGAAAATGGTTTTAAAATGCCCTTTGCTTTTCCTTTTCTTTGCTTTTGCTCAATCGATCGGTGCCGCCAACGAGCAAATTCCACTGGCAGCGGCGACGGCATTAAAGCCAATACAAAATAGCCTCGAGCACAATTCGACGAATGTTTCAATGCTTTGCTATTACTGTCGTCATTCGAACAAGTAATTAATTATTTAGGCAGACAAACAGACTCATACCGTATCGCGAATATTGTCCAAAATCAAAAAACAATATTTCGGAACATAGTCAACGAGTTCAAATGGGTTACCCTATGTTTTGCCAACTCAGAAAATGTTACATTTTGCCAACTGTACATTTTGCCAACTTAGATTTTTGGATTGTTTTTGAATGTTTTTAGGCCAAAAGATGCCGAAAAAATTTTGAACTCTAAAAACCTTCGGGTCCGTGTTCGAAATCGATCGAAATTTAAGTTTGTGATGAGTTGGCAAAACGTAGGGACACCGTTCAAATGAGAATAGCTTTTAATCAATTGTTGTCACCGCGCGGTCCTTCACCTTCAGAGCGCATAAGGATTTGTCAGATCCGTTGATTGAACGCTCGGAATGTTTAAGCCCCGAACTGTTCGCCAATCAAAGCCAATTTCAGCGCCAATGTGCGCCAAATGAAGGATTTTGTATGGTCAGTCAAAAGTTTAAGAAAGGAGTACAACTCGCTGTTCCTGACCGGCGGGTTCAAGTCACAGATAATGATAGTTCAGGTTCAGATCAGAAACTAAAAGCCCGGATTGGAACGAGAGCCCATCGGATTTATCGGGATTGAATTAATTAGCTTACAAATTAGGCACTTTCCCATTAGACCTCCGTCTCCTCCATGAACGGCTTCTTTGTGGAGATGCGTCGCGACTGTGCCGAACGATGCCGCGCCGGCTGTCAGGAGAATGGCTACGGACTTTTCAAGCGACAATGTCTGACTGTGGCAACAAATAAATGCCGTTGGGCATTCATCTCAAAATCTATTTTTGCTTCCCCCCCCCCCCCCAAGGCGCTCGATGCTGTCGTTCCCCGTTGTGCAATCATTTCGACGGTCGCACTTTTCTTTTGAACGACGAAAGCGTCCAGCAAATGCCCGAAGGCTTTAACTTTGGAGGAGCTGACGAAGATGCCGTGGACAGTCTTTTGGAGCATCGAATTGAGAAGGGCCTTGAGAAGGGCGAAAATGGCGCACAGAAAATGGCAACCAATCCCTTCGGGGCACTTTTGGCCACATTTTTGGAAGCGATTTTATTTGTAAATATTTTGTGACGTAAGAAGACTCAATGTGTAGTGAAATGCATGTCCAAAACCAACTCCAACAATTTAAATAAAAAGTGCATAATGTCTTGGCTGCAAAAAAAGAGGAAGAAAAACAAAGAAAAAAGAGCAACAAAATTAGACCCATCCAGACTTCAAATAATTAAAGAAAATTGGGCGCCTTTCTTTTTATGAAATTTAATTGAAATTAATTAAAATGAAGACCTCTTGAATTTGAAAGGATGTTAAAGGCAACAAACAATTTTTTTATTCTAAAAATTGTCTGAGAATATGTTAATTAGAGATCGGCCAGAAGGTTCGGCCGGTACTATTCGGTAAAGTACCGAAAAATACCGTTACAAAAAAGTTTCGGTACTTTTCGAAAAGGTTCGGTCGGGATTTTTCGGTAAAGTACCGAAAAAGTACTGGTACCGAAAAGTACCGAAAAAAAATTGTCGGTACTTTTTCGGTTTTCGGTACCAAAATTTTTTAGAGTAATTTTTTTAACAAAACTCATTTATTTTGGAAATTTTGGCTTTTCAAATGTTTATAAATCATTTTAGGAAGCTTGAGGTTCAAGAAAATCAGAATTTCGGCCTGTTCTTGTTCTGTGGCAGAATTTTTAAGTTTTTGGTTTAGTTTGAAGGGGGAGAGGGGGTCGGCGGTGCCGATAGGCGCCGCCGAGAAAATTTTGCATTTTTTGATGGAATTTGTTAAGAAAAATGGCCTAAAAATGCATCGCTGAAGAGAAAAAAATGATCAGAAAAATTAAAAATAAATCAACTTTTCTCGGGCCGAGTCTTTTCAAAAAATTAATTTATTTAAATGCTCCTTATTTTCTCTATTTTTCTAGCATTATTTGGTGAATTTTTTAATGTTAAGTAAATAAAAAATTTATAGGTTACCTTAATATTTTAAAAATCTGAAATATTTTTAAAAAATTTTTGAAAAAATTGTTTTCTTTCCCATAAAGTTAATTGAAAAACAGAAAAAACTATTTACACCGTCGGGGTTTGAACCCCGGGCAACCACGTCACTCACATCACACCACCAAGGCATAAATGAACAAAAAGAAATTTCACTCTAGGACTCGAACTTTAGACAAAATCGAATTTCCCTAAATGTTTAACCACTGAGCCACGTGAGATTACGCAGAATGAGTGATATATTACCAAATTTTTCCGTTCAGTACTTTTTTCGGGACTCAAAGTTTCTTCGGTCGGTACCTTCGGTTCTCAAAAAGTTTCGGTCGGTTCTTTTCGGTAAAATACCGAAAAAGTATCGGTACTTTTCGAAAAAGTTCGGTCGGTACTATTCGGTAAAGTACTGATGCCTGAGTACCGAAAAGTACCGAAAAAGCGTCGGTACTTTCCCGTACCGTCCGATCTCTAATGTTAATTGATGCACTGATAATGTACGAATGCGCATCAATAGGAAATATAAAAATGAGTTAAAGCGATTTTGAATCGGTTAAATGTTTTGAAATTTAAGGAAAAAACAACTTTTTCAAATTTAGAAAATATTTGATTACCCATCGTTTTTAATGTCGCGAATTTGGCATGAAAGTGAATAATTTAAGGAATTTTGTCACCGTTTGATTTATAAAGATTTAATGGGTTTTTAGCGCAATTATTTTCAAGAGGCACTTCATTTAGGCTGAACTTTTCGCCCGTCCGTCCGTTTGTTTGGCGACCGTCGATTTTTGTTCTTTTATTTTTGACTAAAAATTCGGAAAAGATTTTGAGGACTTTACAAATTAGGCTATTTAAATGGGCAAAAATGAACTAATTCAAAAAAAAGAACTTTTTTTAAAATTAAGTTACTTAAATTTGACTTTTTGGTGGACAAATAAATGGTACGAAAATCAAATAGTGTTTAATAATTTTAAATGTATTTTATTTAAAATTTATAAATTTACCTTAAATTAAAAACGCGTTAATCAGTTTGACTTAAACAAAATAATAAACCTTTTTTCATTGACTAATAAAATACCTAACCAAATGTTTGGCGAATGAATGAATAGCCGATTCATCGCGGAATATAGCCAAAGGCAATGTTTCCCATGGCGATCGGCGGAATGATCAATCGATCGATCATCGCCGGGAAGCGCCCGCCCGCCCGCCCCAATTTGGTAATAATTGGGCGACGGACGTCGCGGCGGGAAGGCGAACTTTTCTCCGTTTGCAGCACCAAATTTATACCGTCCGTCAACCACCGATCGAAACCCAACCAAAGCAAAACGCAACCGATCAGAAAATCTTCACAACGAGAGACTTCCAATCACTACCCCCATTTACAAAATAAATGATCAGATTACTATTTGTTGTTTCTTTTAGGTGATTTTCAGCTGAACGAGTTCACATCGTTTTTTGTTGGTATTAAATCATTTTCTTAAATTCGTTATATTTGGACATTTTTTTTTTGTTTTCTTTGGTCGTTAACTCTCTTTTTCGCTTTTGAATGCTAATTCTACGGCGGTGCCTTTGTTTGCACACCGACCCCGACTCTTCTCCAACAATTGCAAACATTCGGCTCGAAAAGTTATTTTTGCTTCCAAATTTTATTTATTTATATTTCAATTAGATTCTTATTTAAAATATTCAATAAATGTCCGAAAAGTCGCGCACATCCAACAACGATGAAAAGGAAAAGGCCACGAACAAATTTCGGGCGATGGTAAAGGCAAAAATTCGAGCGGTCAGTCCAAAAAGTGCCGTGAAGAAACTGTTTCCGATTGTTGGCTGGCTGCCAAAATACAATTTCCGGAACAATTTGCACAGCGATTTGGTCACCGGAGTGACCATTGGCATAATGGTGGTGCCACAAGGTCAATTTTTGTTTAATTAAGCTTAATTGACCTTCCAGACATTCTTTCACTGCCCGACAAAACTAAAAAAAAGTTCAAAAATTTTGTCGAATTTAGCGATGGCCTACACAACATTGGCCGGCGTCCCACCGGCAGTTGGCCTATACACATGCTTCTTTGCAGCCTTCTTTTATTTATTTTTGGGCACTTCAATTCACGTTTCAATTGGTTAATAAAAAACATTTAGCCAATTAATTAAGAGTTTTATTTTTCAAAAATCAGGCACATTTGCGGTTGCCAGTATGATGGTGGGAAATACACTTGCGCAATTGCATTTGAATGGCGACAATAACGGAAAGTTGAACTTAAATGGCACAAATAATGCCACGACGTCATCGTTTGGAGCTGATCTGGCCAACCCTCTTTTGGTCACCAGTGCACTTACTTTTGGCGCCGGAATTTTTCAGGCATTAATAAATTAAAACATAAAAATGCTTTTCGTAATGTCCCCAATATTCATTCATTCAGCTTACGATGGCCGTCTGTCGTCTGTCCTTTCTGACCGTGTACATCTCCGACCCGTTGGTCAGCGGTTTCACCACCGCCGCCGCCGTCCACGTGCTCGTCGCACAAATGCCGAAACTCATTGGAGTGCCCTCAAAACCGTACGGAGGCCCCGGCATGGTCATATTCGTAAGTGAACAAAACATTAAAATTCTATTTTTGAATAATTTTGCCTTAAATGTCTCAGATGTTGCGAGATTTGATGAGTTCCGTTTGGCACGCAAATTTATGGACCGTCGGCCTTTCGCTTTGTGGCATTGTCTTTCTGGGCGTCGGCCGCGATTACTTGAACCCGCCCTTCCGGAAACGTTTCCGCGTGCCCCTTCCGCTGGAACTAATTATGGTGAAAATTGTCTATTTCGAATTTAATTAAATGCTTAATTAATCAACAGGTAATTTGCTCAATCGGCTTTTCACTGTTGTTTAAAATAGAACAAAATCATGGCGTCAAAATCATAAAGCACGTTCCAAACGGGTAATCTTTACAATGAATCAAGATTAAAAATGTCCAAATAAAAGTGAATGGGAACAAGCAAAATTTGTTGTCCATTACAGTAACCGCCGGGAATAGTGGATTCTTTCCCTGAGGCATTGTGCCAGGATTGTTTGTGGCAATGTCCCTTATTTCCCCCCCCCCTACAGTATGCCCGTCCCAGCGATGCCCCGTTGGGATTTTCTGCCGCTGATTTGGCCAAATGTTCTCTCCATCGGTCTCATCTGCTACGTTTTCGTCATCTCTTTGGAGAAAATCTTCGCCAAACGCCACAGATACGCGGTGGAGGCCAACCAGGAGCTGTACGCGCTGGGCTTCAGCTCTCTGCTCAGCTCCTTCTTCCCGGTTTACCCCTTCGGCGCCTCTCTTTCGCGCTCGTCACTGTGCGAAATGTTGGGCGCAAAATCGCAGGTCAGAAAACTTTTTATTATTTTTGACATATTTATTTTATCTATTCAGCTCCATGCGTTGTTCTCCAGCACACTTTTGTTGGCTGTAATCCTTTGGCTTGGCCCGTTGCTCGAGCCGTTGCCCATTGTGCCTTTTTTAATTAATTAATTAATTATTTAATAGTTAAAATTCGTAATTTTCAGTCAATTCTCGCGTGCATTGTCGTGGTTAGCCTTAAGCCGCTGTTCTTGCAGTATCGCGATTTGCCCAAATTGTGGGCCGTGTCCGCCTATGATATGGTCGTCTTCAATTTTAGGCTTTTAAATTTAGATCTGAATTTTTTTAATTCTATCCATATAATTTCTGTTCTTTTTTAATTAAGATGATCTGGATGGTGGCATTTTTCGCCACCGTTCTGTTGGACATTACCTACGGACTCGTCCTCGCCATTCTCTTCTCCATTTTCACCGTCGTGCTCCGTGAACAATGGCCCGCCCTTCACCAAGTCGGCGTTGCAGAAGCGGATTACCAATCGGACTTAAGTCGAAGTAAAAATGCAAAATTTAATAGCGTTAATTTAAGCTACTAAATTTTAAAAACTTTTAAATATTTAAATTTTTGTCAGTTATGCCCAATGCCAACGTTGAAATTTGGCGTTTTACGTCGCCATTGCATTTCGCCAACGCACAAAAATTTATTGAGCAGCTCAGAAAAACTATGAAGAAAATCAGAGAAAACATTTCGCAACTGCCGGCAGCGAATGTTGCGGAGAATGAACTCGAAATTAGCATGGAAAAGGTGTTAATTTGTACAAAAATTGAACTTTTTGGGGCAATTTATTTATTTAATAGACACAAAAAGCTGTTTTGGTGGTCGATTGTGCGGCGGTGTCTCACATCGATTCCGTCGGTGTACACGCCCTTGGCGAGGTGTTCACCGATTCTAAGGCCCACGACATTGTGTTAATTTTCGCCAATTTCTACGGTATTTTTCAATAATAATAAAAAAATTTGTTTTCAAATTATTCTTAAGATGAACATTTAACAATTTTTCGTCGATGCGAATTGTTCGAAAAAATTCCGGAAGAAAATTTCTATTCAGCAACGCTTAGAGCGACGAAAGGGCCGTAAATTAATTATTGGATAAATCTCCTTTTATTTTTGTAAATTTATTGTTTAATTCATAAAGAAACTCAGTGTGGACAGATTGTATAAATAAATAAAGGGGTTTTGTTTATGTTAAATTATTTTTAAAAATTGTTAAATTTTTGTTCCTTAAGAATCAAAGAGGGAAGATAATATGGGGAAAGAATTAGGAAAGCTTAAAAAAGTAAAATGAAAGGGGGGCAAGATCGGATCATGTTTCGACGCTGATAAAACGTCGATGGTTTAGCTGGATGATGATGATGATCGGTGTTGGAATTCAAGACGGGAGAGGGGGGGGACAGGGGGGGTGGGGGGGACAGGGGGGGTGGGGGGACAGGGGGGAGGGGGGGGGGACAGGGGGGGGGGGTGGGGGGAGGGGGGGGGGGGGGGGACGGGGGGGAGAGGGGAGAGGGGGGGGAGGATGGGGGGGGGTGAATGTTGTCGGACTAAAAGATAGAATTTCAGACGTTTTCTTGGGGTGTAATTTCAGCGCCTTTAGTGTTTTCTTTGAGGGTAGAATTTCAGAGACCCTTAGGGGATTTCTTGATGATAGAATTTCAACGCTCGAAGCTTTTTTCGACAGGGCGAAATTTGAGTCGTGGAGGGAATGCACTCTCTCTTTCTCCGAACTCCGAATAAGCCCCCCCCCCCTCAAAGCCCCCCCCCCCTCAAAGCCCCTTCCCTCAGAGCCCCTTCCCTCAAAGCCCCTCCCCTCAAAGCCCCTCCCCTCAGAGCCCCTCCCCTCAAAGCCCCTCCCCTCAGAGCCCCTCCCCTCAAATCCCCTCCCCTCAGAGCCCCTCCCCTCAAAGCCCCCCCCCTCAAATCCCCCATCAAAGCCCCTTCCCTCAAAGCCCCTCCCCTCAAAGCCCCTCCCCTCAGAGCCCCTCCCCTCAAAGCCCCCCCCCTCAGAGCCCCCCCCCCCCCCTCAAAGCCCCTCCCCTCAGAGCCCCTCCCCTCAAAGCCCCCCCCCCCTCAAATCCCCCATCAAAGCCCCTTCCCTCAAAGCCCTCCCCCTTTCAAAGCCCTCCCCCCTGATGCTGATATTCACAATGCTAAAGATTGAAATCTGCAGATTTCTAGCTGTAGCTAGGGTATCTGCAGATTGAAAAATCTACAGCTTGAAATCCGTATTCACATAAGGATAATTTGAGCTGCAGCTACCTATCCAAAGCTACAGAGAAAGCCCACTCTCCTCTCAACCCCCCCCCCCCTCAAAACCCTGCCCCCTCAAACCTTCGCCCTCACCCTCAAACCCCCCCCCCCCCTCACCCTCAAACCCCCCCCCCCCCCTCAAACCACCCCCCTCAAAGCCCCCCCCCCACTCCCCACACCTCACCTCATTCTCGTTGTATTCGTTTTTACTGGTAACAATTATTAATTTATTTTGGGGTGGCCGTGCATAAAATTGGACAAAAAAAGTGTCAAAGCTCAATAGAAATCGTTCAACTTTAAAGTGAACTCTCCGGTCACAAATTGCGTTAAAATCTTTTGCTTCAAATTATTTAAGTGTTGTTTTATACAAACAATTTGCTAACAAACTTTTATTTTTGGCTTATGTAACAACAGAAAAGGAGGGGGAAGAGTGTGTGGGAAATGCGGAGGGAGAGAGAGAAGGGGGGGGGGGAGGTGGGGGGGGGGGAGGGGATTGTATGGGTGTAATTTGATAACCCTCTTGTCCCCGGAGGGTATTCTCGACTTTTGCCCCGCCCCTCCCCTTCGGCGTCCTGTTTTTGCCCTTTTCTACTCACTCTCTTCCCACAGATCGCGCCATTCCCATTCCCGGGGGTCTCTGTCAGTTTGAAATTACATATCACTCCCCCCCCCCCCAACAGAGTCGGGCCGCAAATGATGGCCGGCCGGCATATAAATAACATAAACAACACTCACCAGAGGCCCCCCACCGACGACCGACCGACCGACACAGTCAGTCGGTTGGCTTGGCCATGGGCTTTGGCACTTCAACTTCCTCCAATTCCCTCCAACTCCAACACCCCGACCCCGACCCCGACCCTCGGTGGAACAATTGTTTCAAGTTTTCTCTTTTATTCATTTAAAATTCAAATATTGGATGGATAATTAATTACTTTTATTCGAGATTTTAATCATAAATAAATGAAAGTGTTTGACGCAAATTCAAATTCGACCTCGCCCGGCTCAGTTGGAGGCAAAAACTCAAAAAGCAAGCAAAAATTAATGGCACATTCGGTGGACATTATTCAAAAAGACGGCACAAAAAGAGCCGTGGCAAATGGAATTGTGAAGGGCCATTTGAATCTGAACGGAAGCAGCCGAAAGCGGAGTGCGGAACCGCGGCCTCACCCGGCGAAGTTGCTGAACAAACGCTATTGGGACGATGTGAGGGCGGGAAGGGTGTGCCCCCCGGCGACGTCTGCGGAGGGCGGTAAGTTCAAATGGGCGGCCTTACTCTAATTAATGTTACCCATTTGGGTAACGGTTTAAAATGGCGAATTAACAGCAACCGATAGAATTAATTGTGCAATTAAAAAACGGTTTATTTTTAAGGTGATCAAACAACGAAACTTTTGGCTCCGATCAAAGAGGAAATTTGTTCAAAAAGCAATGGAAAGCAAAGCGAAAAAAGGAAGGCATCAGTGCCTTTTGATGTGGCAAAACAAAATGCCAAAAACAACGTCAACATTCAAAACTATACACCAATTATGCAAAACATTCCCACTTCCGTCACTAATCTATCGAATTTTCATCACCAAAATGTTGGAATTGTATCGTTCGGATGTAAGAATTTAAAAATTTCGAACTGAAAATGAAACGTCGGTATATTTACAGCTGCTCTTCCACCCCAAAGTCAACCGTTGCTTCGATTCGGCACTTTTTTACCACCGCCTCAGGACATTATGCGGCCACACGGCACAATTTTGCTGCCTCCGACGGCGGACGCGTTCATTCAGCCGCCACAATTCGCGTCCGCTCTTCTGGACTCGTCCTCAACACAACCAATGAACATCATCAACAACATGGATAATAATATCTCCCGGTTGATGATGCTACAGCAACAGCATCAGCAGAAACAGTTCAGAAACAGTGCCGAGTCGACAGCAAATGCCACGTGGGGGACATTGTTCGAAATGTTGGCCAAAGGCACGTCAAATGGCCAACAGCCGCCGCGGCACGAGGCTCCTCCTCAACAGTCCCTAATATTTGCTGCACAGAATAATACTCCAGAGGCGATCAAAAATGCTTCAAAAATTATGTGCGTTTGAAGGCTGTCGTTTATCGGAGTTTAAACCCGCAGGGGTTTTTAAAGATTTGTAATTTATTTAAAATGTAAAATGTATCCTTTATTAGACCAGCAAAATCTTTATTGTTTATAATCTTTTCCTTTATTTTTACTTGGACTTATGGGAGCCCCGGTTTAAACCACAATAATTTTGGTCAAAATAATAATTACTCAACATTTAATAGTGCTTCACAGTCCACAACTGGTTGTGATGCTGAGAGTCCGGCCTCTTGGTCAAGAAGTTCGGAAAGCGACGCGCAAATTGACGAACTAATGGATCAGATCGCACAAAAATACGGAGGCAACGTAAAGAATTGCTTATTTTACATATGCAATTATAAAAATTACATTTTGTGTATCATTGGCATTTAAAATCAAAAAATTGACACAAAATTTTTAATAACAATTGCCATAAAAAGCGCTATTAAATATTTTAGACACAAATTACTGGGCTACAAACGCAGAATTGCCAGTCGCAGAATGAGGCGAAATGTCGCCTTTGCTTTGTGCCGATTCCAATGCCCGTGCCGATTCCTGTGCCCGTCAGCACCGATTTCATCCTCAAACACTTTGGCACAAATGAGCCAATCAGAAATCGGAAGTGATCAAACATCAATCAATTTTTTTTTTCAATGCAAAAACAATTTTTTTTATGAACATTCAAGAAAGATGGGCGGTAGAATGTGGGAATGATTATTAAAACTTCAAATTTAAAAAACCATTTCCAAAAATCGGAAGTTGTAAATGAATGCTGGCTGTTTATCGCTTCATTGTTCCACAAATTGCACCACCCACATCCCGCTTTATCTTCCGTCCCCCCCCCCCGGGGGATTTGAGTGAGCGGGCGCGGGTCGGACCGATGTTTTCGCATTCATTTTCATTTTCAGGTTGGATTTGTTCCATCATTCATTCACTATCAGGTTCTCCCACCCGCCCACCCGCCTCATGACTGAAATTTTGTGAAGGTCATCCATCTCTCAGTTTTCAACTGACCTTCGAGAAGATGGGCGAGTGGGTGATCGGAGTCAGAGTCGGTTTGATCAATGATCTTGGCGGCGTTCTTCATGATCATGGACATCCTGTTCGTCGTCGTCGTCGTCGTCGACGTCTTCTTTCTTTTCTGCGGTTGCCTATAACAAATTTGTCGATACAATGGAACTGATAAAGGAGGCAAAAAAAGATCCATCGATAAACTCATTGGATTGGGCGGCGCTGTGAATAACGACGAAAGATGCGCAAATAGCCAATTTATTGTTATGCTTAATTTTATTCAATAAATGAAAAAACGTTACAAAAAAAAAAAGACTTTTAAAAACTTTCGAAAAAATGTTCAAATTTAAATTTGCTCCTTTTTCATGCCTCAGGGAATAAATACGATGTTCCCCCACTTTCTGTTGCATCTTTTCATCACTTTTGCTGTTGGCATTTGCTTGGCGTTGAACCAATCAAAAAACATTAACTCATCACCGCCACCAAAAACAACTGATTTGGAACTGCGACAATATTCAAATGCAATGGCCCAACGTAAAAATGCGCAAAATGGCATTGTGCTTCAGGGACGAAGACGGGCACCGCCCCGGGCGCGATCATTAACGTTCATTTGGCAACAGTCTAAGAAAATGGTCCTCCTTTTTTTGTAGGATTTGATTAAAAAAACTTTTTTGAGAATTTACAAATCCATTTTTGCAGATGAATCAGCGAAAACAGTCCCGATCGCCCGAAGTTCTTCCCCGTCCTCCCCGTCCGACAACGACCCCGACGATTGCATCCCCGTCCCCGATTACTCTTTCATCCCCGTCCCCGATTACTCTTTCATCCCCGTCCCCGATTACTCTTCCGACGTCCCGTCGATGTTTACTTCCATCGGACTTTTGGTGCGATCATCCTGAAATTGCACAATTGTGCACAGGTTCTACCGAATTCTGTGAGGCATATAAAGCGACCATAAAAGGGAAGGGAATGGAATTGAAGTGAGTAAATTTAAATTTAAATTTAATTTTGTTTTTCAATTTGTAAATTAAGGCTTGCCTTTGAAAGTGGCTGTCCCGACTCTCAAAAACTGATCATCGACCGGTTATTCCCGAATGTGCTGGACAAGCCGGGACTTTCTGGCATGATCAACTTCAAAGCATTCCCCTGGGGGTTGGCAAAACGGCACCAATACGGTCAGTGATGGCAAAAGAGTGGCCCAAACTTTGTTCCCCTCCACCAACAGACCGGCAAGTCCAATGCCATCACGGAGCCCGCGAATGCAGCGGCAATCGGCTGCTCAGCTGTGCCCTCAGAAATCCGTACAGCGACCGGCTGAGTCGTTACCGGCTTCTCAATTGTTTTATGGCACAAATGATGGACAGAAATGAGCCGGAGAGCGGCATGATCGGCTGTCTCCACAACTCGACCGTTAATTCCAACGAAATTTTGTGAGTTTTATAACGATAATTAAAGGTAGGTAAGTTAGCTTTTCGTAATAAATTAAAATATCTATGAATTAAATAAAGCCGTTATTTGCCAGAAAGTGTGCTCGAACGGGCACGGCAACACGGCTTCAGTTAGAGGATGAGACGGAGACTAAACAAATTCTGAACTCGCCCCGATTTGTGCCGTTTGTGGCGCTGAACGGTTGGAGCCATTTGGAGTTGCAAGCGCCGGCCCAACTTTTGCTGGCAGAAAAGTTGGAGCATTGGAACGGCACTTTGAATGTAATAAATAATGAATTGATTAGTGGTTATACGGCACTTTGAATGTAATAAATAATGAGTTGATTGGTGGTTTTATACATACCGAAACTTGCCGCTTCGATATTTCTTTTTTCTTTTAATTTATTTTTGTTTATTTTTTAGGGAGTTTCCGTTTCCAAACGCAGCGCGTTGAAGCCTTTTCCGACGTCCCATCGAAGCTGTGAGATTCCGCCCGATTTTTGGTGTTCCTCCGACGCTTCTGTCACTGGCGCCTGTTTTGATGAACAAAAGTGCCAAACATTTCATGTTAAGTTTATATTTGTTGTATAATTCAAATGCCGAAAAAGTCAGATAAAGGTGCCGATCAATTTTGAAAATATGCGTGAAAAATTAACTTCCAATGCACATATTAAAGCGATCTCTCTACGGACATCCGGTTCATTTGAAAGTGATCTACAACTCACAGGTGGCTTCATGATCAATTGCTTCCCGAATTAGTGCCATTGGAACAAAAACCTCCCAAATGCTACTTCTTAAGTTGTTAAACTTATTTTAAAAAGAAACAATAAGATTTTGGCTTTTTACGGATTTATTTTTATAATTAAAGTGATAAAATGCCTTTCACAGCTTCCAACCTCCCGCGACTATTTGCGGCGCTACCTTCGCCTTCATTTTTTCAGCGGCTCTCGCGCGCCGAGATATTCGCAAAACGCGGGCAAAGTACGAGTTGAGCTGGAACCATTGGCGATGACGCAACCGACGCTCAGCGAATGCAATTCGCCCGCGGCGACGGCATCAACGACAAAGGCACAATGCCAACGACGCATTTTGGAGGTTGAATTTGCAAATTATTTGGCGAAAAGATTACTTACCAAAAAATGGAACTCTTCCCTAATCGCAGATTTGTGTTTTTGCCGAATTTGCAAATGCCGAGGAAAGGGCCGTGCAATTAATGTGCATTAACGACATCGGCGACAGCGTCGACGTTGTAACATTGTGGCAGAGAAATTGCTATCCTGCAGCTGCATACAGAAAGCAAACACTGTAAGTACGGTAAGTCGTCGCCTAAGGAGTCAAACACTGTAAGTACAGTAAGTCGTCGCCTAAGGGATCAAACACTGTAAGTACGGTAAGTCGTCGCCTAAGGAGTCAAACACTGTAAGTACAGTAAGTCGTCGCCTAAGGGATCAAACACTGTAACGGTAATTAGGTTGGCCGAGACCGGTAAATTGCCAGTTTTTGGAATGCCGGTCCTGGCCAACTCTAATTCTGCCTAAAATAACCCGGGCTTTATTTTGTCGTTTCGGGTCTTATCGGAAATTGTTTTTTCTTTGCACAGTTTCTGCACCTCAGCCGAAATATTTTGGCACCAAGCCAATGAGCGCCTCGCCGAGGCGCAATTCAACGCGCTATGGCCCGAGCAGCGGCATGCGGACCCGTGGATTGTGCTGAACGAGCTCAGCCTGTCCAGCGTGCAGCGGTACTCGCTCGTGCTGGACCAAGTCGTGTGCCTGTGGTACCGCGGGCCGGGCCACGATCGTGCGCAATGCGGGCGATGCGAGTACGAGCCGACGCACTGTTGAAATAGAGCAAATGCCAAACAGCCAAAGATTCTGAAAACTGCGCGAGACTGGCTATGCCTGTTGGACTTTACCCGGTCTTTACTCTCACTCTCGACCACTAACTACCGTCATTCCTCTTAATTAGACTGAAAATCATTCGAAATTTTTTATTAATCTTTCAAGACCATGCATTTTTATTATTTATTTATTTATTTATTTATTCCAATTATTTGTCTTTTTAAATAATTGTTAAGCACTTATTTTACGAGTCTTGGGAATTTTGTCAAATATTTATCTTTTAACAAATAAATTTATAATGAAACTTTTGCGACCAAATATCAAATAAAGTGGGTTGCCATTCCCCGGATGATCAGTGACCGATTGGGGATCGGCGGGTAAAGCGAGGAATGTGGACAAAGAATTCGGTGTGCAACTCGAACTTGCGGTTTTTTCCTAGGGCAGAATAATTAATTTCCCCTCGGGGGCAAAGGCAATGATTAAATATGGGGCAAGACGTTGAAATCAAAAGTGCTTCCTCACAATAATTTAGCTTTAAATTTATTACGGACAATGTCAACAATTCAGACAGCAAATCTCTAATCGTTGTAAAAATAATCGTTTCGTTTGATTATTGCAAATAAAAAAAGAGTTTTAAAATAAATAAAATGTTTCAAAGGGCCGTTATCACTGAGGCGGCCAAAGTGTCCGCCAGCGTCGTTTTGTTTGTGCCCGCCGCCTTCTCCGTAAACTGCGCGACTTTTTTGTCCAACAATTCTTTGTAACATTTTGGGCAAAAGCCTTCGGAGGCCGTTTGGCCGATTAAGCCGCATTTGTTACGGCACGGCGTTGCACCAATGCCAATGGGCCGTTGGTCGGCAGCGGACTTTGCGGCTTCAGAGGCCAAAGGGGACCCGCCGACTTCTTTAAATAGGGGAGAAGCGGCCACTGAATTTAAAGAAAAATTATTGGAATTTAATGTTTTATTATTTATTAACAAATTTAATATTTTGATAAATATGCCAACCATTCTTAAAATAAGCGATGACTGAAATGAAAAGAACAAAGCGCAACGAAATCATTTTGTGAGTCCGATTTAATAAATGCTAAAATTATATTAAAACCTTTTCAATTTAAGAGACTCATAATTAAGAATATTAAGATATATTTTAAAAATTTTATGTTTAAATATTCAATTTAAAAGTTAGAAAAAAAATTTAATAATAAAAATCATTTGAATCCAAATGCATATTAATGTTATGTTGAATTTCTTTCTGTATTTATAAGCGAATGAATGTTTTTTGTTTATTTATTTTGCATTTATTGTGGTATTTGTTGACGTCCAAACGACGCATTGTTTTCAAATATCAAACAAAGGGTTTTTGTGTTGGTATTATTCATAATATTAAATCCTTTTTTTATGTTTTATGTCCTGAATTATTTACATAATCATATTATTATTAGGGAGCTGATTTTTTTGGCATTTGCCTGTTTTTTTAAATCGAAAAAAAAATTTAAAAAATTTTTAGAAATTGTTTACTCTCCCATAGATGCTCAACGAAAGTCATAAAAAACGGGAAATCCTGGTCTCTGTTTTTCCATTATCAGGAATGTTTTTGCTAGCCGTCAGCAGCGCAAAAAAGACATCGTCGTTGGCATTATCAATTTTAAAAACATTAATTACCTGGCCATTTCTGTACCCATGACTTGAATTTGTTCATGACTTCCTGCCAATTTCCTTCCTTCTGTTGATGACAGTCGTCTGATGGCATTGTGAAAGCATAATCATTTGATTTAAAGTAAGCATTTAACTTAATGGCTAAGGCATCCCCCCCCGGGGGCCGTTGTGAAAGCATAATCATTTGATTTAAAGTAAGCATTTAACTTAATGGCTAAGGCATCCCCCCCCCCCCGGGGGCCGTTGTGAAAGCATAATCATTTGATTTAAAGTAAGCATTTAACTTAATGGCTAAGGCATCCCCCCCCCCGGTGGCCGTTGTGAAAGCATAATCATTTGATTTAAAGTAAGCATTTAACTTAATGGCTAAGGCATCCCCCCCCCGGGGGCCGTTGTGAAAGCATAATCATTTGATTTAAAGTAAGCATTTAACTTAATGGCTAAGGCATCCCCCCCCGGAGGCCGTTGTGAAAGCATAATCATTTGATTTAATGGGTAAGGCATCCCCCCCCCCGGGGGCCGTTGTGAAAGCATAATCATTTGATTTAAAGTAAGCATTTAACTTAATGGCTAAGGCATCCCCCCCCGGAGGCCGTTGTGAAAGCATAATCATTTGATTTAATGGGTAAGGCATCCCCCCCCCCGGAGGCCGTTGTGAAAGCATAATCATTTGATTTAATGGGTAAAGCATCCCCCCCCCCGACTTCCAACGTCTGGGGGCCGCCGGTTGATGCTTAAAACTTCAGCTGGAAATAAAGTCGATGGATGGCACGCGAATGGTCGGCCTCCCCACCACTCAGCTGGTTGGAATAGGGCCAGAAATTATTGCATGTGAATTTAACCATCCCCACCCGATTTTGTGCGAGGCGTTCATCAACGCAATCGACGGCATAAAAGGGGAGGCTAATTAGAGGAAAACTCATTTATTTAGCAATAAACATTATTTGCATAAATCACTAATTATATAATAATGAAAACAATTATTTTTGTTTTTCTGCTCGTCGTTTCACTGTCCATTGAGAATACAGTAGCCCCGTTATCTCCAAATTACGGTGATTTGCTGCTATTCAAATTAACAAATAAATCTTTTCTTTATTTTATCATTTTTATTTAGTGAATAATTTCCAAATGCCCATTAATTCCGGTGGCGCCAATATTGTGGAACAAAATTTGTCAACTCCACAAAACTCAAAAATGGCATTGGGGCGCCGCAAATTATCAAATGAAAACCTAAGTAATTTAAATATTCTAACAAATTAAATCATTCCCTATTTTTTAATTTATTTAGTATTGCCGAAGAAATTTGAAAATGGCGAAAGCAAAAGGAAAGTTTCTGTGCCATTAGAGCAAATTGCTACTGAACAAAATTCGTCTTCAATGGCCAAAAATGTGCCCGAAACTTTTCTGCAAAATTCGCTGCCGTTTTGTCAAAAGGAAAATTCATTTGGCCAATATTTGGCGGAACTTTTTAATTATTATCTTTCTGCGGGATTTCCCGTCCCACCGAATGCAATTGCAAAGATTTTGTTGCGCATGAGAAAGGCTTTGGAATTTTATTTTTTAAAAAGAAAAAACAATTCTCTATTTTTAATGGAGCTACCGTATCCTTTAACATTGGAAAACTTTCGTGTCGATAAAACTTTGCACGATTCTTCCGGGATGAGCGGAAGTGTAAACATTAGCTTCGTTGCAGAATGCAAAGTTTGCAACATAAATGATTTGACGTTGAACCGATTGTTTACGATGAGTCCGCAACAAATATCGGTAAGATTTTTTTATTAATAATTTTTATTGTTTAATTTTTTTTTAATTGATATTAAAGGAAATGCGATTAAAGTCCGACAAATCTGACATTGATTGGTTTTTTGGAAGTGTACTTCATCTGTTGCTATACCAAACATATCCCCTCGAGCAATGGATGCTTCGGAATAACCACCAATTTGGAGGAGATTTGACAAAATTACCGGTGTTTTTATATTTTATTTTGATTTGGCTTATTGAAATTGTAAATTTAATTTAATTCATTTTAATTTTATGCTTTTTCAAATTTTGCAGAATTTTGAGTTTGTTTATATGTCCAAACTCCAAGAAAGCGTCAAAGAATTGCTGGAGTCTGAAGGGCAGCTCCAAATTCGCAATGACTTACCACGCGGCTTCCAAAAACAATATGCTTTTTTAGGCCAAATAATGAAGGCATTTATTTATTTATTCAAAATAATTCTAATTTTAAATAATTGGAGTTAATTTAAAAACAAAATTTCCTCAGAATGCTCTTCAAACATACTCTGACACGAGAACCTATGACGAGAATCAAAAAATGCTGAAATTGGCTTCGGAATTTTAAATAAAATTGCTATTATTTTACATGAATATTTGTAGTGTTCGTTAAGTATAAGGACTTTCATTTCATTATTTTCAACAATTTTGTAATAAAATCAGAGACTCCCACTCCCTCCTTTTTGAATGTTTATATTTTAGATGTTGCTCATCTATTCGCTTAAATAAAAGTCAAAAGTTTATGACAAATTGACTAAAACTTCGGTAGAACAAATGACAAAAAAAAAGTTCCATTCTGCCACGGTGTTTTGTTCTACACTAATTTTATGATCGTTAGCTTTGATCATTTCCCTTCACCACTTTCTCTGATCAAAAGACTTAAATTGCCTTTTCCCTTGGCTTAATTCGGCATTTTTGCTTTTCTGCCGTTGAGGCGAATTAATTGCGTCCACGGGCAAAACCTTTAAAACCGAGAGGGCAAATTTCCTTCCGCCCCCCGCTGAATTCATCTGAAAATTTCGGAAAAAGTTTGCCGTGAAAAGGAAAAGTTCCATCCGTGCCAATGACTCGCCCATGCAAATTCTGTTCAAATTGTTCAAATGTTTAGCCAAAAACATTCGCGCACTATTGGGGAGAGATGGGGAAATGTTTGAAATGATTAATGAAAAAAAAAATTAAAGATTTTTTTTACAATTAAGTTTTACACTAAAATTCGTTTTTTAATTTTTCTGTATACAATTTATGCAATTATACTTAAAAATCAACAAAAAAAGCATCAAATATATCGAATAGAAAATATGTTACGATTTCTTATGTTTTAGTGCCTTTTTATATTTGCGTGTTCATTTTAATAAAAAGAAAAGAAAAATTATTATAATTAAAAATATATAAATTAAACTTCCGATTCCCAGGACGTCTCCGGAATAAATAAAATGAATTCATTCTGAGGCCTTTACCCCAAAATGTTGAGTATTAAATGTAAGATTAATGTGAACATTTTATAAATGTTACGCATTCATTTCAATTAACTCAAATTTTAAAATATTGTGAAAAATTTGAAAAAAATGAAAATTAATAAAATAATTATTTATTTTTTTCTAATTTAAAAAAATAAGTGAATGGATGGCGTGCCGCCTTCAATTTGTTATGGTTGCTCTAAATGAATTATACGAATTTTCCAATATTTTGACCACCCATAAATTTGATAAGTCTCTGAAAAGAACGCTTCAGGGGTTGTAAGTTTGTATTTGAATTACAAATTCTCGAATTGTTCTTCACTTCCGCGTCTTTTAAGCTTTCAAATTACGCTTTTCCTCATCATAAATAATTTTCAATTCGGCAAACATTTTTTGATTGGCGCCCTCTTCCTTTCGATTGGCATAATTTGTGAGGGATTTGTTGAATATGGAATAAATTTATTATGAATTTAGGAGCCGCTTTTTGATGATTTTTAAATTTATTATGCTTTAGGTGCTGTACATCCCATGCATTGTCGCCATCCGAAAGCACATGGACAGCAGTTGTTTTAAGGAACTGTTTGTTTACAGATTTAATCCTATTAAGGCGGTTAAAACGCCGCAGGCGGGGCCATAAAGAGCCAATAAAAGATTTCCTTTGATGTGTGACCGCGCCGCGGGTCGTGGGTTCGATTCCCGCCCGGGGGTTACCATTTAGGCTTCTTATCTTTTACTTAAGTGAACGGTAGTGATTTGTTCTTTTAAAATACAAAACAATTTTGAATATTCCAATTCGTTTAAGTTCATGTTCTTTATTGCCATAACTGACATGATGAGTTTGGTGATATGTGCCATTATAACCGGATATTTCGCCATTATCGGAGCTGTCTTTTGCATTGCGTCAACTTTCATTTACATTTCCGGAGCGTTTGGGCTTGGTTAATTAATATTCGAATATTTTAAATTTATTCATTAATCTTAAACAGCTATAATATGTAATTGTTGTTGTTGTGTTGTTGTTGTTCAGTCGACGATTTGGACGGCATGACAGTAAGCCGGTTTGAATCCAGACCGGTTCAAACCCAAACCGGATTGAATCCAGACCGGTTTGAATCCAGACCGGTTCAAACCCAAACCGGATTGAATCCAGACCGGTTTGAATCCAGACCGTTTTGAATCCAGACCGGTTTGAATCCAGACCGGTTTGAATCCAGACCGGTTCAAACACAAACCGGATTGAATCCAGACCGGTTTGAATCCAGACCGGTTTGAATCCAGACCGGTTCAAACACAAACCGGATTGAATCCAGACCGGTTTGAATCCAGACCGGTTTGAATCCAGACCGGTTCAAACCCAAAATCCAGACCGGTTTGAATCCAGACCGGTTTGAATCCAGACCGGTTTGAATCCAGACCGGTTTGAATCCAGTCCGTTTTGAATCCAGACCGGTTCAAACCCAAACCGGATTGAATCCAGACCGGTTCAAACCCAAACCGGATTGAATCCAAACCGGATTGAATCCAGACCGGTTCAAACCCAAACCGGATTGAATCCAGACCGGTTTGAATCCAGACCGGTTTGAATCCAGTCCGTTTTGAATCCAGACCGGTTCAAACCCAAACCGGATTGAATCCAGACCGGTTCAAACCCAAACCGGATTGAATCCAGACCGGTTTGAATCCAGACCGGTTTGAATCCAGACCGGTTCAAACCCAAACCGGATTGAATCCAGACCGGTTTGAATCCAGACCGGTTTGAATCCAGACCGGTTCAAACCCAAACCGGATTGAATCCAGACCGGTTTGAATCCAGACCGGTTTGATTCCAGACCGGTTTGAATCGAGACCGGTTTCAATCCAGACCGTTTTGAATCCAGACCGGTTTGAATCCAGACCGGTTCAAACACAAACCGGATTGAATCCAGACCGGTTTGAATCCAGACCGGTTTGAATCCAGACCGGTTTGAATCCAGACCGGTTTGAATCAGACCGATTTGAATCCAGACCGGTTTGAATCCAGACCGGTTTGAATCCAGACCGGTTCAAACCCAAACCGGATTGAATCCAGACCGGTTTGAATCCAGACCGGTTTGAATCCAGACCGGTTTGAATCCAGTCCGTTTTGAATCCAGACCGGTTCAAACCCAAACCGGATTGAATCCAGACCGGTTCAAACCCAAACCGGATTGAATCCAGACCGGTTTGAATCCAGACCGGTTTGAATCCAGACCGGTTTGAATCCAGACCGGATTGAATCCAGACCGGTTTGAATCCAGACCGGTTTGAATCCAGACCGGTTCAAACCCAAACCGGTTTGAATCCAGACCGGTTCAAACCCAAACCGTTTTGAATCCAGACCGGTTTGAATCCAGACCGGATTGAATCCAGACCCGGTTTGAATCCAGACCGGTTTGAATCCAGACCGGTTTGAATCCAGACCGGTTCAAACCCAAACCGGATTGAATCCAGACCGTTCGCAAAATTTGTTTAAAATATTTAAAATTTTAATTGATTTTTTGAAGGTATGCCGCCATTCATTTATCTGTTTCTGAACAAAACTGTTCGGCAAAATGTATTCGAAATGCTTTTCCATGCGCTTTTGCATTTGAACCCATGGAAACGTTTCTCGGCCGCTGCTTCTGCCCACGGCTCTTCTGCCGTTGCCCCACTCCGATTTTGATGATTTGTCTTTAAATGCGAATATTGCATAAACATTTAACTAAGGGGTCGCATTTTCCAAAACAAGACACATAAAGACAAAAATAAGATTTTAGGGGTCTGAAATAAAAACAAATTAAAAAACGTTATAAAATGTGATAAAACATTTATTTTGGCATAAATGTGAGTTGTTGTATAGAAATCGCTGATCATATTTCTCACCAACAACAATTTTTCTCAACAATTCTTGGAGGAATGAATTTAGGAAAAATTATTCGCAAAAATGCACGTTTTTTTATTAAAAATTTTGCCACATTTTTGCTTAAGCCGCCGAGAAAAGTTTGAATTTGACTCAATTTGTTAAAGAATTTGCTTTGACCAATTTTTCGTTTGGGCGGGTCTGAATTTAAATATTATTTAGTGAACTGAAACTCGAAAATAAGGAAAAAATAAGGACAAATCTTATAAATAAGGACATATGCGACCTCTGCTGATTAGTCCTTGCATCACATTTAAACTTTATTCTATAGGTTGAGCAAAAAATCCAATGATTTAAAAACACGTTTTTTCTAAAATAGGAAAAAACATTTTTTTAAAATAATTAAATTGTGTTAAATAATTACGATGTTTTTTGATACTTTTCTATTTAATTTACCGTAATATTTTCTATTGAAGCCAACATTATTTCTACAACGCATTTGTCCCTTTACACACCCAATGGGAGGCAATGGCAAAATTCCCTCGGGAATTCTTCCGAAAAGTGCCGAAAGTAAAGTGTCATTTCGAGAATAATGCTGCAGCTGATATTTGTAAATGATTTGACAAATGTTCATCCCCCGGGGACATATTGCATAATTCAATTAGCGCCTTTTAGGGTGCCGATTTTGCGGTCGACAGTTGTTCCCCCGAGGGGAATTGAAGGAATTTGTGCTGAATGCGGCAAAAATGATGGATTAAAATTTTGGGCGGGGCAAAAGCAATTTTTGGCACTTTCTTTGCACTGAATGGATGCAAATGCCTGAAACGGTAGCCAGAAAGCCAATTTTAGCAATTTTTAAAATGTTAAGAATTATTTTTAATATTATTTTAGTGTTTAACGTCTTCTTCCGTCAATTTCCCAAAATGTTCCATTCCATCCAATCTTTAATTGGTGCAGACCAACACAATTCTTCCAACCAAAGAATAACGGCAATTGGACACCAAAATCACAGCCAAATTCCATTGAGAGAAGGGAACAAAAATTGTGGGGACGAAGGGCATAAATTGTGCAATTTGTCCGGGTAAAAATGCATAAATCAATCGTTCACATAATCAAACATTTAAAGGGAACAAATTAAGTAATTATTCAATTAATCAGAAATTAAAAATCTTTCGTATTTTAGCGATTTTCGGTCAACCCGTGAACACGTAAAGCATCTGAATGTGGCCAATAGCGTTTTGTCGGCGACATCAGCAGCTACTTCCCATCAGCAATCGCTTTCAATCGATCAGCTGATGGCTTTGACTTGTAAGTGGCCAAGAAGCGTCGGCATCGATCAGATGGAACAGCTCCTTCAAATTGACATTATTTTTTATTTTTTGGGATACTGAAAAAGCATTTGAATCAGTAATTAAACAAAAAAAAGTAAAATCTAAATTTTAAAAATGTTTAAAATATTTTAGTGTGGCACTGGCAAACTCTGAGCCGCGGCATGCGTCGTCCTCGCACGACTTTTACCTCCAACCAATTGGCCGAGTTGGAGCGCCAGTTTGCGCAGACCAAATACCTTTCTCGCCCCCGGCGCTACCAACTCGCGCGCGAACTGGCACTGAATGAAACGGTAAAAAACATTTTAACGCTTTTAATTTTGTAAATAAATTGCAGCAAATCAAAATTTGGTTCCAAAACAGACGGATGAAACAGAAGCGAATGGCCGTGCCGACGGCACCCGAACGAAATTAAACGCATTTAAATTTGATATAAATAAGAGAGGTCGCGCGGTGCCAATACGCTCGCCTGGAGAAATTTGAATTTTTAATTGAAGGAATATTAAATTTTTTGTCTAAAATTTTGTCAATTCAACCTTAACATTAAAAATCTTTCACAGGGCCAACATTTTTAATTTTAAAATTTTCCACTGCTTTAAGGTAAAATTGGTTATGCGATGCATTTAAAGTTAGCATAAACATTTCAAATTTTGTTGAAGTGACTGGTTCAAAAGCTAAAGTACATGCGCTTATAGAAAAACTGATGGTGGCCTATTAATATCAAAAATATGTAAAACAAAACAAAAAATTAATACAGTAAAATGGTAAAAATTGTTCGCATTCCTTTGCAACACTTTGCCCCCCGTCGATCGAACAATGCCTTGGCACGCATTATCTGCTTATTAAAGCTTGGCCGTTTTGCAATCGAAACAATTAAATTGCTGGTGATGATGACGTTGATGATGATGGTTGTGGTGGAGTTGTTGAAATGATAATGTTGAATGTTTGTGCATGTTCCCCCCTCCCCCGTCCATCGAGGTTATAGACAAACTCTGAAATTAAAAATAAACAATAATATAATTTTAAATAAATGTTAAAATATTGAAACTCACACGTTGAGTAAATGTTTAACCCTTTTTTCGATAACATCTATTGAAATAGAGTCAGAACTTTACAAGTATCAATGTATCACAGTGTAACCACCGTGTTTCTGATTATGATATTAAACATTTTTAAATCCTTTTGACAACAATTTATTTCTTAAATTAGTCTCAATTAAATTCAAACGAAAACACCAATTCGCTTCATCTTTTTCTCTGGTTTCCATGGTAATGTCTCTAGTACACAACTTTCAACGCTTCCAAGCGCCATTTGTTATTCAAATTGAACATATACCTAAACGCTAAATGCTTCTTTCGAGATTTCGGCCCGGACGTCGTCGGAATGTATCGGATGTAAAAGCGGCTTGGTCCGAGTTGCAAAAAATCGACCAATTTTTGGATAAACGTGACTACACCGGTGCCATCTCCATTCTGGAACATGCGCGAAAGACGGCAGCACCGGAACAACAGACCAACTTGGCCATGTGGCTGGGCTATTGCCAATTTCATGCCGCAAACTTTCGCAAGGCTTGCGAGGCGTACGAAGCACTGATCGGAGACAAGAATTGTCCAGCCGAAATGTATTTAAACCTCGGCTGCGCATACTATTTTTTGGGCATGCAAGAAAATGCGAGAAAAATGGCCGAGAAAGGTGACATAAAAAACTCCAAATTTTTTAATTTTTAAAAAAACGAATTATTAAGGTCCAAAAAATCCACTACAAAACCGATTGCTGTTCCATGTCGCGCACAAATTGACTGACGAAAAAAATTGTAAGTAATTAATCAATTGGGATAATGCCAATTTAAACAATAAAATTGTAAAAATGCCAATGCATTTATTTAAGTGCTGCTCCAACATTCGCAACTGAAGGATACAGTTGAAGATCAACTATGTCTCGCCTCAATTCATTACCTCAGATCACATTTTCAACAGGCAATTGATGTTTACAAGAAAGTTCTGTTGAAGAACAAAAACTTTTTGGCACTGAACGTTTATTTGGCACTTTGCTTCTATAAGTTGGACTACTACGACGTGTCATTGGAAATGCTGCAGAGTTATTTGGACAAATATTCGGACAGTCCAATTGCCGTGAATTTGAAGGCGTGCAACCAGTACCGACTTTATAATTCGAAAGCGGCGGAAAATGAGTTGAAAATGTTGAAAGATTTGTCAAGCAGTGAGCTGAGCTTCGCAAAGGACATAATCCTCCACAACAAGGTTGAAAGTAGAGACCGGACTTGAGCTTCGAGCGAGACTCAAGACGAGATTCTCGAAAAAATCTCGGATCTCGAAAATTCAGTTTTATTCGAGACGAGATTTCTCGAGAATCTCGTCGAGATCTCGTCTCGACCGGTCTCTAGTTGAAAGCCGACCAAAAGCCACCATAGCAAATTAAAAATCTTTGGCAAGGTTAAAACTAGGAAATCAAAAACAACAAAATATTGATTTGAAAAAAAAATGATTGATGTCAAAAATTGGGGCCTATCCATTTTCAGGTCGTTTTCAGAAATGGCGATGGGGCTCTACAGTTGTTGCCAACATTGGTTGATGTTGTGCAGGAGGCACGTCTCAATTTGGTGATTTATCACTTAAAGAAAAACGACACCGACGCCGCCTTTGTGCTAATGAACCATCTTGATCCCCAAAGCACTTATGATTTTCTGCTGAAAGCAATAACTCATTGCATGAAAGGAAATGAAAACGATTCTGTAAGTATTTATCACGATTGGTGCACGATCAAAAGTACTAATCGATATGCTAGAGTGTTCAAATTTACGGATTTATGTAGATTAAGAATTAATTAATTAATAATATTTATTATAAAAAATCAGAAAGAATTGTTGAAAGCGGCGGCTCAGTATTTCAAAGTGGTGGGCGAGTCGCCAGCAGAATGCGACACAATCATTGGCCGTCAAAGCATGGCTTCCGCGTACTTTCTTCGACAACAATATGAAGAAGTGCTCGTCTATTTAGACTCCATTAAGGTCATCTTCATTTTTCTTACCATTTTTTCCATGTTCATAAAAATGTGTTGTTTTTAGACCTTTTTCGCAAACGACGACACCTTCAATTTCAACTATGGCCAGACCCAACTGTTATGTGAAAATTTTGCAGAAGCGCAAGACGCACTCCGGCTGATCACCGGCCACAACCTCATCTCCAACCTGACCCATTGTCTGTGCATCGCCCGTGCATATATTGCTAACAAAAAGGGTAAAGCTGCATGGAACATGTACCAGAAGGAGAGGCACATTCAAAACTCGCAACAACTCCTCAAACTGATCGCCACCGACAGTTATCGGTCGGTGAGCGATTACACGAAGAAGAAGAAACCGAATGATCGAGAACATTTGTTTTTATGCAGGGCAGAAGATTACGTAACCGCAGCAAAAGCGTTTGATGAGTTGGCAAAACGCGGGATCTCGACAATTTCTTCGTCGGGAAACGATGCCGACGGCGACGGGGGAGGAGGACATTACGCAGTCGCAAGAAGAGCCGCTTGTGTGGGCGTTGTCAAAATGTTCGCGGCGCGACAAAGCGACGCGGACGAATTGAGAGAAGCGATGAAAATGTTGGCCAGAGACAAAGAGACGACGGCCACAAACATTGTGGCGACGGTGAAGAAATGGGCCGCAGATATTGGCGTGTACTTTTGAGATACGATAATTGTGGAACGACAGACATAAGACACAAAAATCCGCTCTCTATACATAACCAACGTCCCCATCTTTTGAATGAATGGTTCAAAAATTCCACTCATGGCGCACTCGTCGCAAATGATGGACAGCGGAGTGCACGAGACGTTCAGCTCGTACGTCGTACACCTCCAATTTGGGAGCAAGTCGCTTGTAGAACAGATGCAAAATTGTTTTCGAAAATCGTGCCTAATAAAAAGAATTTTATGAAAACGTTCAACCCAATAGAATTGCGACTTTTTGTGTTTTTTTTTCAATTTGCGCCCCTTTCTTTGCCTTCATCATACGTTCGACCAGTGACCAGCAAAAGATGCGGCCTACTAGTTTCCTAGGCAGCGCCAGACATTGCGTTATTTGCTTTGAAGACACGAATTGAACAGTTCAATTTTAAAAGTTGCAGTGCTTTTGTGTTGGATAAATAAGCCGCTAATTTGAATACAGTAGCGCCACACTATAAAATTGTAATTAAATCGGCTCATTTACTGGACAAATCAAGCCGGTTTCCGTTATGACTTTTTCACAAATTATTACTTTTTCAACAACATATGGAGATTATAAACTTTCAGCATTTCATATTGCTGACCTGAAAAATGACTAACCGAACTTCAATTTTAATACTATAATAATTCTACAATTCATTTTCCATCCATTTGTTTCAAATTTGCTGTTTTTTAAATATATTTTAAAAATTTTTAACAATTTTTCGTTATTCAAACATCTTTTTCATTACATCGCCCGAGGGCGCGCGTGTCCTGAGGGAATTTTCGAAGAAATATTTGAATCAATCCCCTCTAATTGGCGGGATACACACACACACACCCTGTCCCAATCTGATCACTCATCAAAAACATCATTAATCTTCTTCCACAACCAGCACTTCCGCCTCCTCCTCCTTTACTGACAACAGATCAATGAAGCGTTGGGCATGCGCGAGGAATTTTCTGAACAAAAATTGTATTAAAATATCGAATAGAGCAACGGTTTTTCCATTCGCCGACCGATCCCGTCGATGCAGCTCAACAACTTGCTTAAGAAGAGCGGCCAACGGACGGTAGGAGTTGGGGCGAGAGGGCGGAATCCAGGACGACTGGAATGGAAATGTGAAAAAACTCTTAAATATATATTTTTAAAAAAATTCACCGGAATTTGTTCGACCACCGCCCGACATTTGGTAAGCGTCGACTGGTGGGCTAACACTGAAAATTGTAGTGCCAAAACAGTGAAACGGTTCAGCAGTCCTTCGACGAGAAGTTCCTCCAGACACGCATCGGAGACGATGGAACGGAAACAGAGAATGGAGCGCATCAACTGACAATTGGAAATTTAAATTAATGGTCAAAAAGTATGAAATTAAATTTTATTTTACCAACTCATTTAGATTAAGACAAATAAGTGCCGTTGCTCCCCGCCACTTTTGAAAGAAAAAACAAAGATCGAATTCAGGTTCGGTACCAGGTCCGAATTACAACTTCTTGATAAGCCCAATTTAAAAAAACGCACATTTTAAAATATTATACATATTAAGTATGTATAAAAGCATTAAAAAAGAGAGCACTCACTTTGATGGACTTCCAAAATTGTCGGTCCAGAAAAGCTCCACAACCGGTCTCGGTGGACTCAATCGCTCTGAATTTCGCAGCACTCATTTTGGGATCAAAGAATGTAGTCGACGTATTAATTGAGTATTAAGGATTATAGTAAAATTTGAAAAAAATATATTCTTGCTTATAGTGAATAAAAAAAATTATTATTCATTCTCAGTACTAGAGTAAAATTTGAAAATTCCGTTTTCATATTTTTTGTTTTGAATTTGTTATAGTAGTACTATAGTATATGTATATTATTATATTTACTCCTTGCTATACAGCGGCACAAAAGTGTCCCGGTCGATTGTGTCGCGCAGCCGCCCGTACACTCCCTCCAGCACTTCCTGCATACGCTTAGAGTTCGCGTTGGCCACCTTAAAGCTCACTTTTTCAGTATTAATTTGCATTCGGGGCTAAAAATGGAATAATGTTGATGTGTCTTGATATATTGTATTTAGCAATAAAACTCATTAAATATACACAAAAAACTTTACCGACCGGATATTCCTCCACCAATGAGCGCAACAATTGGGCCAAATTGGATGATTCGCTCAGCGACAACGGATCCCATTGTTCACGAACAATTTCTGAAATAAGAAAAATTCGTACTTAAAATGTTATATATATTAAAAATTTGCATAAATTTATAATTTTTGTGGATTTGTATTTATCAATACCATTTTCAAATGGCCAACACATCAAAACCAAAATGAATGTCTAAAATTGGTAGCCCAAATAAAATTGTACTTGCAATTTTTGGAAAAACAATCTTTTCCACAACGGACGGGATCAGAAACACGAGTGCCGGGTGCTCGAGGTCCTCCAGTCCCGAGTTGTCCAGGCCGGCTAACAGCAAGGCACGGTACCATGGCATGGAGTGAAGCTGCTGGGTCGGGTTCTGGGAATATGTTAACAATTCAGTAATAATTCAGCCACTTTAAACAAATTGAGAAAATTCATACCTTAAGGGGTCGCCAGTCGACGAGTCGAAGACGTACAAACGGTCCAAGCAGTTTGGGCAGGCACAAAGGGACGTAGGCTTGCTCAAAAGAGATCGGATCGACGGACAACCAGTGGAGGATGCGTTGCATAATGTGCTCCAATTGGCAAAACTCGTCGGACGTGTCCAGGAACAGATCATCAACGCCCTGGAGGACAGAGACTAAAATGTTAAATTTAAACTTGCCCATTCAAAACAAAACAAATATTGAAACAAAACATAATTAAGGGACCATACAAAAGAATTAAAAAAAAGAAACGATTTTACGAAAAACCGACCACCAGGCACAATTAAAGTTCCTGAAAATTTCCCTATTTTTTCTTAGTTTAAATATTTTAATAATCTCTCCGACCAATTGTCTCCCGGTAGAACACCTCTTGGCTGGTGGTTTCTTCGTCGTCACTGCTCAGGCCTTCGTGGTGCACCGTTTCCGACGATTTGTGTTGTGCACGCTCACGTCGACGACGATTTCTGTGTGCAAAGAATTAATGTGCTTTCTCTAAATTGCTTTTTTTTTAAAAAGCAATCAGATTTTGTACAACATCATTTGGATATCGTAAAAAACTCGGCACAACTCTAACCGTCTGGCTTCTCTCTCCGCCTCCCGTTGTGTGTAATCGGCCGATGGGGCCGCCCAAGTGCGGCCGGCGGCAGTCGCAGCGCATCGCTCGTATTGGTCCTGCACATCTTGACGTCGCCGTGCAACCAATCGTTCTGAATTGAAATTCAAATTTTTCGAAAAAAAAAAAATTATAAATGTCATTTTTAAGAGTTCGTGAGAAATTTTTGTTCTACGCATTCGTTGAGTCAGAAATTGAACATAAAAAAATAAAAGTTCTTTTTCTTTGCTACCCGTTCGCTGGCGCCACATCTCCGACACGCGCTCGTCTAACGCGTCAATTTGAACAATCTGTAAAAAATAAAAACTATTAAAATGCTTAGCCTTTTTGCTCTTTTTCCTAAAAACGATGAACTTTTCTCAGACCTTTTCATTCAAACAGTCCAACAAATCGCGCGTGTACAGACGCGTCTCCTGGAACATGCGGAATTTGAGTTCCAATTGAGGCATTCCTTGTTCAAACTAAAAAAAGGTTAAATTAATAAATTACAAGAAATGATCATATTTTGATGAACCAAATCTTCATTTACATATTGCATTGACCAATCCATCCCCGCCCATGCCAATGTCATTTGATGCTTCTCCCCACCCCCTCAGATGTTGAGGCCAGAACCGCTCACTCACTATTAAACCCAAGGGGCCATAAGCAAAAGCGGGGTCCATTCGTAGTCCCGACTAAGGCATCGTGCCTACGGCACGGCTCAGGCGAGTGATTGACGAGTGAGCGGTTCGGACCTATTCTCCCCGGACTTCTCCATCTCCGCTTCCCCCATTTCCGTACTATCTGTTTTGGAAGCAGAATTCTCCGGGAGTTTCAAACAATAACCGAGGAAACAAGTAGTACTTTAATCAATGGTTTTAAAAAAAATCGTTTCTAAATGTTTAAAAGGCTCTAGACATTCTAAATTCGAGACTAATCTTTATTATACTTTGTGTATGAGTTCCGTGTTCTCCGCCATTTGGCCACGAGTTTTGGCCAACAGTTCATTGTTGGCACTTTGCCGCTCTTTTTTGTCGCTCAACCGTTGTCGAATGGAGCCAAGAATGTCGTCCACCGACACAGCCTTCGCCGATCGGCCGTTGCTCAATTCTTTTTTTGATAAAAAAAAAGTGTTTTTGAAATTTAAGAGGGTTAAATTGCAAAGCCATTTATAAAGGCTCAAAACACGATTATTTTACTACACGCTTTCACGTTTCATTGCCTAAATTCGTTAAAGTTCCCATATAAAATTCAATTATTGTTGATTTCTTTGACTTTTGTAAACCTGGCGGCAATGCAGTGTCCCCCCGGGCATTGTGTGGTTGCTGATACTGCTCCATCTCCACCATGTCGATTTCGATGTCCATGTCCGCCTCGCCCGAATCGGTGAGGTGATAGGGTCGGCCCCGGTAGTGCAGGGAAGTGGCGTTCAACTCCTCTTGCATTTGCATTACCTGCGGATATAAATTTTGGTGCACATTTAAACGATAAACGCTACCAAATAAATTTGATCCAAGAATTAATTTAAAAAAATTTAATATTTTCCTTCCCTTAAAAAGAGGAAAAGTGCGTGTAGGGTGGTGAATCCCCTCTGTTCTCCTTTTTTGTTTGGACTTGGTCAGTACCTTGTTGGAGCTGACCCCCTTGCGGATCTGTTCCCGTTCCCATCGCTGCAACGCGTCCTCCTCTTCCTCCTCCTCGTACTCCTCCCGTCTCGGTTCCATCCGTCCCCTTCCCCCTCGCTCACCCCCGGATGATGGCCCTCTCCCCATTCTCCTCCTATTCGTCTTCCCAGCCCCATCATCATCGACCTCCACCTCCTCTTCACTGCTTCCCTGTTCCATGGCCAAAAAGTACGCCTGCTCTTCACGACGTTGTTCCTCCTCGCTTTGCAACAACTTTTTGGCCGAGTAAAAACTGTAAACCAAAAAAATTGTGCTGTAACCATTTTTTTCTTAAATTTGATAAAATTATGCTGCAACCATTTTTTTCTTAAATTTGATCTTTTTGGTAAAAAATTTTTTTTGTTAGAAGTCAAAATTTTAATCCAACGATTCGACCTGCCCATCTCTTCCTCGTCCGACATGTCATTTTCGTCCTCACGCACCAGTCGAGCCCGTTCTCCGGACGGTCCTCCGGTATATTTCAGCCGAACGGTGTCGTCCAACGGAATAAAATCTTGAGGCGTGGATAATCCGCCCTAAATTGTTGTATTTGTTGAAGGCAAATGCGCATAAACACAGTAAAATACTGAACATGAAAACAAAAAAATTTTTCATATAAATTTATGCTTTTTTTTGGGATGCCAAAAGCCCCCCCCCCTCAAAAAAAAAGGGTTACTTGTCTCATCATTTCGCGTTTTTTGCGCGCCTCGTACACCGCTTTTGCGTCAGGAATGTCGGCCATTGTAGTCGGAAACGCGGCATGGACATCCGCCGCCTCGTCCATTTCGTTCTATCAAAATTTCAATTAAAATGAATTGTCACAAAAAAAAAGACCTTTTCTCCCTTGGGCACCTTAAATTTGTGGTGCTCAGTCGTCAACGTGTTTCCATGAACGTTTTGGTGAAGTCCACCAGTGGCACCGTCCGACTGCTGCTGTTTCTGTTCCGTCTCGACGGAAGGCGGCATCTCTCGTTTGACCTGTTGAATTTTCAGCGTCAAATCAAATTTGAGCATTAAATATTTTAAAGAAACGGTAAAATTTTCTCGACCCCTTCCCTCCCCCCTCCCACCACAAAAAAGAAACAGAAAAAACCACAGGGGACCATCTGTTTTGTACGAAATCTTGACCTTTTTTAAATTTAGGTTGGAAATCTCATTGAGTCAAAAATCCAAAATTTTCTCGACCCCTTCCCCCGCCCACCAGATGAAGCAGAATTCTCAATGTATTCCAGACCAATTTTCTTAACAGTTAAAAACTTTTTGAACACGACTAAAAACTGCCACGGTCCTGGGCGTACGACTTTTTGTTCTAACTTTGAACTCAATTTTAGGATTTGGAGCAGGTATACTTACTAGTGTTTCTCGATCTTCCACAAAAAAATCTTTTTAAAACCCATGTTAATAAAATATGTACATGTCCTTAAACTATTTTTTCTATCGAAATTTGCTGACCTGCTTGAGCGTCGTCGCCGCCGCTCTCGCTCGCTCAGCCGACGCGCGTTGTTTCCGTGCCGCTTTCTCTACGCTACGCCGACGCGCAGCAGCGGCAGCAACGGCGTGGCCGCCGCCCGCACCGTGCCGTTTCAGTTTAAAGTGCATTACGTCATCACCTTAAAGTGTTAACAGATGGACTGACTGACCGTGTCTGACAATTTTTTACAATTATTAGGAAAAGCTAAGGTTTCGGTGAAATGATCCGCTCAATTTAATTTTGTAAAGTCCGTGATGTCGTCCGGCATTGCCGGAAATTTTAGAACGATTTACCCCCCCCCCCCAAAAAAAAAGAAGCACCTTCACGCTCGTCAAAACTCAGCCCCACAGGGCGTGTCGTTGCCAGGCCATCGTTGTCGGACTGTCGACCTTCATCAACAACGACTTTTTGCTGCAGCTGATCGTCCGCCGCTTCATCCGCCGAAGAGGACGCGGAACGCACCGAGCCATCGACGCTCTCCTCCCCTTCTACTTGGCCATTGTCCGCTCGGCGGCGAATGTTTCGCACATCTTGACCACCCAGCTTGCTCTTCGGCTTTCGAAACATTTTATGCAAACCTCTAAACTAATCATTCTGGTACATATTACTTAAAAAAGGACAAGAGAAAAAATATGGATTCAAGTACAACCATATTGTTTTCAAGTACATAACTGTGAAATTTAAAGAAATTCAAGTAAGGTACTCGACATTTTTTATTTTATCAAAACAAAAAACACAATTCGAGTTTACATATGTTCCTATTTACATTTTTTGAAAGGATTTTTATTCTAGTTATCGTTTGAAAGGCGTCTGGGTTTTTGGATTTGTAATTTTGATCTAATAATCGGGCTTGTGCACCCGGACCGGATCAGTTCAGGCCGCCCGATTCAGTGCCAGCAATTTTGAAAGTCTATAACTCTTTTAAACTCAAACCAAATCAAATAAAAAGGTCCAATTCGAAGTTCGAACGCTCTAAATGACAAAAATCATTTGGGGAAAAATCCTAACGGTTCAATTCGTTTTCAAAAAGTTCAATGTGAAAAACACCCAAAATCTGGGTTTTTCATAGTTTTATAAAAATAACTTTTTTCACGAATTCTCTAATCGTTTAGCTTATTTGTTAGGATTTGAACATTTATTATGTTTTTGAAAATTTTAAATTTTTGACTCAATTTTTAAGAGATTTGCAATCAAAAGCCGCCCGCCCTATTCATGTATTTTATCAAATTTAGATAATAAAAATATATAACAGAAATGATCCTAAAGCGGAAGAACAGACGGGACGGCCCCAACGTTCGGAAAATTCGCCGCCGAGCGGACAATGGCCAAGTAGAAGGGGAGGAGAGCGTCGATGGCTCGGTGCGTTCCGCGTCCTCTTCGGCGGATGAAGCGGCGGACGATCAGCTGCAGCAAAAAGTCGTTGTTGATGAAAGTCGACAGTCCGACAACGATGGCCTGGCAACGACGCGCCCTGTGGGGCTGAACGAGCGTGAAGGTGCTTCTTTTTTGGAGGGGGGGGGGGGGGGGGAGGGGGTAAATCGTAAAAAATTTTCGGCATTGCCGGACATCACGAACTATCCAAAATTAAATGCCTAAAGAGGCTTCCCGAGAGGCCAAAAATGTGCGAATTCTTCAGTTGCGCCACTGATGATCAAAGAGCGCATTCAGGAGGCTGTGCATGTTCTGGCCAACTTCAAAGTTCGCGCTGAGCCGGGCCGCAAGCGCAGTGAGTACCTAAAGGTTAGTTGGGAAATTCCATTGGTAATGAACGGTTATTCCAGACACGTAGCCAGGGGGGGTGGGCCTCGAAATGAAATTTGAGGAAAAAAAACAAGAGAGGGGACCCTATTTTTTGCACTTTTACAAACCTGCTCCCCCCCCCCCCGGCTACGGGCTGATTTTAGGGACAATGAGAACATTTTGTCTTATTAAAATTATAAATTTTCTCAGCAGCTTCCTATTGGCTTCGACGGGCGTCTTTCAAACCAAAAATTATTTCTAATTCATTTTTTAATGAAGTAATTGAGGGTCGAACATTTACGCGCTTTGCACTTTTTTTCCAATTTTAATCAAGTTCAACGCTAATCTTTCTCTAATTTCAGAGTTTGCTGGAAGATTTGTGCTCTTTTTATGGCTATAACGAATTTTTGATGGAGAAATTTATGCAACTTTTCCCCAATGGCGCTGAAGTGGGCTTTGAGGCTTTGAAAAATTTTTGTTTGGATTATTTTTTTAGTTACTCGAATTTCTGGACAGTAATGATCAGCCACGGCCGGTGACAATTCGTTCAAATCCGCTAAAAACGCGACGAGGAGAGCTGGCCAAATCGCTGGTTTGGAAATTCAATTTAAATTTTAAAAACAATGACTTGGGCCCCTATTCCTTCACATTTTTTGTAATTTCCAATTGACGCAATAATTCTATGCGCATTCATTTCTTTTTTAAGAAAAGCTTCTATTTTTTTTGGTTGGTAATCCTGGAGAATGGGGGGGGGGGTCCCGAATTTTTTTTTCAAAATTAAATCAATGATTACGAAATTTGGTGTCAGATTCGTGATCAGCAAACACACTCAAAAACTTCCGGTTGTAATTTTTTAGCTCAAAACCCAAACAAAAAATTAAGGGATGCATTGTTCCACCCACTTAATAAGTACTTGTAAATGAAAAAATTGTCATTTTTGGAATTTTCCTCAGATTTCTCGTGGAATGAATGTTGACCCGGCCGCAAAATGGACGAAGGTGGGCCTTGTGGTCTACGATTCGCAAGTGCCAGTTGGTGGGTAAAAGGCACAGCCAAAAAAGGCCATGACGACTTTTTAAGTTCGGACTTCGAAGGACTCGCTATGTCCGGACTTTGTTTCGTTATATAATTTTGGGTGACCAACGGAAGGACCCGGGATCCCGAATCCCGGGTTTTTGTCGGGAGCGGAATTTTAGCCGGCATCCTCCTGCCCGGGCGGGCATTTTTTAAATCCCGAACCTCGGTTTTTTACTTTTGTTGGTCACTAATACTATGTTAAATTTAAAAGTTAAATAATTTTGTCTGCTGGCCCTTGGCCAATTGGTTTAACGATGTGTCCACTCGCACACTTACAGGAGCTACTCCGGAATATTTGGCCGGTCACTACTCCATTCAGGGCCTTTCCTCCTTTTTGCCCGTCATGGCATTGGCACCACAGCCGGACGAGCGCATTTTGGTGGGTCCCGTCGGTTGACGTTGAACTCCTAATATTTCCGTTCATCCCTGCTTGCCCTGGGCGTGTCCATTGGACGAGACTCACTTTCTTTTTACCGCAGGACATGTGCGCAGCGCCTGGAGGCAAAACCACTCACATCGCTTCATTGATGCGAAATACGGGCGTTTTGTTCGCAAATGATGCCAATGTAAGCAATTATTGAAAAAAGTTTATATGCTTTTAAAAAACAAACACAAAAAGGGGTGTTTTTTGAGAGTTTTTGATTTTAGTTCGTTCTTCTGAGATACAAAAAACAAATTAATTTTTTTAATTTTTTTTTTTTTGCATTTTTTAATTGAGCTTTATTTAAGATTAAATACATTTTGAACATTCTGCAAATTTATGCTTTTATATATATTTTTTTTAATTGGAAGGCTGCTCGTCTGAAGGCGGTCATTGGAAATTTGCATCGGATGGGCGTCAACAATTCGGTGGTGAGCAACTTGGACGGCCAGGAGTTCGCCAAAATCCAACCCCAATCATACGACCGCGTTCTGTTGGACGCGCCCTGCTCGGGGACGGGCGTCATTTGGAAGGATGAAAGCGTTAAAACTTCAAAGGCGAGACAATTACTTTCTGTCGTGATTGGGATGGGACAGCAATACGAATACATTTATGGCACTTCAAACCATTGGCGCACTGAGCTTTTTGTATTTTGATTCTAAATTTAAAAAATCTCGACTTTTCTTACATCAATTCAACATTTTTGAATCTTTGCTTTTCAACTTTTGTAACAAAAGTCGCCTCTTGACATTCATGAACCGTTTTTTTATTTTTCTGGTCACAGGACCACGTGGACATAAAGCGACGTTTCACGATGCAGCGGCGTTTGCTTCTGTCGGCCATCGACGCGGTGGACGCGCGATCGAAGTCGGGGGCATATGTGGTTGGTTCGCAAATAAATTCTATTCTTTTCTTTCTGATCAGGATGGTGGGTAATTAATAATTAAGAGGGGTAATCAACACACACTTCCAAGGTGTACTCGACCTGCTCCGTGTTGGTGGAGGAGAATGAGGCGGTTGTGCAGCACGCGCTTGGCAAACGAAACGTCAAAATTGTTCCGATGGGCCTGGAAGTGGGTCTGGAAGGTTTTACGAAGTGAGCAAATATTCAGTTTGGGAATGATCAAGCTGTAAATGTTACTAAGAGTTCAGTTCCCCCCCCCCCCTCCCCTTCTGAAATGAAATTTGACAAAAAAAACCCACAAGGGGATCCTTTGGTTTTGCAACATTCGCAATTTTTGGACAAATTTAGCCAATTTTTGTAAAAAAAAATTCCCGACGGCGCCTCTCGGCACCACCGGACTTCTTCCATTCCTAAAAAGTTTTAAAAATTATATTTTTAAATTTTGGTCGCAAATCTCTTAATTTGAAAAAAGACAATCTCCTGGCTACGCCCCTCTCGGAGTCGGAGGCCGACACCATTTTCTGACTCATTTCACAGGTTTCGCGAGTACCGTTTCCATCCATCGATGAACAACACGCGTCGTTATTACCCCCACGTGCACAACATCGACGGCTTTTTTGTGGCCAAATTGAAGAAATTGTCCAATGAAGTGAAGAAGCCGAAGCCGACAAAGAACAAGGGAAAGGAGGCGGCCGAAGAGGGAGAACAGAGCGACATCGATTCTCTCAAGAGAACCTCTCCTCTCTAACAGCTTGTTGTCAATTTTTGAATGTCATAAAAACTGTTATAATGTTTTGCATGGCATTATTTTTCGGGAGGAGCGGCGGTTTTTCCAAAAATATTTAAAAATTTCATACTTTTAAAATAAGAAAAAGTCATTTTTTAAGAGTGTGTAAGTTAATTTAGAAAAATTACCAAGGCTTTACTTCGTATTCTTTTTTCGAAAAAAAACTGTCATTAACGAAACAAGAAAATATTTTTCTCATCCACGAAACAAAACGGAAAAACAGACTACCACTGACTGTAAAAAGATTAAAACAACTATAATTTGCCAGTGCAAATTCAAATAAACAAAATTTTATTACAAATTTTGTAGCATTTTTTCTGGGCTTTCCAACAGTACCATTCATTCCCCATTTGCAACATTTCTTCTTCCAATCAACTTCCATAACTGTCCAATAAGGCATTTCATATTTTTGAAATATAAAAATGAGGTGTTTTTTTTGAAATACCAAAAATGTTTGAAAACTCCGATCATTAAGGTTGTGCAAACAAAAAAAGAGTTCGATATAAGAAAATAGAATTTATGCATAAATAACGACAGATAAAAAGAATAACATTTTTTTGTGCTTTTTTCTAAAGAATCCAAAATTTTCACCGGAAAAAAGGATAAAAACAGAAAGAATGGATTGAAAACGATCGAACAGTCTGAGCCACGGCCATTTCAATTATATGGACTAACGCAATTTCTTTTGTCTCTTCTGTGTAGGAGTTGCTTTAGTCCCGCCGGCTTTATCTATAAAAAGGCAAAAACTTTGGTAAAAAGGACAAGGAAATTGAATTACATTCCACCAAATTTAAGGGTGGCGGTGGTGGGCGATGAAATGTCTCTCATTTCGAAAGTAGAGTGCGGCGCGGGATTTTGTAGGATCCCGCGCCGAAATCCCGCATTTTGCGATTTGCGGGATTAATCCCGCATGAGACTATAAAAACAAATCCCGCAGCGGCATCCGCAAATGCGATTTTGCCGTAAACCGGGACTAAATAAATGTACACCCTATTGATAGCAGACATCGAGCGACAATTTCAATCTTTTTTACAAGGGCCTCCCCCAAGTAACTCGGTGTCTTATTTGTTAGTGGGTTTGTCTTCCGACAAGTCAAATGTTGTCTGTTAGTCCTTTTTCCTCTACTCACATACGCTTACCCCATTAATAAAATATTTTAATTTAATAAATTTTCAAATATTTTTTTTTAATTAAAATGCGAGCAAAACAAGAATTTTTGAAATAAAATCATCACATCTTCATGAATTTTGAAAGACCGCTGGCGGCCCGCCATACGCGGTCAAATAATATATGTAGGTACATAGTTTTAGACAATTTCAATTTGTCTCGATGAGAGGAATCGATTGAATATAATTTTAGAAAAAACAAAAAGTCTTTGATATTCTTCACTTTTACTAGTCGGTTAAAAGCTAGCGGCTAACCTACAAAGTAAAATTCTATGGCTTCTGGATTGCGTGTCCAAAACAAAAACGTTTTAAATTGGCATTTAATTGTTAAAACCCTACCGTTTTTGCTTTCAACTTTCTTTCCACTTCGTTTTTTGTTTTGTGGCTGCGTTGTACGTTTGTTGTCCTCTGACGTATTATCTTCGTCAGAGTCTTTTTCCCATTTCGTCGTTAGATTCTTTATAAATAGCTCAATCTCTTCGTCACTTAAAGACTTAATCTGCCCTTTCCCTTTGCGGGAAGATTTTCCAATTTCTGATGAATTTGTCGACTTTTTCCCGGGGGCGGTCATTTTGTCTTTTGAACTTTTCGAAGAGCCAACCTTTTCGCCTGCGGAAGGAGACCGAGAGGTGGCGGCGCTCTTGTCCTTACGCTGGGAAGTTGTTTTTGGCAGAATTACTTTGGGACCCCCCTGTTTTTGTTGCTGGATGGATGCTTTATGTGCCAATCCTTTTTTTGACTGAATTGTGGCTTTTCCTTTTTGTTGCTGATCGGAATCGGAGGAAGACGAAGAAAGTGTTATCATCGTTTTCCCCCTGGGTTGGTTTGGTTTTTTGCCTGATTTGTTTGGTCCTTTTGATGGGCCAAGTGCCAATGGCGATTTTCTCGCCTTACTCTTTGTCGGCGCCACATTATTCATAAACCATTCGTCCGAATCCTCGTCATTAGTCGATTTGTCCGAATCCTCGTCATTAAGCCATTCGTCCGATGATTGTTTTTTGCCTGATCTGTTTGGTCCTTTTGATGGGCCAGGTGCCAATGACGATTTTCTCGCGTTACTCTTTGTCGGCGCCACCTTTTTCTTCTGCCATTCGTCCGAATCCTCGTCATTAAGCCATTCGTCCGATGATTGTTTTTTGCCTGATCTGTTTGGTCCTTTTGATGGGCCAGGTGCCAATGACGATTTTCTCGCCTTACTCTTTGTCGGCGCCACCTTTTTCTTCTGCCATTCGTCCGAATCCTCGTCATTAGTCGATTTGTCCGAATCCTCGTCATTAAGCCATTCGTCCGATGATTGTTTTTTGCCTGATCTGTTTGGTCCTTTTGATGGGCCAGGTGCCAATGACGATTTTCTCGCCTTACTCTTTGTCGGCGCCACCTTTTTCTTCTGCCATTCGTCCGAATCCTTGTTATTAGGCGATTTGTCCAACTCCTCTCCGGATGAAGAGGACTTCACCAACGATTCCGCACTATTGGACTCGGCTTCCGATTCAGTTGCTACATATTCTTCGTCGCCGTCCCCTTCTGCTGACGATGATGAAGTTGGGAAAGCATCGTTGTATTCAAAGTTTGGTGATTTTAATGGCTTTGGCTGCCTTTTTTGAGTCGATGATGTTGGCACTTGTGGATAAGGAAAAGCGGCTTTTTGTTGGTCCTCTTGTTTTGATTCTGTATCGATTGAGGCGGCTTTTTGTTGGTCCTCTTGTTTTGATTCTGTATCGATTGAGGCGGCTTTTTGTTGGTCCTCTTGTTTTGGTTCTGTATCGATTGAGGCGGCTTTTTGTTGGTCCTCTTGTTTTGGTTCTGTATCGATTGAGGCGGCTTTTTGTTGGTCCTCTTGTTTTGATTCTGTATCGATTGACGAGTGCGCTTCTTCATTAGCCGGTTCTTTCTTTTCGAGCTCATCATCCGACGCCGCGTTTACTGCAATTAGTCCACTCAGACAATGCGTGGTGAGAAGCAAAAGGCACAAATTTCTGACCATTTTTTAATAATAATTTCTGAAAAAAACAATTTACAAAGGGACACTAGTAAATCTGTTCATTGCTCATTTTTGGGCCAATTAAAAAAAAAAATTATTAAGGATGACAACTCTGAATCCAACCAAACTCGAGAGTATTTTCTTGGCTAAAAACGAGAAATAATGTTGCTAATGTTTTTAGTTGGATGGCATATGAGAATATATGTAGAGGAATATGCCTTGAAATGCCACGTATTCAAATCGATTTCCTATGGCATATGGCATTTGCCTATGTATATTTTCCATTCTGTGACGCACACTTTGCAAATTTCCACGTCAGCTGACAATGAGCAAAATTTAATAAAAAACGAATGAATAAACCTGCAAAATCGTAAAAATAGTGTCGACGAATCATCGGAGGCGGAGGATCGCTTTTTTTTGGGGGGGGGGGGGGCATTTCAATTCCGCAGCGAACCCGGAGAAAATGGAACAACACCAGCAACGAGCAGCGAAGAAGCAACGATTCCGTGTTGCTGGCGAATGCTTTCCCTGTCCAAAAGGGCCGCCTGGTGTCTGGTCCTCGAGGCCCTCACGGAACGAGTCCCGGAGGTCACCGAGGATATTTCGACTTTTTCGGTCTAACTTTTTTAAACAACTCTAGACGCTTAGCTTTCTTTTGCAATGTTACTCAACTCAAAGAGTTCTTTCGATTGATACTAATTGCAACTAATTAGGCTTAGTATAATCGAGTTTTCTTGGGAACGAACCACTTTTCAGCTTACAACATTTTTAAAAGCCTACAGAAATACGAAGAATTTAATACCATTTGACAGCATTTAGTCTGGAGAATTTTTTTTTTGCAAAAAAAAGCTAAACGTTTAAAGTTGTTTGAAACAAATTAGAAGGAAAAACTCAAATAGGTATTCTGTTCGTGGTGACCAATTTTCCGTACACCCGAGGAGGGCCTCCCGGCGAAGATGGACTCTGCCGGGGCCTTACGACGGGTCATATTGTGTCGACGAATCATCCGGAGGCGGATTATCTGATCCGACAATAAGAACCAAAAATAAATAATAAAAAGATTGTTTTGCTCCAACGGGATTTGAACCTCATATCTCAGCCCGGAGGCATTCTGCAAAAAATAACACGTTTAGTTACTAGGGTGATCTATATGTACCAAATTCCATCCCGAAACTCCACGGACAACTTCCTTTGTTAGAGAAGGGCCAATTTAATGAAGATTAATTAATCTCTCCTCATTCATTCATCCCCACCCCCCGCACCTTCCAAACAGTGCCGACAAAAAGGGACGGGGCATTTAGTGGGACGGGCGGGTGGGAAGGGGCGGAGGCGAAGACACGGAGATTTACCCGAGGCGAGATTCGCAAAAAAGTGCCGTCCGTTGGGCCCACAAAAATGCGACCAAAACTATTAATGAATGGAGAGGAGAGGTGTTGATTGACGATAATAGAAACAATATATATGTAACAACAAACAAAAAAAAAAGCACAGAAAAAAACAAAAAAAAATTTGATCATTTTCGCTTGCTTCATTCACGCCACCCCACTACAACGCGTTCGCGCTTCTTTGCCCATTATTCACTGCTCGTCCCAATTGCCCTCCAATTTGTGCCTGATTTCAAGTCCGTGCAATGCCACCAAAGCTGCAACCTGAAAACTATGAGAATTTGATTTGCTTTTTGTCTGTGCTAAGGCATAAAAATTTCTTTGACGAAAAATCAACATTTTCCTTTTAATGTAAAAAGCTTAGTCACTCTCCCCTATTGAAAGCCTCGAGAATGGCCAAACTCTTGAATGGTAGTCACCACCTGTTCCGCCATTTTGGTGTTTGGCTGCGCGACCGATGAACCGAACTTGCGTCCGTTCACGCACACAGTGCCTATGAATCGGTGTTCATGGTTTCTCTAAAAATATGTTTTTTTTTTTCATTTTACTTTTTTTTCATTCACTGTCTGATAGAGCGGGGCATCGAATTGTTGTCGAAAACAGTGATTGCTGAGCACACATTTCGGCGTCAACTTCCCATTAACTCCGCATTTCAAACACTTCCTTAAGCGCGTTGTCATTATGCAAAACAACATTTTGGTATTCGGATTAGGTACTTAGAAAAGAAAATAAAAAAATTTTCCCTTATCGAATAAAAAAAAAAATTCAAGTTTTACTCCCAAAATTTCTTTTCCATAAAACATATTTGCAACTCCATGGTCACATCCCTAACCGATCCGTCAGATGGGACCAAAATTTGCATAAACTGACGGATGGAAACTGAGCTGCGCGACCCGCACGCCGTCCACCATTTTCAGCATGGGAACTTTGTCGTCCACCTGCTCGTCAACGTAATTTCTGGGGCGCTTCGCGGGCAGTCTTTTGTCGTCGTCGGTTTGGCCTTGTGGCGTCTCCACCGCCTCCTGCTCTTGGCCTATTTTCCGACGACTCTTCCACCTTTCGCTGTCCATGCCCCAAATGTGACAAATTTGACGGACCGTCGAGGCCGCGACGGTCAGCCGACCGCATGGATCGAATTCCTTAAGAAATAAATGTTTGTTTCTCTAATTTGTACCAACAACCAAACATCTTTTCAATTTTCTTATATTCATTGTCTTCTCCTAATTTTTGCATTAAAATTTCGACGAATTAAGGACTGAATCATGCCCACCCCACCCAACCTGTTGACTGCCCAAAATGCGCTGCACCACATATTTGGAGCCAGTAAAGCTTTCATCGTATTGGCAAACCTGCAAATGTGTGAACGAATGAAAATAAAAAATCGCAAAAATCGTGACAAAACTTTTGCAAAAAATTTTGGATGTCCTTTTCCATCGATAAAAGGCCGTCCGGACGGAATATGGACGGCCTGGCCAAGGCTCTTCTAGCCACCATCACACCGCTCGCCCCCGTCTCTTCGCGAAACCGCCCAAGGTCCTCGTAGGAGTGAATTGATCCGGAAAAGCCCTAAAAACGAAATCACCAAAAAACCAATAAAATCAATTTTAAATTTCTTTTAATATTATATTTTAAAAATAATGTTTTGTATAGTAATTACATTGGCAAAAACGGGGACGGACAGCGAGCGACAAATTTGGTTAATTTCAGCCACGCGGCATTGGTCCTTTGGCCGCTCGTCCCGTTGCCGTCCGTGCACCGCCACCGCGGAAACACCACACCGCTCGACCATACGGACGAAGTCCAAAGTTTTGTCCTGCTGAAAGGACAAAGGTGCCAATGCAATTCGATAAATTAAACAAGACAAAAAAGATGGTCTTTGCTCGGGAAGCTTTTTTTGTTGGAATTTTTCAGAATTTTCGCCTCCCTCCCTCGCCAGTCAAACCCCCTTAATCAGAGTTACTCACAGAGTTCAAAAGCCGGATTTTGCACGACACCGGCACCACCGAGGCGGACACAATCGCAGTGAGAATCTGAACGCGCATTTGGGCACCCCTCGTCGTTATTTACCCCATGTTTCTGAACCTCCTTGGCCCTTTCGGGGTCACTCAAAAGCGCGGCGCCCATGCCACAATGGATGGAGAAAGGCTTCGGACAGCCCATGTTCACGTCAATGGCCGCAAAGTCGTGGCCAACTTTTTGACAAATTTTTGTTGCGGTTTCAGCCGAATTTGTGCCCTGAAATTGGTTGGAAAATGACACACTTGGCATCCCAAACAAAAATTCGGCGGGGGCACTTACAATTTGCAGAACGCAGCGCGATCGCTCTTCAGCAGCCACTCTCAGCACAACCTCGTCACCCAACGTGTAATCGACCGTGTCCAAAGCGGCTTTAAAAGTTGAACAGCCATGAATGAACTTTTGAAAGTAGAGGAGGAGGCGATCCTTCAGATTGACCAGAGGGATGAAATTTTTAGTTTTATGGAAACAAAATTCCTATCCAAATATATTCATAAAAATGGGAAGGGATAAATTAAAAAAAAAGTAGAATAAGACTAGCAATTTTTTTACCATTTTCTACTCGTTGGCTGCCCAACAGTCTCTGATCAACAATTTCTTCCGTGTACACTAAATCAGCGCCATAGCTTAGCGCAAGCACTCTCAACGGGGTACGACCAGCACGAACCATAGGCGCTAAAATGTTCTTCGAGTTGTCGTAAACCGTGCTCATCGCACTTGCACATAGAATAAGCCCGATTCCCCTAAAACAGACAGAATCGGAGAACAATGATTCGCGCTTTCTTTATTTTTATGGGTAATAGTGAAGATGGTGAGAGCTAAGCGATTCGATTTAAACAAAGAAAGTTATGACGCCACAACTAAAGTTGGCACCTGGGCGGATCGGAGCGGACGTTTCGGCCCCGCCTTTTCGGCCCCGGGGTAAAATGTTGGCATACTGTATTTATACAACACAAACTGTTCATTTTTGCTCTGTGCCAGGGGTTCGAGCCCGGTAGACTGCAAGTATGAATTTCACCGATTTTCGATAAAATAGTTATGGATGATTAAAAAAGATAGTTTTAAAAATTTTTAAAAAATTTAAAACCACCTTTACTTCGTTTTGCCTCCCTTTTCAATGTCCCAATTTTGTGATTTTCGCTCATTTTATGCTACTTTTTTCAGCCTGTTTGCTTAAAAATGTTGAAAAAATTTTTGCTTTAAGCCTAAACGTTTTGCTTTTGGGTAGACAATTTAGTTGCCAAGCTCTTTGCAAAAAATTAGGCAAATCGGTGTGTTTAATCAAAAATTCTTGTGTTCGATGTGTGGCCAACTCGATTTCTGCTGTAATTTCTCTTTTTTTTGGATGACATAACGCCAAAGCTCAATGCCATATTTGCTTGCTATTCCCATCGTTAAGTTATGTACTAGTAAATGCACTATATAAAATCGTTATTTATTTGTTGACTGAGCATTTTTCCCATTTATTTTTGCCTCACCCTAATAGGTACATAGTTATATAACAATAAAATGACTCGATCCGTTTCAGAACAGATTAAATTACCAAAATCTTCGCACTTTTCTGACCGTAGCTTTTTTGAAGTTCGTACTATCGTTTAGCTCCTGCTAAATAATAGCGTCTAACCCACAAAAAAAGCCTAGATTGGTACCAAATTTGTTTTGTCTGGTTCTTTGTACTAGGCGTTATATTGTTTCAAATTTTCGGCACCAAAACGAGAAAGAGAATCTTTTCAAATTTCTCATTGGATTAAACTTGTTTCAGATAATTAACTCCGTCCGTCGTGTTACCTACTCCGTCGCATTATTGGAGTATAAAAGCTGCTCAACGAGTGTTGGACATACATCACACCGAAGTGCCATCTCATAACCGGTCAGCAGTGCTGTTTTATCTCAACTTTTTTTCTAAAAAACTAATTCAGGGAAGTCCACGAGTTTCACGCGTCAAGCAATGGGAGCAGAGGACGCGTCTCTTCGCGATGATGTAGCAGCAGATGACGTAGTTGAGTGCACAACCTAAAATGACCCTAAATGTGGGAGTGGGCGGTGTTGAATGATGGGATTTGAATGGGGCTATCGGAATTTTTCAGCTCCCTCTAACAATAAAAAATTGTTTTTCAGGTATGATTGATTACGTGTCAAGTACAGAGGACTGGAGCGAATGTCGCGAATTATCTGAACAAGTATTCGGCAAATTTGGATCAAAGACGTCGGAAGAAGTGCCTCAACCAAAATTGACGGGCTCAGTGGACAAACCAAGCGCGCCTCAACCAAAATTGCCGGACCCAGTGAACGAACCAAGCGCGTTGGGCGGAGTGCTTAACATCGGCAACACTTGTTACCTGGGAGCGGCCATCCAAACACTGGCCAATGTGTCCGAACTCAGCGATTTTCTGCTCACCAAGTGGGTTTTTTTTGTGCAAATCTGTTAAACATGCTCAGTCTTGAACATTTTTTCAGTGAACATCGCTTTTCCCACTTGCCAATGGTGCGAAAATATGCCCAAATGCTCCGTGCTCTTCTGGAACGCAAGGAGACCGCATCACCACACGAATTGAAGGTGTTCATGGGCATGGGTTGGTGGAATTTGAGGTAATTCTCATGTTCAGGAAGCCATCTCCGCAACGAGCACCCTCTTTGTGGACAATGTTCAACATGACAGTCAGGAATTCCTTCAGTTTTTCTTGGACGCGTTGCACGAATCACTGAAGAAAGTTCCGGAAGCAAAACGAGAAGTTCCCAGTGAAGAAATGGAGGAAAAGAAGGCGGTTGAGGGAGAAGGGGGAGCCGAGCACGTCGCTGTGCACGATGGGGACAGAATGTGGCAAGATGCGCACAATGTAAAACGCTTTTATTTAAACCCGGTCAATCTTTAATTAATGCGTATTTTTTAAGCAATGGAAGAAAGAAGTGCTCAGCGCAAAGGAGGGCAGCGCTGTAAGCGTTTGTATGAATTTCATCAGTTAAGCATTGATTTCTGTCCCGCCCAATTTACAGGTTCTGGATTTGTTCGCTGGACAATTCCTCTCCAAATTGCATTGTCCAAACTGTGCACATTCGTCCAACACCTTCGAGCTGTTTACAATGTTGCAGTTGCAAATTCCCGTTCCTGAAAGCATTTGGATCCTCTTCAAAGGTAAGAATATTGGGAAAATTTAAGAGTTTGCATTCTGATCCATTGTTATCACTTTCAGCGATCAGAAGTGACATCAACAGTACGGTTGTTCGGTACGCCATGCGAATTCCGATGACCACCGAACTTGTGAGCATAAAACAGCTCATTTGCGAACGAATTGGCATTGCCACTGATGAAGGACACATCGTCATTCAGAACAAAAGTGACCGGAAATACAATGTAAGTATAATATGGCAGTGATTTTCGCGTTCATTTGGTCCCTTTAAGGCGGATGTTTCACGAATGTTTAATGCCAAAAATGATGAGGCCGAAACCGACTGCACTCTGATGGGAATGTCGCTCCATGACATTGAAATTTGGTGCTTTGAAGCCCAAAATGTGTCCGCTGACTATGGAAACCGTATCATCGAGATCTACAGTGAATCGGTGAGTTTTGTTGTACATATTTCAGATTTGATGATCGTTCCATTTGTTTTTAGCCCTTTTCGGATGATCCGTCGCTGGCGGGGGCTGATTGGTCTGACGTCCGTCTGCTGAGCATCGACGCCTGTCTCAAGGACTTCACTAGCGAAGAACAAATCGACGGTTCGCACTGCGACAACTGCAAAAGTTCCTCCTCCAAATTGGCCAAACAATTGTCATTCACGCGACTGCCCGACATTCTGGTAGCACTTTTTTCTTTTTGTTTTGTTCATTTCTCAAAAACTTGCATTTTCAGGTCATTTGCTTCAAGCGCTTCATTTTCGTTCCTTCTCTGGGGCGATTCAGCAAACAAGGCGTGCCCGTTTCGTTTCCACTCGACAACTTTGATCCGAGCCCATATTTTGCGCGCGATGTCCCACAACAATTCTTGAACAACTCGCGCTATTTCTGTATTGGAATTGTGGTAAGAAAATTGTTGTGATGTGACATTTATTTTCCCAATTCATTTATCCAACAGACTCATCACGGCCATCTCAACTACGGCCACTACTGCTCTTATGTGCGCGATTTGTCTTCCAACAAATGGATTTTCTGCAATGACTCGAAAACTCTTGTAAGTAAATCGCCAATTTTGTATTGTCCCGTTTAAAATTTGTCTTTTTTCTTTTCAGCTCATGGACAGTGTGCCAAACACGCGGGATGCTTACATTGTGTTCTACCAGCGAAGGGCTGATGTGCGAACTTCCACAGTGCGACGGGACCCGCAAGGATGAAATCGAATCCTGAAGGCGGCAAATACACGACGACAACGACGGATGATAGAACAACTCCTAACCTTTTCCCTCACACACACACAATTAATTATGATTGTTATTATTGTATTTTACTATGCCATTTCATATCCATTCATGCGCCATTGTGAGATTATTGTTAACTAGTCATAAACAAATAATAAAATGGTATTTTGAGAACACTTGTTTGTCTTTCTATGTATTTGCAAATAGGTTGATTAAGGAAAAAAAATGTAATCTAAAAAATGGCGAAAAATCTTAGACGTAACAAACTGTGCCATCGAAGAAGCCGACAGCATAGAAAAAGCCGTCTAATCGCCGATCCTAAGCCTTCGCCATATGGCCAATTGAGTGTTAGAGGCAATAAACTCATTGGACCTTTTTGCATTCCGACTTTTTCAATTCTCATTTTCAGTCTTACTGGTGATTTTGGAGGAATGTTTTTGCTTAATGCCTTGCCGTTATGCTGACCCCCCCCCCAATGGGACTGGTACTAAAATGTTCAATTTTTCATTTTGGTACTGAAATTTTGATCCCGGTTTTTCAAAATTCCTTCAAAAACTCCCCTATAAAAGTCCCGGTTTTACAAATGATCTTTTTTTTCTACTAGTCCCGGTTTTTTTGACCGGGAATTTTTCTAATCTCGGTCCCGGGTTTTTCCAAAAATCTTGGTTCCGGCCAACTCTACATTTTATTCATGCAAAATTTAGTTGACTATTTTTGACCATTTTCAAAAATTCAGTTTCATTTTCTGTGCAAATGGTTCTCTTTTCCTTTTTTCATTTGTATTTTAATGGATCATTTTTATATCAATTGACATAAAAAGGGAATTTTCCAAAAACTTCGAAATATGTAACCAATATCCGGATTATTCGCGCAAAGTAGCCGGAAATAAGGATTATTTTGCGTATCGATTTCCAATTCTTCTTTCTACACATTTTCATCCGCCGTTTTGCTCCAATTCCCCGATCATCCCCACCCCCCCCCGGCGGTTTGTGGTGACTCATCCCATCATTTGTTCCTTCTCAGCACTCACTCGCCACCACCGCATGAATGAATGCTCTTTCCAATGTGTGGACATTTCGGGTCGGTGCTTTTGAAATGGCTTTGACTAATCAAATGACGGACGTCATGTCAGTATTAAATGTGCTTTATAACAGCTCCAAGTTTGATCAGTTCGGTCCCGTCCGACCGGGATTTCGCCTTTTCAAAAACCGAGACCGGGATCGGGATTACGATTTTTCAAAAGCCGAGATCGGGATTCAAAAAACCGGGAATTGCCCGACTGGTCCCGGTCGGGATCCCGGTCCCGGCCAACTCTAGTCCAAAGTCGGATATCATTTTACTTTCTGTTTTCTGTTCAGCTTTTTCAAACGAATGATACATAAGCTGAGTGCTGAAATATCGATTTCCAAAAAAAAAAAAAAGAAGAAATTTTAGTGGGGCGTCGTAACCTAACCATCAGTAGGGATGCTCGTAACCGCCAAAAAAACTCTTCCAACTGAGCTAGCTACCGGGGCGTCCCATTTGTTTTCTTCTTTATGGATGCTCTTTTAGGTAAATTCCCAACTCGCTACTTTGTCCCGACTCGCTACCCCTTTTTTACTTGTTCAAAAACCGTTTAAGACATTTTCATTTACTCGATGAGACAAAACGAACGCTACCATTTTTAGGCTCGAGTAACAACCATGAGCTGAGTTATAGAGATTTAAAAAGGTACGAGTCGGGGTTCGTCCGTGCCCCCCCCCCCCCCGAGGCGTTTTAACCGTCCACGCCCAACCAGCGGTCTTTCTTAAACAGTCAAAAAAATTAATATGTAAGTAACTGGCAGCAAAACCAAGTAATTTCGAGTAATCCGTAATAAGTAAAAGTAATTACGAGCATCCCTGGAACCATTAGTCTTAATAAACGATAGAATCCGTTAAATTTCTCGATCAGAGTACCGATGTTACATATAATGTCAGTCACGCGTTTTTTTGTTATTAAAGTCCCCAAATGTTAAATTTATTCTTCCATCTGTTTGTTTTCAAAGTTGAAAATTTCCAATCAATAAAGGCGACGATAACTATTTTCAAAACAAATCACATCGAATTTTTCCGAAAACTATGCCAAATCCGATCAGTTCCGCTGTACAAGAAATGGTGGTGAGTCGTCATTCACGATTATGTATATGTTAGAGAACACAAATACAATAGAAAATATTTGTCAGCCAAAAAGAGGAGGAGGACATAAAATCAATTTGGTTGCACAAACCTTTCAAATGTCGTCAACGGAGAAAATTGATTCGTTTTTTTTTTCAATTTTCAGAATAGCCCAAAACCTTTTCACAATTAAAAATTGACGATCAATAAACAATAAATTCACCCCCCCCCCCTCCCTCCAACTTCAGACCAGCAGTTTAACGAGCAAATTCCTTGGGGGCAACAAAAAGAGTGAGGACGCTCATCAGCAGCAGAATAAAACTTCGTCTTCATCCGCCGGCCTCCTAGGCAAAATCTCTTCGACAATCGCATCCGCCGTTAATTCGACCAACCAGCAAGCAATAATATAATTAACTCTATAATTAATTATACAGTTGAATTGCAAACCAAAAATATTTTTTCTTTTTTTTGAAATGCCTCCGCTTCGCGTGAAAATGCGATGCGTTCTTTAGTAAACAATTAAATGTTCAGATGAATCAATAATTAGTAATCACTGGTAAATACCCAATTCGTTTTTGGCCAATTCGTTTTTTGCCCAATTCGTTTTTTGTGTGTTATAAGTATAGGCACTCTAACCTTCTTACTGTCTGCGCTCTTCCTATTTTGTACTAGTTTATATAGACAAAAAACGAATTGGGTAAAAAACGAATTGGCCAAAAACGAATTGGGGTCCGTTCGTAATCAATCCCTGAGTTTTTCGTGATGCAAAACAGCAATGTTTAGAAATTTACAGCATTTGGGTATACCTATTAATTAGGTAGTCGTCATCAGCAGGGATTGGATTTTTAGGAGTTTTTACCTATTTTTTCTGCAGCTTTGTTTAGGCGAGTTATGAACGAAAAGCATGTTTTTAGTCGGAAATTTCGTCTCGGCATTTTTTGAAAATTTTTATAAAAAATGCAATAAAATTTGAAATTTTCTTGCCAAGATCCCCCTCATTTTTTTGAATTAATTTGCAATTTTTCTTGTCTAAAAGTAGCAGCCCTACTGTTTGATAAAAAAAAAGTTTTAAAGCCACTTTTGTTATTTTTACACACTTTTGCTTATGGATTCGGATTTTAGTACCGATTTTGGCACTTTTTCTCACCTATTTTAGGTACCCATGGTGAAACCCCATTATAAATAGCGCCCAATATTTCATTTTTCTTCTTCCACCATTTTTATAGTTATTTTCAAATTTTATTAGTTTATTGATGCTTTTTTTGTGGGTTTCTGGGTTTCAGGAGCTTTGTGGACTTTTTGGGTTTAACCAACTCGCTACACCCCAATCGCTGCTACCTTTTTCCAAGCTTACTATTTCCTTATAACTTTTTTCAAAGTCAAATAAATCAAAGATTTTTGATATTATTCTTATTTTTCAACTTTCAAGACGATGATTTTTTTTAGCACCGCTTAAATTTTTTGGAGTGTGAAGGGTCCGGCGATGCAAATGGTTTTGTTATGATAAGTGATCAAAATTTTCAAATTTTCCCAAAAACCTAAAGAATAAATAATGAAGTTATAAAAAACCACTATTTTTGGACTTTCAAAAACCACAAAATGAGGAAAACCCCAGGTCTTCGAACTCTAGTTAGGTCTTTTTCATCCTCGTAGATTTATATCACAGCCGCCTTATCTGACATAAATTTTTGGAAATTTGATTTAGCGTGAAGCGAAAAATCGCATTCCGATCACTACTAAAAGTTTCCAAATGTTTCAGCAAGTGCCTGACCAACAGCAACAACAGATGTCCGGTGGTCGTTATAATCAGTCTTATTATGTCGGGGGCGGCTATCCTCAACAGCAGCAGCAGGGCACTCCTGGTTATCCGCCTTCGCCTTCAGCGGGCGGCTATCCTCAACAGCAGCAGCATGGCACTCCTGGTTATCCGCCTTCACCTTCAGCGGGCGGCTATCCTCAACAGCAGCAGCATGGGCCTCCTGGTTATCCGCCTTCACCTTCAGCGGGCGGCTATCCTCAACAGCAGCAGCATGGGCCTCCTGGTTATCCGCCTTCACCTTCAGCGGGCGGCTATCCTCAACAGCAGCAGCATGGGCCTCCTGGTTATCCACCTTCGCCTTCAGCGGGCGGCTATCCTCAACATCAGCAGCATGGCCCTCCTGGTTATCCGCCTTCGCCTTCAGCGGGCGGATATCCTCCCCAACCACAACATCAACAACCGCAATACGGCCATGGCGGCACTCCTCCGTACGGCACTTTGGGCGCGTATCCCCCGCAACAACAACAGCAGGCTCCGTACCCAACGACAGGTGGGAACACACTTTTGTTTATCAACATTACCGTGCCGTCTTTTACAGGTCCCATTGGATTTAATGTGGACGTGATTCCGACGACTGGCGGAGGATACCCGCCGTATCAGCCGAATTTGGGTGGTTTTAGCGGTGGACCATCGCCGGCACCATACCCCCAGCAGCAGCAGCACCACCAACAGTATCAGCAAGCTCCGTACCCCGCGAGTGGAGGTGGAGGCGGCTATTCGCCTCAGCAACAGACGTCATACGGTGGCGCTGTTGAGGGACACGGACACGGTGGAGGCTACCCGCAAATGCAGCAACAGCAGCAGCAGCACACTCACAACTATCCGCAAATGCAGCAACAGACTCACAGTCGGGCCCGTAAAACGAGCGGTGGCTCGCCAAGTAAAAACACAATTATTTTTCTTGGTTTCAGTTACAGTTTCATTCGGCAGAACGGGGGTTTTTTTAACCAAAAATAGGCCAATCTTCCCCTTTTTTTCTTTCGACCCAAAGAACATTTCGATTGCTTGCTGTTTTTCTGTACATTTTATGTACATATGTTTTCAGATTTAGCAAATAAAAATTCGCTCCGTCACTGATGACGGGACGCTCTCTCTCCCCTTCCAATCGATTTCACCGCCTTTTTTCCTTTTCCACACCTCCTCTAACGCCTGAAAAGTCAATCCGTAACGGGCGGAATGAATGGAATAGTGAAGTAACGCGATAGGATTATTTATGGGGGGGGGGCGGAGAGATGGACCAAAAAAAAGAATGATAAAAAAGAGCAAAACACACTGATGTGTTGGTCTTTTGGGTGTCTTTCTCCCGTTTTTAGCAATTTTTAAAATAAATTTGCATTTTTCAGCTATGGCCACCCCATCCATCCGGCCAAATCCAAATTTCAACGCACAAGTGACGGCCGAGCTGCTGCGCAAGGCGATGAAGGGCCTTGGCTGTGACAAAGGCAAAGTGATTCAGGCGTTGGTCAATTGCAGCAACTCACAACGCCAAGAGGCAAGTGGAGAAGACACAAATTTTGGCCGGTGTTGGGTCATGCAAAAAGCAAAAACAGCACCACCGAAAGAAAATCTAAGAATAAAAATTGTTTCTGCTTTATCTCACAATTTCTTGATCTGTTTTAACTTTCGGTGGGTGAGCTTCGGCAATGCCTATAAGGAAAACCTCTGATTTTTGTTGGAAAATTGCTCAACATTTTCAGACTTTGTTAATTTCCCGTTTTATTTTGGATAGTTATGTTTATTTTCTTAACACTTTTTAGGTCATCCGCGCGTTCAAACAAATGTACGGCAAGGATTTGATCCAAGACTTGAGAAGCGAGCTGTCCGGCGATTTTGAGGATTTGATTTTGGCACTTATGGAACATCCGGCGGTGTGCGATGCCGCGCAATTGCGCCGCGCTATGCAGGCATGTGACACTTTTGGGTTTGTCCCTCGCAGAAATCGTCTGGTCGAGCGGAGTCTCGAGATGATCGTGACGGAATTATATTCTTTTTTTTAGGGACTTGGAACCAAAGAGCACGTATTGATCGAGTGAATATTTGTTGTTATGCCGATTTTTTGGGAAAACATTCATTTTTTTTAGAATTATGACCACTCGAACAAATGCGCAAATTCGCGCAATCAAAATGGCTTATCGGTGGGTTAATGCGAACATGAAACAAAATGAGAATTTTTGATTTATTTTTATGTTTTATTTGAGGATTGGACTTTGTGCTTTTACCAAAATTTGAAATAAGAATTCAGTCATGAACAATTTATTTAGTTCTCTTCAAATGCATCCAAATTTAGCTTAATTTTGCACCAGAATTTAAATATTCATCAAGCTTTCCATTTTTAAGACAAATGTTCCACACGGATTTGGAGCACGACATTGTCGGCGATACGTCCGGCTACTTCCGACGTTTGCTCATCTCACTTTGTTCCGGCGCTCGTGACGAAAACATGCACACCGACCCGGCCAGGGCCAGCCAGGCTAGTCCCGCTTAACGAATAAATCATCAAATGAGAAAAAAAAAGGCTCTTTGTCATAATTTTCCAAATGTTTTGATCGTCACTTTGTTTTGTTTTCGGAAACTAATTTGGGTTTTAGCGAAAATTTTAAAACTAACATTTGCCAGGCGTAGATTTCTTGGGGGGAGGGAAAGAATTTATTCCCATTTGAGCGCCAGGAGCGGTCCGTCCGGCGGTGCCGATAGGCGCCGCCGGGAAAATTTTTTTGATTTTTGATGGCAATTTGTTAAGAAAATTGATCAAAAAGTTGTAAAAGTGAAAACAATAGGGTCCCCCCTCTTGTTTTTTCTCAAATTTCATTTCGGGGGGGGGGGAATTCCCCCCCCCCCCCCGCCCCCGCCCTGGCTACTTCCTTGAATCTTGCTACAGAATTTCGTAAATTACCAATCATTTTTCTTGCAATGCCTTGAAAAGTAATTTTGTTAATAAAATGTCTACAAATTTTAGAACATGGCCACTTTCCCTTAATTGTTTGGGTACTTGGGGCCTCGGCTGCGATATTCAATGTTGAAAATTAAAATTGTTTTTTTAAGGATGCGCAACGTTTGTGGCGCGCGGGTGAGGCCCGTCTCGGCACCGACGAAATCGCCTTTAACTCCGTTTTGGCCGCTCAGAATTTCGCGCAGCTTCGCTTGGTGCTTTGGGGAATTTGATAAGGGCGTGCGTACCCACAAAATTTTTCGGGGGGAGAGGGCTAATTCAAAAAAACCCGAAATCTTTTAGGAATGTGTTTTTTTTTGTTGTTTTCTTTTCGAATTGCGAAAATGTTCTTAAAAAAATCTTCTAAAAATTCTGAAAATCATTTGTGCTTTTTGAAGGTTTTTGAAGAATACCAACGACAGCATGGACACTCCATAGAACAGGCGATTGCCAACGAGTTCAGGTAATTTGAGAGAGTGATCGATCGAGTTATCAAAAAGAGGGGGGGGGGGGGGGAGTGGGCCATGGCCTATTCTCTCGGGGGGCGAGTGGGCCATGGCCTATTCTCTTATCCCAAGAATTAAATTCTAACCGTTAAAGCATTTTCTCACTTATTTTTTTACCACTTTTAAGCGGTGATATTCGTGACGCGAATTTGGCCTTGGTGAAAAGCATTCGAAGCCGTTCCGCATATTTTGCTGAGTTGCTGTACAAATCAATGAAGGCAACGCTTGTTTTTTTGTGTGCTTAAGTGAAGTTGAGAAGCGTATTGGTCCTCCCAGAAACAGTCTTACGGAATTTTCTCGTCTGAATCAAATTTTCAACTTTTGGTTCCCCCTCATGATACTTGAAATGTCGGCCTCACTTCACCAAAGCCAGCATTTTATTTTTTAATGTTTTTGTTTTTAGGGTTTGGGCACCCGCGACACAGATTTGGTATGAAATTGGCGGCCGTTTCAATGTCCTAAATCGTTCCTTAACTCTCAAAACTTGCAGATTCGCGTGGTGGTCACTCGCTCTGAAATTGATTTGGCCGACATTCGTCAGGCTTACCAAAAGATGTACGGCACTTCGTTGGAAAAAGCGATTACTAGTGATTGTTCCGGCGCTTATAAGGTGGAGAAATGGGGGGGGGGGGATCGACGGGCGGGTGCATTTTATGGTTTTTTCAGGACGGTTTGATCGCCATTGTTAAGGGACACTATCATTAAGCGTATTATTCTCCGCGCGCTGTGAATGGACTTACCCAAATAATAAGGAAATGTTCGTCAAGAAATCCATACTTTTGCCGTAACATTCTGTCTTATTTCGCTTTTAAAGCACTCATTCTTTCGCTTATAACCCAACAACATCTGGATTAGTTGCCTAACAATGATTGATGATCAACCATTAATTATCAGATGATTCTGACCCTATTCTCATAAAATTTCTGGATATTCTGTTTGTGATCGATAGTATTTAATGACGCAATTTCTTGGACATAATGTTTGAATTGAATAAAGAAATATTGTTTATCTTAAACATCAAAATTGCCTAATATGCCTCAAATTATTCGCATCTCTCAGCCGGTTGTCTAATAAACCAAAACATCGGCGCTCTTTAACGGATTGGTCAGTGAACTTGCAGTTAGTGATCGCCTGAATGTGTTGATGCCGGATAGTTGAGATCGGAGATTTACCAACTTTGTAGAAAAACGGAAAAACCCGAGAAGATGAAATGATTTTGTTTTGAGGAAATTGGTACTTAGGGATGGTTTGTATTAATACATTCCGAAATTAAAGCCCGGGAATCTTAGAATCTATCCGTCAATCAAACCATTAGGAATTTTTTTTAATTTTTTGCCCTTAAGAAATTACTTTTCTTAAATTTAATATATTTGCATGGAGGGAGGTCAGAGTAGGGGTCAATCGCGTCTGGCCAGTCGCGTCTGGCCAATTGCGTCTCGCCAGTCGCGTCTGGCCAGTCGCGTCTCAGTACAAAAAAAGCCGACTAAGTCCCACCAACAAAAAATGTTTCTAGAATTTTCATTAGCAACATTTTTAACAGATTGTGAAGCATTTGTAAGCAAATAACAGTTAGCATGACAAATTAAAAGGCAAAACTCAGTAATTTTACTAGAACTACACCCGATTTTGTTAAAAAATGTTTCAGAAACAAATCAGAAAACCTTGGATTTGGGGTTCATTAGGCTTAGGCCTAAACCACCCTAGCTTGGGGTTCGTTAGGCTTAGGCCTAAGCCACGCTGAACTTAAGGTTCCTGCCCTACTACATGAACTTTGGTAGTATACTGAACGATGTCACTTTATAAACAAAGACAAAGCAAAAAAGCTATTCAAAATCGGTTAGAAGCTTAAAGATGCAAAATATTATAAATTGTATTCGAAAATGTAATTTTGGTTTATATTTAATCAAATTTTGTAGTCCAATAAAATATAAAAAAAGTGGCTGGGACGGGAGTGACCTTTTTTGTACTGGGACTCGCCTGGCCAGACGCGATTGGCCAGACGCGATCGGCCCGCTTCGGGGAGGTCAAGTGCTGCCGATATTGTGTGGACTAGAGTCCGGGAAAAAATTTGCGGGACGGGTTTCCCGCTCGGAATTTAAAATATTGGTACGAGATTCGTAGCTAAAATTACAAGAAAATTCAGAAAAACCCGCCGCCACGGTATTTCGGTAAAATACCGAAAAGCCTAAATTTTTTGTGGGGGGGAATTCCCGGTCCCCCCACCCCCCACCCCCGGGACCAAGGAACCAACCAACACTAGTGTCAACCACAGTTTCGGGCTATGTCGATAGAAGAAAATAATTTCTTATTTTTCAAATTTGTTCCGCAAAAAGTGCATGCGTTAAAACGGTGGATTCTAAAATGTCATATTTTGGTTTTCCAATTTCTTCTGCTCACATTCGAGAGTCAAAGGAGGCAGCCGAGAGGAGGACTCATATTCTGTCTGGATTTAGCAACGTTCACAATTCTCATAAACAATAAAGCTGAAAATCACACGCACTCCGACATTAAGTTTTTGAAGGAAAGAGCGACTTATTCATTGCCTATGCAAGCCGTTGACATTTTCATATTTGCGAGAATAGCCAAAAGTTTAATCAAAAAAGAAGTGCAAATTATTGTGTTGTTGTTGCCGTTTGACATTTATAATTGAGCCAAAACTTATTGAATTTACAATTCATTTATGTCGATTATTCATTATGCATTTAGGGAAAAGGTTAGAGACAAAAATGCGCATATAAAGCTCAGTAATAAGCAGAATAACCATAAAAAAATAGAATTATTATTTATTAAATCATTTACATTTTATTCAAATAAAAAATTTGCAAAAAACATAAATTGTTAACGATTAGGACGAAAATGAGTTGGAAAGTCGCGGCAATTTTGCTTCTGTGCAACGCCTTAATCGAAACAGGGCGTGCATGGGAGACCTCAACCAATTTTGTAATAGTCTCAACGCCAACAACTGGTAAAGAGATAAAAAGTTTTATTACAATAAGGGTGAATTGAAATCTAATAACAGCTTGCCCTCCGGTGACATGTCCCTGTGGATGCAAAGAATGCACAACTGAAGCAACAACGCCCTATGAAGAACCTGGAACACCTTCAACGAGAGGACCATTGACAGAGGGACCGGCACCAACCGGAACAGAAGGATCAAGTACCGACACAACACCCTTTGAAAACCCTGGAACACCATCAACTGAGGCACCACCACCAACCGGAACGGAAGGACCCTCAACTGAGGCACCGCCACCAACCGGAACGGAAGGACCCTCAACTGAGGCACCGCCACCAACCGGAACGGAAGGACCCTCAACTGAGGCACCGCCACCAACCGGAACGGAAGGACCATCGACTGAGGCACCGCCACCAACCGGAACGGAAGGACCATCGACAGAGGCACCGCCACCAACCGGAACGGAAGGACCATCGACAGAGGCACCGCCACCAACCGGAACGGAAGGACCATCGACAGAGGCACCGCCTCCAACCGGAACGGAAGGACCATCGACAGAGGCACCGCCACCAACCGGAACGGAAGGACCCTCAACTGAGGCACCACCATCAACCGGAACAGAAGGACCCTCAACTGAGGCACCGCCACCAACCGGAACGGAAGGACCATCGACAGAGGCACCGCCACCAACCGGAACGGAAGGACCATCGACAGAGGCACCGCCACCAACCGGAACGGAAGGACCATCGACAGAGGCACCGCCACCAACCGGAACGGAAGGACCATCGACAGAGGCACCGCCACCAACCGGAACGGAAGGACCATCGACAGAGGCACCGCCACCAACCCGAACGGAAGGACCCTCAACTGAGGCACCGCCACCAACCGGAACGGAAGGACCATCGACAGAGGCACCGCCACCAACCGGAACGGAAGGACCATCGACAGAGGCACCGACACCAACCGGAACGGAAGGACCATCGACAGAGGCACCGCCACCAACCGGAACGGAAGGACCCTCAACTGAGGCACCGCCACCAACCGGAACAGAAGGACCATCGACAGAAGCACCGCCACCAACCGGAACGGAAGGACCATCGACAGAGGCACCGCCACCAACCGGAACGGAAGGACCATCGACAGAGGCACCGCCACCAACCGGAACGGAAGGACCATCGACAGAGGCACCGCCACCAACCGGAACGGAAGGACCCTCAACTGAGGCACCGCCACCAACCGGAACGGAAGGACCCTCAACTGAGGCACCGCCACCAACCGGAACGGAAGGACCATCGACAGAGGCACCGCCACCAACCGGAACGGAAGGACCATCGACAGAGGCACCGCCACCAACCGGAACGGAAGGACCATCGACAGAGGCACCGCCACCAACCGGAACGGAAGGACCCTCAACTGAGGCACCGCCACCAACCGGAACAGAAGGACCATCGACAGAGGCACCGCCACCAACCGGAACGGAAGGACCATCGACAGAGGCACCGCCACCAACCGGAACGGAAGGACCATCGACAGAGGCACCGCCACCAACCGGAACGGAAGGACCATCGACAGAGGCACCGCCACCAACCGGAACGGAAGGACCATCGACAGAGGCACCGCCACCAACCGGAACGGAAGGACCATCGACAGAGGCACCGCCACCAACCGGAACGAAAGGACCCTCAACTGAGGCACCGCCACCAACCGGAACGGAAGGACCCTCAACTGAGGCACCGCCACCAACCGGAACGGAAGGACCATCGACAGAGGCACCGCCACCAACCGGAACGGAAGGACCCTCAACTGAGGCACCGCCACCAACCGGAACAGAAGGATCAAGTACCGACACAACACCCTTTGAAAACCCTGGAACACCATCAACTGAGGCACCGCCACCAACCGGAACGGAAGGACCCTCAACTGAGGCACCGCCACCAACCGGAACGGAAGGACCATCGACAGAGGCACCGCCACCAACCGGAACGGAAGGACCCTCAACTGAGGCACCGCCACCAACCGGAACAGAAGGATCAAGTACCGACACAACACCCTTTGAAAACCCTGGAACACCATCAACTGAGGCACCGCCACCAACCGGAACGGAAGGACCATCGACAGAGGCACCGCCACCAACCGGAACGGAAGGACCATCGACAGAGGCACCGCCACCAACCGGAACGGAAGGACCCTCAACTGAGGCACCGCCACCAACCGGAACGGAAGGACCATCGACAGAGGCACCGCCACCAACCGGAACGGAAGGACCCTCAACTGAGGCACCGCCACCAACCGGAACAGAAGGATCAAGTACCGACACAACACCCTTTGAAAACCCTGGAACACCATCAACTGAGGCACCGACACCAACCGGAACGGAAGGACCCTCAACAGAGGCTCCGCCACCAACCGGAAATCCAACGGAAGGATCAAGTACCGTTACAACTCCCTTTGAAAACCCTGGAACACCATCGACTGAATATCCAACATTGCCGACAACCGGATATCCAACGACAGTTACAATTCCAACAACACCAAAACGTAATTTTCTTCTTTAAGATATTTTTAGTCACTTTAATTGTTTTAGCACCTCCATGTTGTTATGGTTGCGACTTCCCTGTCGACTGCGGCCCTTCGGGCAAAGATTGCGACGGCTCTCAACTGCAACCGCCTTATCAAAGCAATTCTTATGTTGTTGGCAAATGCACATACAAAAATGTCACTTGTGCGGCAGCTAACACTCGCAATGTTCTCTACATACAGGTGATCAGAATAAGCCGGCGCCATACTCAAAGTTGAGAATAAGCCGGGCCATACTCAAAGTTTCAGAATAAGCCGTGCCATACTCAAAGTTTCAGAATAAGCCGGGCCATACTCAAAGTCTTAGAATATGCCGGCGCCATACTCAAAGTTTCAGAATAAGCCGGGCCATACTCAAAATCTTAGAATATGCCGGCGCCATACTCAAAGTCTTAGAATATGCCGGCGCCATACTCAAAGTCTTAGAATATCCCGGCGCCATACTCAAAGTCTCAGAATAAGCCGGAACATACTCAAAGTCTCAGAATAAGCCGGAACATATTCAAAGTCTTAGAATATGCCGGCGCCATACATAAAATCTTAGAATAAGCCGGCGCCATACTCAAAGTCTTAGAATAAGCCGGCGCCATCCTCAAAGTTTCAGAATAAGCCGTGCCATGCTTAATGTCCACTTTATTGCATTTTCAGTTGAATAAGGATGCAAGCTCAACAGTCTCTTCCGCCGTCGCGCCTTACAGCAAAGTTGCAGTCACTTTGTTATGCACTTGCAAGCCGTACCAAACTCCGTATTGGGTCGAAGTCGGCGTGGATGGAAACTCCAAAAAAGAAGTCAATGTCAAGCAGGTGCTGCTGCTGCTAATGGACTTTAATTATTTTGCCTTCCTTCTTATTTTGCTTTTCCTTCAGGCAAGCTGCGGTCGTCATTGCCCTCCGTACAAAAGACCATGGCAATATTAATTAATATTCTTTTAATTAAATTATTTATTTTGCTTTAGACCAAACAGTTATGGATGACGCGAGTTCGAGAGATGGGATCTATGTAGATTAGCAATTAGAACTAATTTTGTCGCTAAAATTTAATTGTCATAATGATAAATGAATTTAATTCAATATGGACTTGACATTGGGGGGATATTCTTTCCGATCCCATTAATTGGAATTAATTAAGCCGATAAAATGTCTCCCCAATTCTCACTTCGGTTGAAGCATTATCAGACCGGCACATTCAAATTTTGGAAAGAAAGGTTGCCATTAAATATGAATTAAAAAAGCAAATGCTCATGCGATCAAAAAACTCCTAAAAGGGGTAAGCCGTGTCGTAATAACCAAAACCGGCCAAAATGCCGGCTTCGTTTTGCCGAGCAAAAAGCCGTGAACACCGAGTTCAGGGATCGCATCTTCCAATTTGGGCTCATCGGAGGGCAGGCACCAAATAGTTATGAAATTCAATAAAATTGGTAAAGAAAAAACAAAAATAGGATTGATCAATCAGAATGGAAACGTTTAAAAATTATTGGGTGTGACTGACCCAATTAAAAATGTAATAAATTAAGGCAGAAATTTGGTGATCCGGACGCCGTTGTAGTTTTTGCCGTTCTCCAAGGCTCTGTGCATCGGTTCGATGAGCGTGCCATTGAATACGAACTTCAAAGAATTTCGGAAGGAAAAGTGAATATTGTTCGAATGTCGTCAAAAGAAGCCTATCACAAGTGATTTAATAATCAATTAATTTAATGACCGTTTATAATAAATTGCCTATGCAATTCACAGTAATTGTTCCCCAAGATTGCGTCTTGACGAGGACTTCAAATTGCGTTTGTCCGTCGATGGTCGCGTGGTCGCCCTCGTGTACTCCCGAAGTGGTCCTTTGCCGGAATGGACGGACGAGGAATGGCACGCACGACGCACCATCGAGCGATCGACAGCCATTGTAAGCATTTAAATGATCTGACCTCAGAGATTTTCAATTGAAAAATGTCAAAATACTCAAATTAAATAATATTTTAGAAAACTTCGACAATGTTCAGCGCTTTGAGCAGTTCGAAGAAAGTGCAGCAGGTGGTCACAAAGCGTTGAGGAATTTATGAAATAATTTTATTTAAGGTTCTCGCCAAGCCCGGAATGATTGAACGGTTTTTGCCGGATCCGGAAGACAAAGAAATAATAGCGGCAATTCGAAAAACTTTCGCTGGCCTGTGGGGATTGGAAAAAGACGATGACGAGACGAGAAATTTGGTGCAGGTAAATAAATAAAAATGATATTTATTATCAAAAAAACTTGTCTTAATTTACAAAAACATTTTTAGCATGCCATCGACAATCCCGACCTTTACGTGCTGAAACCACAAAACGAAGGCGGTGGACACAATTACTTTGACGAGGAACTGCGTGAAAAACTTCAGCACTTTACGCACGAAGAGCGAGCAGCACATACTCTGATGGAGCGGATTCAGCCGATGATCGTAAAAGTAGGCGGCGTATTGATTAATAATTTAAATTTTAAAGGTTCGTGGACAATTTCTCGCTTAATTAGACTTTAAGGGTCGAGAACTTTCGATTGGTTGGCACCAAAACTTTAGTTTTTGGTTAGGTTTTATTCAGGGGTGGCACTTTTAGGCACGAAAAATTGCAAAATAGGCGCCTAAGTTGAGAAAAAATGCCAAAATAGGCATGAAATAGGCACAAAAATGTCGAAATAGGCAACAACCAAGAATAGGCATAAAAAGGCATTATAAAGTACACTCTAGAAGCTCCAAATAAAGCTAACAACATCATGCTTAACTCACTGTGCCAAATTATTCACAGAAAAAATAGGCATTTGCCTAAAGTGCCATCCCTGCATATATTGAATATCTGGGATGGCATATGTTTTTGGAGCAATCCGCAATTTAAAAAATAGAAATGGCATATTTTGTTGAAAATGAACATGCATTTGTCATTGGCAGAATTATATGGTTCGTCCACATGAAGAGCCCGTCCTTTCCGACGTGGTCGCCGAGTTGGGCGTGTTCGGCTGTTTGTTGGGCGACAAGCGCGATCTGAGCATTCTGCACAACAAGCAACACGGTTATTTGGTGCGGACCAAACCGGCATCATCCACAGAGTCGGGCATCACTGCCGGGGGAGTATACGACTCGCTAAACTTATTTTAGAATGGCACCAAATGTTTTTTTTTGGGTTTTTAACTGTTGTTAGCTTTTGATCCGATCCATTGCTCTAGTCATTTTGTTGCTTTTTTATAATAATTTTTCCTTATAAACATTCAAAGATGGCATTCAAATTGGAAATATTGCAAAATGCTTTTGTAAAAATTCATTTGCCTAAAAAGATTATTATTTTTCTTGAAATAAAGACAAAAATTCAAATTGCGAAAAAACCTCGATCATAATTGGGTATTTGTCGTTTATGCAGCTCCCTCCCCAAATTCCGGGGTCTTCAAGGGCGCTGATCACAAATCTGATTTATCAATTGACATTATCTAAGATGGAATCTATGATTTTTCCTGACATCATATTCAACAACAAGTTTAATCAGGGCTGCGATCGGGTAAAGACAATTTCCAAGGACAGACATGTTGATTTTCAAGGACATAACAGAAAATTTGGCCCAAAGACGCTCAAAGTTTTTTCTCAAAATCAATTTTAGAGGACAAATTTTGTGGTTTTCCGAGACCGGGGCCGTATCTAATTTTGGATTTCGTTATTGGTGGTCCGACGGCGTCGGCAGGCGTCGCCGGGAAATTTTTAAAATAATTTTAACATTTTTGTTAAGAAAATTGCTCAAAATTAACGTAAAAATGATCAGGAGATCCAATGTATAAACGGAAAATGCCCTCCGTAAACCCGAACATTTTTTGGAAAAATTAGTCAGGAAATGCAGTCTAGTAAATTTTTCAAAAAAAGGTATTTTGGGTTAAATTACAAAAACTTTTAGAATTAACACTTAACACTTTTCTTTAATATTTAAAAGTTCCAAAGGTTATTGACTGTGAAAACTGATCCAAAACTACGAAAAATCCGCCAATTTTCCGGGTAATTTGCCGGATTTTTTGCCGAAAAGTCAGGGGACCAAAAAATGCCGGAATCCGGTTACGTCCCCGGTAGGCATGTTGCGTTTTGTTAGGCCAATTCAACTAAATGTGCGGTAATTTTTCATTTTTGTTAAGAAAATTGTTTTAAAATTTTAAAGTTTGAACAATTTTTCCTTAATGGCCAAATGTCGTCTAAAATTAGAGCTGGCCGGGACCGGGATTTTTGGCAAAAATCGGGACCGGCATCGTGAAAGCCAGGATCGGGGGCGGGACCAGCAACTCGACCGGGATTTCGATTTCAAAAACCGGGATCGGGATTCACTAATTAGGTGTTAATTGATGAGTGAATTTGACTAAAAAAAGAGAATAAGAGTCCCGTTTTCTTTTTTCCAAAGAATTATGTTAAAAAGCCGAAAAGACTAAAATGAAAATGAAATGCATTGAGCAAAATCATTTGAATTTATGCGAAGCATAGCCAATGTTTGTTTACGGATCAGAACAGAAACGGAGAGTCGTGCACTCCGATGCCAATTCCGACGCCGCCCTCCCGCGCGTCGACTGGCTTCGTGCGCAGCATATGCCCTCGGGGGACATTGTCGAGCGTCCCCATTGTTTTAGCATTGCCCAAAAAGTAACCGTTAATGCCCAACTCACTGACCTAAATACAACCAAATAAGCATAGAAAAATGAATTGCAACATTCAAATTTAAACTGCTGACCGACCATGCTTTCAAATTGCGACGTTCCTCCCCTTGGGCGAATAGAGTAATTCTGAAACGGTTTTAATTAGTAAAGCCAAAAAGTTTAATTGTTACAGTCACTCGAAGCGGCTCCAACTTCTCCATCAAAATGAGCCCCGCACGTTCTTTTTGAGACAATGTGCGCAATTTTTTGGCAAGTTGTTCGTCCCAGAAATTGTTGCCTACTCCATCCCGATTCGCCTTCAACACAAACTTTTCGGGATGTTCAATGGCTCTCTTAATGATATGCAAATTAATTAAAAATCCTGGCTCTCTTAATGATATGCAAATTAATTGAAATAATTTTAATAAAAAAAATCCTGGCTCTCTTAATGATATGCAAATTAATTGAAATAATTTTAATAAAAAATGTTTAATTTTAACCTTGATGACAGCACGAGTTTCTGCGTCATCTTTGTTCAGGCCCCATAACCCGGCAAATGTTTTGCGAACCGATTGAATCATTTCTTCTTTTACGTCCGGCAAAAAGCGCTCCAGCATTCCCGGCTCTGCTAAGACCTTTAAAATCATTTTAAATTTATTTTAAATTAAATGCATCGAATATTTGACCTGTTGCACTTTTTTAGATGCAGCTAGATTGGAGCCAACCTTTGTTGTCAACTATTAATATTAAATATTATTTGTGTTTGGTAATTAATTTTATTCAATTTAATTACGATGGCAGTCGACCGCTCAAGCTTACGCCGAATGTCCCATTCTTTTTCAGTTGGCCAATCCCACTCATACACAAAGTTCCGTTGGTATATTACGGCCACTTTTCGACCGTTGTACGAAAGTGAAGAATCGTTGGGGTCCAAAATGAGTCTTAAGAAGAAAAGTGTGGCTAATTAATTAATTACCCCAATAAAATGTCAACAATAATTGTTTCCAACATCGTCAGTGTGTTCTGGTCCCGGTCGGAAACCACGATCAACTCCAAGCATTTGATTGGTCTCTGACCTCATCAGAGACCGTGGCTCAGACCGGGTCCAGATCAGATCACTTGAGTATTTTATGACCCCTCTGGTTGTTCGATTTTTTTTGTTGTTGTTGTTTCTTCCTGTCATAAAAACCGACTTTTTGCCACATTCCTCCAATGTAAGACGCACAATTTTGATTTGCTGCTTAGAAAATTTTTCAATTTCGTATTCGACAAGTCGCTGATCAAAAATGCCCTGCACTTTTGTGTAACTCATAAACACGATAATTGCCAAAGGATCGCCAAAATATTTCCTAAATCATAAAATATTCGGTTGGTTAATACGACTCCAAATTATACATTTTATTTTTCTTAATGAAATTTTGGAAAAAGTGCCGAAATAGGGACTAAACGCAAAAATGGCGAAATATGGATTTATTCTCAAAAAGCCCAAAAATAGGAGGCATTTATAGGGACTAAAAAGTGCCTTTAATTTAAAAATGAATGCTATTTCTGGGCTAACTGAATCGTCAAAGCCTGTTCGTTCGCAAAAAATATATTAAAAGCTGAAAATCCCATTTCCTAATAATAATAATAATAATCATTTAAAGTCTGACTGACCATGCTTTGGTCAGCGCCTCTCCGGTTGCGGTACACGATTCATTTAAGGGCAAATTGTCGTTGGTCAAACCCAACTTTGAAAACACACGCCTATGAACTTTGCTCACGCCTTGGGTCCTCGCATTGCCACCAATTGCACCGAGATTCACTTCAACCTGAAATGAAAAATATTTTATTTTTAAAATCAAATCAACAATTTTGCGTCCAGACCTGTTTAAGCTCATATTCTCCGGTTTCCGAATTCACATGGCACATGTAGTCCTAAATAGTCAAAAGTCTTTTTTAAATGAAGAGAACAAAGCACTTTAACTTTTATTTATCCAAAACATCAAATTAATTTTTGTTTAAAAAAGTTGCAAATAGCTAAAAACTAACCGATCGTTGCAAAATCAAAGTGATCGGTTGTTTGACGCCTCTTTCGTTGACATCGTCCAAAATGTCCAACATATGACGCAAGTAATTGTCGGTTTCACCGGCTTCGCGGAGTGTTTCTTTCAGGAACGCATAGTCATGCGACACGCGGAAGTAAAGCAATTGCAGCGTCTGAAACGATTTAAATTTTTAATGAAAGTCGAACATTCTAATTTAATTTCGACTTTTCGAAGTCGAAGTTTCACGACAACAACCATTTTATATATCTAGGCTTAAGCACCTTTTGAACTGCTTGCGCTTCTTCAAACAGTCGACGGGGGAATGGCGATGGAAACAAAGCAAATGGCACAATTTCCACGACATCACTTCTGTCCAATAATACATAATTAGAAAAGGTCATTTCACCGTTTTAATTCTACCGTTCTCTGTGTTCACGGACCCTATTGACCAAACTGACAGTGTGCGCCCAATCAACCGCGTCTTGAATTAAAGTTTCCAGCTCATCGCACTCTTCCAACCTTTTTCCTTTAAAAATGTCATTAAAAAGTACAATTTTTCTACAATAATACCCAATTGAAAGCCTTCATTTGACACTGACGACGATTTGCCAGCATTCTTTGGCCCGGTCGGCGTGGAATAATATGCTGGAAAAATGACGACCAGAAAAGGCAAGACGAGAACGAATTTAAATAAATTATTTGCCATTTTAATTTGATTCAAATTTCCGATTTACCAGCAATTTATATGTAGCTTTGAAGGACGCCATCAAATCATAAGACAATCCCACGGACTAATTCAATTATATTATAATAAATGCCACATCACAAAAATGGCATTTAATAGATAAATAATGTGAACAACAATTTCACATGCTTTTCATCACATTTCTTTGAACAGGATATCCGTTTAATTGCGCATAATGTCAGCATATGTGCTGCTTCTAATGGACTAAGACAAACAAACAAATAATTCACCAATGTGTAAAATCAAAATCGATCAAAAATATTTCTATTTTAAATGGAATGGCTAAGAGCCGAATTTAAACAATAGTGAAGCGGTCGGCCCCATACAATGCCAACACGGGCGCTCGTGTTAAACATTTAGGGCTCGGCGCCAACAAAAATTAATTACCTTTTTTAAGAGAATTCATTTTGTGGACTACTGACTGATAACAGCAGAATTTGACAAAAACGTTGATGAATCAAAAAGGTAGTACGTAACCTTTTGTGGGGCGAATATTTTGTTAGGACCGATTCACTTAGCCAAAATGAATATTCGAATTTTAGGAGTTTGTATCAGTTTTATTGTCCGATGAAAAATCGAGTAGGGGTCATTCCCGTCCCGCCACTCCCGTCCCACTCCCGTCCCGCCACTCCCGTCCCGGGCCACTCCCGTCCCGGCCACTCCCGTCCCGCCACTCCCGTCCCGCCACTCCCGTCCCGCCACTCCCGTCCCGGGCCACTCCCGTCCCGGGCCACTCCCGTCCCGCCACTCCCGTCCCGCCACTCCCGTCCCGCCACTCCCGTCCCGGGCCACTCCCGTCCCGGGCCACTCCCGTCCCGGCCACTCCCGTCCCAACCGCAAAATTTTTTTTGGTGATCAAAATTTCAGCTGCGTCTTTATTCAAAAAATGATGACCATGTAACAAAACAAAAATGTTCCATAGATTAATCCATAAGTAAAATTTTATCAGTTGATGAAGCAATTGTAAAACAAAATAACAAACTTAACAAAACAAATTAATTCAAGAATTCATGTGGTAATTGCTGGAAATTCACTAAGCACTTCAATGATCAAATGAGGATTGATTTGGTTTTGGATGTACTGATGATCGTCTTGAACTTGAGGTAGCGCCGCTTTTGCATTTTATGTATCGATGAAGGACTGATAGAATCCTCCTGTCAGCGTCGCGGAACTTCTTTGCTTTTGGTGGAGGAGCATTGCCGGCGATAAAGTGCTCCATGTTGACGTCGACCATTTTCTGCTGTTCGCGCAACTTGTCGATGAAGGAGCAGATCTTGGGGTGCGTGTGGCCAAATGCGTGTTGCAATGTGCGATGGTAGGACTCCGCGTAATTGTTGGTTCTGTCAGTTCCGTCAAGTGTGCGTTGGTGTACACTCCACTGATCAGGTTGGAACAACGGGCGCGCACGGGTGTTGTTTTGACGGAGGACGACATCGTTCAGCGATGTGTGCACGCGGCCTCTGCATTTGACATCACCGTGTTGATGTTCACAGCGCCAAAATTTGACATCTCCGTCGGCGTTTAACTTGTGGAAGATGTACAAGCATCCCTCATGTTCAAGTTTTTTGTTGTTTTGCCTGGTTTTTACTACTTGATTTTCCATTGTTGACGCTAAAATCTATTTGAAAAAACTAGGGATTAGAAGCTTAAAAAGATGAAAAATTTTAAAATCTATTCGAAATGTAATTCACTTTATATCGATCACATTTTGCAGTTCAAAAAAAAATGGTTGGGACGGGAGTGGCCGGGACGGGAGTGGCCCGGGACGGGAGTGGCCCGGGACGGGAGTGGCCCGGGACGGGAGTGGCCCGGGACGGGAGTGGCCCGGGACGGGAGTGGCCCGGGACGGGAGTGGCCCGGGACGGGAGTGGCCCGGGACGGGAGTGGCGGGCCGGGACGGGAGTGGCGGGACGGGACTGGCCGGGACGGGAGTGGCGGGACGGGAGTGGCGGGACGGGAGTGGCCCGCTTCGTGAAAAATCAAATTTTGATGGCGCGCAGTTTGATTTGAAAATAGGCAAACTCGGGAAAAATTACAATTCGACGTTCAGAGCTTAGGCTTAGACCTAAGCCAACCTGAGCTAAGCTTAAGCTAGCTAAGTCCTATGTCATCCAGCTTAGTTTATGCACTGCGTTTGCTGGACAAGGGTGTTGAGTCGAAAGCCGAAGCATGAATGCACAAATAGTGAACCATATAAATGTTTAAAAAAATGCCAAGACAAAGATGTAAAAGTAGTAAGATGTAAAAAATATAGTGTTTTTATTTTATCTTAGGGGCCGAAACGTCCTTGGGGCCGAAAGGGAGTCGAATCGTCTGGGCGGCCGAAATGTCCCGAACCGACAAAATTCTCTACAAAATTGCTTCTTTTAAAGCTAAGCTCTGCGCCCCTTTCCGAGGGGAAAGCTCTATGCTTTTAAAAGCAATTGTCAAGCCTCTGCTAAAGAATTAGATAACCGGTTTTCAGAGACCCGTTATCACATTTTGTATCTTTTCCTTTTTACTGCATTTTCTTGACAAATTTTTCCAAAAAATGTTCGGGTTTACGGAGGGCATTTTCCGTTTATACATTGGATCTCCTGATCATTTTTACGTTAATTTTGAGCAATTTTCTTAACAAAAATGTTAAAATTATTTTAAAAATTTCCCGGCGACGCCTGCCCACGCCGTCGGACCACCAATAACGAAATCCAAAATTAGATACGGCCCCGGTCTCGGAAAACCACAAAATTTGTCCCCTAAAATTGATTTTGAGAAAAAACTTTGAGCGTCTTTGGGCCAAATTTTCTGTTATGTCCTTGAAAATCAACATGTCTGTCCTTGGAAATTGTCTTTACCCGATCGCAGCCCTGATTAAACTTGTTGTTGAATATGATGTCAGGAAAAATCATAGATTCCATCTTAGATAATGTCAATTGATAAATCAGATTTGTGATCAGCGCCCTTGAAGACCCCGGAATTTGGGGAGGGAGCTGCATAAACGACAAATACCCAATTATGATCGAGGTTTTTTCGCAATTTTTATTTTTGTCTTTTATTTCAAGAAAAATAATATCTTTTTTAGGCAAATGAATTTTTACAAAAGCATTTTGCAATATTTCCAATTTGAATGCCATCTTTGAATGTTTATAAGGAAAAATTATTATAAAAAAGCAACAAAATGACTAGAGCAATGGATCGGATCAAAAGCTAACAACAGTTAAAAACCCAAAAAAAAACATTTGGTGCCATTCTAAAATAAGTTTAGCGAGTCGTATACTCCCCCGGCAGTGATGCCCGACTCTGTGGATGATGCCGGTTTGGTCCGCACCAAATAACCGTGTTGCTTGTTGTGCAGAATGCTCAGATTGCGCTTGTCGCCCAACAAACAGCCGAACACGCCCAACTCGGCGACCACGTCGGAAAGGACGGGCTCTTCATGTGGACGAACCATATAATTCTGCCAATGACAAATGCATGTTCATTTTCAACAAAATGTGCCATTTCTATTTTTTAAATTGCGGATTGCTCCAAAAACATATGCCATCCGAGATATTCAATATATGCAGGGATGGCACTCTAGGCAAATGTCTATTTTTTCTGTGAATTTGGCACAGTGAGTTAAGCATGATGTTGTTAGCTTTATTTGGAGCTTCTAGAGTGTACTTTATAATGCCTTTTTATGCCTATTCTTGGTTGTGCCTAATGCCTATTTCGACATTTTTGTGCCTATTTCATGCCTATTTTGGCATTTTTTTCTCAACTTAGGCGCCTATTTTGCAATTTTTCGTGCCTAAAAGTGCCACCCCTGAATAAAACCTAACCAAAAACTAAAGTTTTGGTGCCAACCAATCGAAAGTTCTCGACCCTTAAAGTCTAATTAAGCGAGAAATTGTCCACGAACCTTTAAAATTTAAATTATTAATCAATACGCCGCCTACTTTTACGATCATCGGCTGAATCCGCTCCATCAGAGTATGTGCTGCTCGCTCTTCGTGCGTAAAGTGCTGAAGTTTTTCACGCAGTTCCTCGTCAAAGTAATTGTGTCCACCGCCTTCGTTTTGTGGTTTCAGCACGTAAAGGTCGGGATTGTCGATGGCATGCTAAAAATGTTTTTGTAAATTAAGACAAGTTTTTTTGATAATAAATATCATTTTTATTTATTTACCTGCACCAAATTTCTCGTCTCGTCATCGTCTTTTTCCAATCCCCACAGGCCAGCGAAAGTTTTCCGAATTTCCGCTATTATTTCTTTGTCTTCCGGATCCGGCAAAAACCGTTCAATCATTCCGGGCTTGGCGAGAACCTTAAATAAAATTATTTCATAAATTCCTCAACGCTTTGTGACCACCTGCTGCACTTTCTTCGAACTGCTCAAAGCGCTGAACATTGTCGAAGTTTTCTAAAATATTATTTAATTTGAGTATTTTGACATTTTTCAATTGAAATCTCTGAGGTCAGATCATTTAAATGCTTACAATGGCTGTCGATCGCTCGATGGTGCGTCGTGCGTGCCATTCCTCGTCCGTCCATTCCGGCAAAGGACCACTTCGGGAGTACACGAGGGCGACCACGCGACCATCGGCGGACAAACGCAATTTGAAGTCCTCGTCAAGACGCAATCTTGGGGAACAATTACTGTGAATTGCATAGGCAATTTATTATAAACGGTCATTAAATTAATTGATTATTAAATCACTTGTGATAGGCTTCTTTTGACGACATTCGAACAATATTCACTTTTCCTTCCGAAATTCTTTGAAGTTCGTATTCAATGGCACGCTCATCGAACCGATGCACAGAGCCTTGGAGAACGGCAAAAACTACAACGGCGTCCGGATCACCAAATTTCTGCCTGAAGAATAAAATGGCACAAAAATTAATGATTTTATTTGGCACATTTTTTAACCCGCGAGGATTTGTTAATATTTTTGCAGACATTCGCTGTAAAATTTGGTGGCTTTTGGCATTCCTTTGGCTTACCATCCGAGGTAAAGTCCTTCGGCCAGCGTATTAAATGCGCGACTTTCAGGCAAATTCGACGCGTCCATGCCCACCTTCTGCAGCATTTGACGGTGCAATTCGGCCGTGCGAGGGCCAAATGCGGAGCCGACAACACTGCCAATGTTCATCTCTACCTGAAATTAATTTATTTTATTAATTTTGTTAATTAGGTATACTGTATGTCTTCGTATCTAATTTAGTCTTTATCTTCACATATTAATGCATTGTTAAGTAGGTATACTGTATGTCTTCGTATCTAATTTATTGTTAAGTATGTATACTGTATGTCTTCGTATCTAATTTATTGTTAATCAGGTATACTGTATGTCTTCGTATCAATTATTGTTAAGTATGTATACTGTATGTCTTCGTATCTAATTTATTGTTAAGTATGTATACTGTATGTCTTCGTATCTAATTTATTGTTAAGTATGTATACTGTATGTCTTCGTATCTAATTTATTGTTAATCAGGTATACTGTATGTCTTCGTATCAATTATTGTTAAGTATGTATACTGTATGTCTTCGTATCTAATTTATTGTTAAGTATGTATACTGTATGTCTTAGTATCTAATTTATTGTTAAGTATGTATACTGTATGTCTTCGTATCTACCTGAAATTAATTTATTTTATTAATTATTGTTGATTAATATATGTCTTCAGTACCTGTTTTAATCCATATTTTTTCTGTCCAGTCTCTTTGTCCAACTGAACGCCCACCATATAATCCTAAAATATAATTAATTATACCGTAAGACAATCATTAAGAATTTTCATTGAATTCACAGCAGAACCCGACCCGATTTTTGGCACTTTTCCTCACTTATTTAAGTGTACCTATTTCGAGATTTTTGCAATTCACTAAAAAAATTTTATTTTAAGCTCCACAAATTTTCAATAAATAATTTTACACTAAAACATTATCCCGAGACTCTCGAGCAGCCTACTTAATAGTTAAATTCAGCCCTCCCTAAATTTTGATCTTCGATATTTTGGACCTCAAATCTTATTTTTGGTGTTCGATGTCCTTATTTGAAAAAATTTCTTGCGACCCTTTAATAAAATGTGTAAGGAAGAAAGAGTGATTGCGCTGGTTGGACTGGACCGTTAAAACGCCTCGGGGGCGGGGACAAAAGAACCCCCCGGTAGCTCAGTGGAATCGTTGCCCACTGATTGTGCCGAGGGTTTGAGTCCCACCCTCGGCGTTACCATTTGTTTATCATTTTAATGTTTCCTGACCGATCGTGCTAAAAACAGTGTATACGCCTGTTTTTGGCCTTCACGCTGAATTTCGTGCATTATTTCTGCCATTCTGCGCATTAAATCGTTTGTCTTGATCACATCTTTGAATTGCTCCGCCAGAAACGCGTAATCACAAGAGACTCGAAAGTAAAGTTTTTGCAATCCCTAAAAGAATATAATAATAATTTATTTTTGTGCTTTGAATTTTTTAAAAAAATTTTTGAGTTTTGAAATAAAATATGTAAAATAATAAAATGGCCGAACTGTTTGCACATCCAACGCTTGAAGAAAAATTTGACGTGGGTATGGCGATGGAAAGAGCGTAAATGGGATAATCGAGGCGAAATCGCTGTTCATCCTGTCAAAAATTAATTCTTTTTAAAGTTAATAAAATTATTCAAATTGCACAAAATCATTTCAATTTCCGATCACCTGCTCCGCGAATCGGAGTCATCCAAACGCTTGATCAGCCCAACATTGTGTGCCAAGTCTACGGCCGCCTCAACCAACACGTTCAAATGGTCGTCGTCTTTGATAAGATCTTTCACGTAATTTTTGACGGAATCTGAAATTTTATGCAATTTGAAAAGCAATTTATAATACAACTTTACATATTTTAACTTATAATAATTAAGCTTTCGCCTCGTCTCATAAGCATGCCAATAATAGCTACAATTCAATAAAAAACAACACTTTGTATAAAAAAAGCTTTTCCATTAATGCAAAATTAAATTTTGGTTATTTCGATATATTTATTGGCGTGCCCTTTTCTGGCGTTTACAAGCGCTGTTTTGGTGCTTTCTCATACGCTTTGGGCTCTTCTCCGCGCTTTGTTGCTCACGCCCTCTCTTTGTGCCATCGCCGCCAGTCGTCGCCGACGGCACACAAAGGTCCTTCACCATGCGCTCCAGATGGCAGAGGTGGCCCGGCATAGTCACGTAGTTGGAATTGGCCGGATCGAACCACATGGTCTAGAGGCGTGGTCAAATCCAAATTTTACGCATTTTTAACCCAATTTTTAGTTGCATTTTGGCATCCCAATAATTAATAATAATTAAATTATTCATAATTATTAGAAGCTAGTTTAGAATTAGAGCCCATCCTAAAAACCCAATTCCTTTAATTTTAATTAGCTAAAGTAACAATTGTATTTCATAATTAACCGAAGAACATTTAACAATGCCTTGCCCCACCTTGCCCACTCTCCGGTAGCCTCTTTTCGCATAAAACTGCAGCAGCGGTGTCATCGGGTGGACAACGCCTTCCACCGGTTTCGGAATGCTATGTGCGTCCAGTTGCATCTCGCAGACGTGCCATTGCCTGACAACGTACTCTTCCGCCACACGTATCAAAGCAGTGCCAATGCCCGTCCCTTGGAGCCCAATGCGCGCAGCAATTGGGCCAATTTGGCCGAAGGGACCGTTGTCCTTTGAGTTGCCCTCGGGGTTCAGCTTCACCCTGCAGCAACCCAACAATTGCGCAACGTTCGAATTCCTTAAAAATTTGTTCACTTTTTCAGATTTGTAAATTTGCTAATTTCCCACTTTTCAGCGAGTTCAGCAACAAACAGAACGCTGTCCTTGTCGTTATGGATGTTGTGGAGTGCGTGCCGAGTCCTTTCCACTGGCACAGTGAACATTTGGCAACGCTCCTCCGACGTCGCGTGTTCGATGTTCTTACAGTCGTCCAGATACGCTGCCCGTATGATTTCGCCCGCCTCGTTAATGTCCTCCTCGCGCATTCGACGAATGATCACTTGCTGCTGATCACGCAGCGTTAGGGTTGTGATAATTTCTGAAATTAATTTAATTAAAATTAATTTTAAAATTGTTTTTGGTGAGAATTTGAAATGGTCATATTCAATTGAGCAAATATTTATTTAGGTAATTATTTTTTAAATATTTTACCATTGGCATCGGAATTTCTGTTGGGCGGTGTTGCATTTAAATGGGCTGATAATGCCAAAAGAAATAAAACAAAACTGAGAATTTTATTGGACATGACAATAATATTACTCGATATTCTAAATTATGAATTAAAAATATGATTTAATTAAAAGTCCGGTGTCGGGGTTTTCCAGGTTAGAAGTGTCGGGGTCGGGGAAATCCCCGAAAAGTGGCCTAAATTTGCCGGGTCGGAATGCCAACCCTAATTAATACATTTGCAAATACAAATATTAAAAAATCGTTTAAAAAAGAAATGTAAATTAAGGTTAGTTTTATTTATGAATAAGAAGAAAATGATAAAATGAAAATAAACGTTTGTTGTGACGGTTTATAAACCCTTTTTGCGATAGCCGGAAATTGATTATCTCATGAGACAATTTTTGAATTATTAATTTGTTCCAAAAGACAAAATCATTAAATTGTGGCATTTATTTCCTTCTGCTTGCCAACATAAAGCAATGCTTTTCCCTCAAATTCCATGAGTAATTGGTGAGGATTCATATGAATTTGTTTTGCCTGGTGTCGGATGTTTTTGCTGAGCATCCGGCGGGGGCATGTTTGGACTTTGGGCCAAATCAGGGTGACGAAAGTCTATGGAACATATTTTTTGAAATGCCTTTTTAAGAAAAAGATGCTTTAATTGCTCTGTTATAAGTCAATTTCGCATTTAATTGGTACAACTTACTTTATAGAAAGTGCTGTCTTCGGCCATAGCGATCAGCAACTCCAAGAAAGTCAGTCCAGCAGATTGTACGGGTTAATTTAAATTCATTTCTTAATTCGAGATGCTCGCACTGCCTGGGCCCTGGAGCGTTTCTTCCCAAAAGTAAAACACCATAAATGAAGATTTAAGATTTATTCTATAATGTCTGATCTCAAAATGCATTTTTAGGTTTTCAAATTGTATTTTTATTGAAAAGTCCGAGGAATTTACGCTGAGAAATTGAAGGAATTTACGCCCACAGAACGCGCCACGCATATTTTGATGCAGAAATTGCAGCCGATGGTTGTGAAGGTGGGCAAAATAATTTCATTTTTTTAATTTATTACATATTTTAATTGGGTCAGTCACACCCAATAATTTAAAATAATTCCATTTTTTAAATTTATTACATATTTTAATTGGGTCAGTCACACCCAATAATTTAAAATAATTCCATTTTATAAATTTATTACATATTTTAATTGGGTCAGTCACACCCAATAATTTAAAATAATTCCATTTTTTAAATTTATTACATATTTTAATTGGGTCAGTCACACCCAATAATTTAAAATAATTCCATTTTATAAATTTATTACATATTTTAATTGGGTCATCACACCCAATAATTTAAAATAATTTCATTTTTTTAATTTATTACATATTTTAATTGGGTCAGTCACACCCAATAATTTAAAATAATTCCATTTTTTAATTTTATTACATATTTTAATTGGGTCAGTCACACCCAATAATTTAAAATAATTCCATTTTTTAAATTTATTACATATTTTAATTGGGTCAGTCACACCCAATAATTTAAAATAATTCCATTTTTTAAATTTATTACATATTTTAATTGGGTCAGTCACACCCAATAATTTAAAATAATTTCATTTTTTTAATTTATTACATATTTTAATTGGGTCATCACCAGTGTTTTCCTGTTCCAGCTTGGCCTGTTCTGTTCCTGTTCTGTTCCTGTTCCTGTTCCTGTTCTATTCTAGAATTTAGAACAGCACAGGAACAGGAACAGATTCAAAATCCTTGGAACAGAAACAGAACAGGAACAGAACAGGAACAGAACAGGCCAAGCTAGAACAGGGTAAAAATTGAAGAATTGAACCTGATTTGATAATATATTTGAATTTTTCCAACAATTTGCCAGAACTCATAAAATATTTTTCTAATAATGAATTTGTTATTTTCTGATTGATGAATACAAAGAAATTTTAAAATTTTTGCCGTTTTCGTCTATTTCTTATTTTTTAATTTTTGGTTATTTCATTTAAACATTCATATGACATCGAATACAGAGCAAATTTCACAAAAGGTAGCCCGAAGAGTTTCATTGGAGGAAGTTGAAGTAGCGGAAGAAGTGACTGAAGGACTACTGCAAGACGAGCAGTCATCAGAAGGTAGCAGCAAAAGGCGAGGTTTAACTTTTGCAATTATATCAGGGCCATCAAAGAAGAAGCGAAAAGAAGAACACCCAGTTTGGGCGAACTTTACGGGCACAGAAAAAGGAATGAAATGCAATCAGAAGGGTTGTAAAACAACAATTTCGCTCCCCAAAAATACTACAAATGCTGTCAAACATTTTCGGGATTCCCATAAGCGAGCCTACGCGGAGCTTGAGCCGAAGCTTAACGCATGGAATGAAATGCGAAAATTGCCTAAAAAAACAGTTCAAAAAGGAACAGAAAATCCGTCCGATATTCGTCTCGCGCTTGGTGTCGTCAAAACAAATGTGTACTCCGAAGGATCCAAACGGTAAATAAGAGTATTACTGATTCTTTTGATTAATAAATTCCAAAATTTTAAGAAAACGCAATATCGATGATAAGCTTGCAATGTGCCTTTCAATTCCCCATATACCAATTAACATTTTCGTCCATGAACTGCTTATTAAATTCGTGCACGAGTTAGACGAAAGTTATCAGGTTAACAATTAACCGTAACACCTAAAGTCCAAGGAGAACAATTTGTCAGTATTTCAAATGCGTTTATTTATGTAAAAATGGCAAAGAGTGTGCTAAACGGCGTTAAGGTGTTATTTCATTATTATGTCTTAAAAAGTTTTATCAGAGCACAGATCACTCTGTTCGAGAGGTTGTTGACATTCTAAAATCACAAATTATTCGCCGATTTAAATCACTTTGGGAAATTGGTGATACGAATTTTGATCCAACATATCTTATCGCTAGTGCTCTTGACCCAAATACAATCAGCATGTTAGACGAAAATGAGATATCAAGGGCTGCTTCATATATCATTTCAATGGTCACATTACAAATAAAACGAGAAATTGATTTTTTTTTTTAGATAACAATGCCCTCTCAAGAAAACCCTTCGCCAAAAAATGCCCACATTCAGAGCAGTTCTTCTTTGGAATCGTTCAGAGCCCACTTTAAACAGGCCCGAGAAAGGTCCCGAAGCGCAAGTGGGGACAAATTGACTGCTCAAGCAATTACTAATGAAGCTTTAAAATTTCTAAACGATTGCCCGGGTAACATAGACCCTATTGTCTATTGGAATTCAGCAAAAAAGGCAAATAATTAATTAATAAAACACTATTTCGGCTGTGGGTTTTTAGGAATTGGAACCGGTTAAGGAACTGGCTTTTAAAATATTTGCGATTCCGGCAACGGCTGCACCAATTGAACGTGTTTGGTCTAAAGCTGGCTCTGCCACTGTGCATCAGAGGAGTCTTACAAAATATGAATTGTTGAACGACCAGTTGATTGTCTATGTTAACGAGTATCTTAATCCTCAATTGTTCAGTGATTAAACCACTTTGTCCAATGAATCATCGATTAAAATTTCAGACTGAATTTCACTCGGAAAATTTTTAATTTGGAACAGTCTAAGAACAGTTTACTCTGTTCTCTTCCTGTTCTGTTCCTGTTCCTGTTCTGTTCTCGAGGTCGGAACAGAACAGGAACAGAACAGACAGGCTGTTCTAAGATTTTAGAACAGAACAGGAACAGGAACAGGTTCAAAATTGTTGGAACAGGAAAACACTGGTCATCACACCCAATAATTTAAAATAATTCCATTTTTTAAATTTATTACATATTTTAATTGGGTCAGTCACACCCAATAATTTAAAATAATTTCATTTTTTTAATTTATTACATATTTTAATTGGGTCATCACACCCAATAATTTAAAATAATTCCATTTTTTAAATTTATTACATATTTTAATTGGGTCAGTCACACCCAATAATTTAAAATAATTCCATTTTTTAAATTTATTACATATTTTAATTGGGTCAGTCACACCCAATAATTTAAAATAATTCCATTTTTTTAATTTATTACATATTTTAATTGGGTCAGTCACACCCAATAATTTAAAATAATTCCATTTTTTTAATTTATTACATATTTTAATTGGGTCAGTCACACCCAATAATTTTTTAAACGTTTCCATTCTGATTGATCAATCCTATTTTTGTTTTTGCTTTACCAATTTTATTGAATTTCATAACTATTTGGTGCGGCCCTCCGATGAGCCCAAATTGGAAGATGCGATCCCTGAACTCGGTGCTCACGGCTTTTTGCTCGGCAAATCATAGATTCAATCTTAGATGATGTCAAATGATGAATCAGATATCAGATTTTTTTTTGCAATTTGTATTTTTGTTGGTTAACATTTTGCTCATTGCTCACGCCCCGATGAAATTATTCTATAAAATGTCGGATTTTGGCCTAGTCTTTTAAATGCACGGTACCGGGACTTTCATAATGGCCTCCTTTCTTTCCTCTGTTTCTTTTCCTTGGAATTACAGTACTATTTCTTTAATTCTGAATGTCTTCATTCAAAACTGGCCTTGAATAAATTATATCGCTTCCGGTCCGAATCCCACCCAAGCCAAAAAGTTCCGAATCCCACCCGTCCGAATCCCACCCCAGCCAAAAACAGTCCGAATCCCACCCCAGCCAAAAACAGTCCGAATCCCACCCCAGCCAAAAACAGTCCGAATCCCACTCGTCCGAATCCCACCCGTCCGAATCCCACCCCAGCCAAAAACAGTCCGAATCCCACCCGTCCGAATCCCACCCCAGCCAAAAACAGTCCGAATCCCACTCGTCCGAATCCCACCCCAGCCAAAAACAGTCCGAATCCCACCCCAGCCAAAAACAGTCCGAATCCCACCCCAGCCAAAAACAGTCCGAATCCCACCCCAGCCAAAAACAGTCCGAATCCCACTCGTCCGAATCCCACCCGTCCGAATCCCACCCCAGCCAAAAATGGTCCGAATCCCACTCGTCCGAATCCCACTCAAGCCAAAAATGGTCCGAATCCCACTCGTCCGAATCCCACCCGTCCGAATCCCACCCAGCCAAAAAAGGTCCGAATCCCACTACAGCTAAAAGTGTCTCGAATCCTGTCAGAGCGCTTAGCCTTTGCTTGAAGGTAGCTTCTACCCAATATAAGCTTTTGAATCGTATCATAAATATTTGCTTGGTTTGCTTTGAGAAAAATGGAAAAAAGTTCGACTCAAATTTTTTGATCTTGCGGAAGGTTGGCCAATAAGCTTAAGCGATGAAAACTCGCATCATTTTCATTTTTGTAAAGTAATGAGCATTTTTGATTGTTTTTAGTAAAGGTGGGATTAACGGGTGGGATTCGAGACACTTTTAGCTGTAGTGGGATTCGGAACTTTTTTGGCTTGGTGGGATTCGGACGGGTGGGATTCGGACCGGTAGCCAATTATATTTGTTACAGTTTGAGAACTAAAATATTCACCAATGTCTTTGTGAAGTGTTATACATTAATCTAACCCGAAACATGGACTCTTTGGATAAATACATTTTACTCGTTCGTACCAATGTAATGCAGGGTTCGTATCGAAAATTTTTCAAAAACAGTACATTGGAACCAAAAATAGAGATTTTAGGGCTAAAAAACTACATTTTAAAAAATGGCTCAAAATATAGTAAATCTTTATTTTTTGCATGAAATGTGAGCTGTTTAACCATATTTCTCACCACCGACAATTTTTCTCAACAATTCGGAGTTGGAAATTGCTCACATGGATTTTCGAAAATTTTGCCGATTTTCGATGTTCAAAAATGCACTTTTTTGCGAATTTTGCGTTAGTAGGGGGGGGGGCGGTACACATCATTTCAGTGCCCACACTTCAGTGCCGGTACACTTCAGTGCCAACATTTTTTTCTGAAAAAATGCAGGAATCGCGTGCAATCAGATCAATATTTTGTAAAAGTAACCAATAATATTTTTAAATACACCAACTCGTTTTTTAATCAACTCGTTTTTATCCTTAAATTTCAAAAGAGCTTAGGTGTTCGTTAGGCTTAGGCCTAAGCCACCCTGGCTTGGGGTTCGTTAGGCTTAGGCCTAAGCCACCCTGGCTTGGGGTTCGTTAGGCTTAGGCCTAAGCCACCCTGGCTTGGGGTTCGTTAGGCTTAGGCCTAAGCCACCCTGGCTTGGGGTTCGTTAGGCTTAGGCTTTTGTCCGATTTTGATCATAAATGCATTTGTTACTAAAAACGAGTCTCGGTCGGGATCTCGATCTCGCCGGGCTCTAATTTTATCGTTTTTGCTTCTTATGGATTGAATATTCCTCCATTGCTACAAAAATACAATTTGTAAAAAGATTCAAAATGTTGAATTCTCAATTTTAAAAGTTCATGACAAAGTTTTTGAAATTAGACCTTATTTGCTTTATTTCTAATTTAAGCGGAATCAAAATATTGATCTGATTGCACGCGATTCCTGCATTTTTTCAGAAAAAAATGTTGGCACTGAAGTGTACCGGCACTGAAGTGTGGGCACTGAAGTGTGCGTCTCTGAAGTGTGGGCACTGAAACGATCGCCGCCGGGGGGGGGGGGGGGTCGGCGGTGCCGATAGGCGCCGCCGAGAAAATTTTTTGATTTTCGACTCAATTTGGTAAGAAAATTGCTCCAAAAATTACGAATTATCCTGAAAATCAGTACAATAGAAGTTGGTTAAAAATTAGCAAATATTATTACATTTTGGACATGCTAAGCGAAAATTCAAAAAAGGATGCAAAAAATGCTTGAAAATTAACAAATTTGGCCATCTGTCTAAAGATTATTCAAAATTTAAACAAAAATTCTTCAAAAATCTCCAAAAATCTCAAATAAAGGACAAAAAAGGACGTGTACCCCAAATAAAGTACAAATCTTTAAAAAAAGTACATTTTATTTTTTAAAGATCTCGACTCTCAAAAACAGTACAAATCTTTAAAAAAAGTACAGATACAAACCCTGATGTAATGTATACATAATTTGTGGTTTTTTGAATAAACCCGTTCCTGATTGTTGAGCATCAAATCAGGACAAATGCATATAATATCCGTTTTCCCCATTGTTAATGTAACCTCAAGATCGGCGGGATCCGAATTCTCGCAGGGATTCTCCAGGAAATTCAATTTTGATCAAACTCTTTAAATTTACATGAAGACCTAATTATCGTTTGCAAAACCATAGGGAGGACCCTTTTGGTCAAAATTGCTTAAAATATTTTTTCCCCAAAAATAATCTGAAAATATGTTATTTAATGCACTGTTTCGAATTCGCCAATTGGAAAATAAATTGATAATTTAAAACGGTTTTTGAATCGTTTGAAATTTTTGAAAATTAAGGGAAAAACGACTTAATTAATAAATAATAATGAAAGGCCGCTGGCGCACCCCCAACAGCGAAACCTAACGAACCCTCAAGTCTCTAACTTTAACTACCCATTTTTAGGTACATTCTTTTTTAATGAAAAATACTACCTCCCGCCACTGCGCGGCTTTTCAATTATTCTATCCGGCTTGACAAATTAGTGTTGCTTTTTTTTCCTTAATTTTCAAAAATTTCAAACGATTCAAAAACCGCTTTAAATTACATTATCAATTTTTATTTTCTATTGACGAATTTGATAACATATTTTCTGACAATTTTTTAGAATAAAAAATATCCACAAATTTTTACCAAAAGGGCCCCACCTATGGGTTTGTCAGTTGAGGGGTTATAACTTGCTAATTAACCAATTAATTTAGCTTTATCCTGTCTATATAAAATATTGGAAATCTCTCTTCTAATTGATCAATGGCTCGTACGAAGCAAACAGCGCGAAAGTCCACTGGCGGCAAGGCACCCCGCAAGCAATTGGCCACGAAGGCGGCTCGCAAGTCGGCCCCGTCCACGGGGGGCGTGAAGAAGCCGCACCGATACCGTCCAGGTTTAGAGCAATCACTTTTTTTAAACTTGTACGGTTTTCTTTTTAAAATAAAAGGAAAAGAACCAATTTTTTCTAACATTTTTCTAACGGCGCCGTTAGCAACTCGCATTATTCAAAAATAACAATTTAAAATTTTTTTTTTTGAAAATATAACGCAAAAAAAATTAGACAATAATTTGGAACAAATTTGGCCTTTTGAAAGTAACACACTCTTGAAATGCTTTCTTTCTTGACCCCCCTTCCCCTAAAAATTTTTAGAGATAGCGCTCTCCAGTCCTCTCTCATTAAAACTAATTTTTAACAAAACAGACTCAAAAATTGGTACGCTTTTTTGAGTATTTCAATTTCCAAAATATATATTTTGAACCATTCCATGATTTTTTTTGAGCGGGCAATTGTTGTGAGATTTGCAACCAAAATTTTATTAGGAAACCAAACTTTATAAAATTTCTTGGTTCAGGAACTGTTGCGTTGCGTGAAATCCGTCGTTATCAGAAAAGCACTGAGCTGCTCATTCGCAAGTTGCCCTTCCAGCGTTTGGTGCGTGAAATTGCGCAGGACTTCAAGACGGACTTGCGCTTCCAATCGGCAGCTATCGGCGCTTTGCAGGTCTAAATTTTCAGCCGAAACACAAAATTATTTTTTCAAAATTTACCATTAAAATGAGGGAATCTTTTTGAATTTTGCAAAACATGCGCCCTGACGCTTTGTAATGATTTTTATCCTTTGACTTTTTGTGATTGTTACTCTTTAAGGAGGCTTCTGAGGCCTATTTGGTCGGTCTTTTCGAGGATACCAATCTTTGTGCCATTCATGCAAAGCGCGTCACCATCATGCCGAAAGGTGCGAAACTTCGAAAAAAAAGCACACAAATTAAGAAGAATTTTCTTTTGGCATTTTACACTTTTTGAATTCTTCTTCAGGACCTCAACAAAACTCCTGTTTATTAATCTGAAGCCTTCAAAAATACTAAATCTTAGGCTATTTTCAGACATTCAATTGGCCCGTCGCATTCGTGGGGAGCGCGCCTAAATGGGGGCTAATGGACTGATTAACGGATGGGCAGGATAATGCCAATAAAACGTTTTCCTTCAGGGGCCATTTGCCCCTTAATTTCCCAAGCAATGTTTCCATCGATGTATTTTTTCTTTTCTCCTGTCGCTCTGTATGTTTGAAATTGAAAGTGCATCTCTCTGTTTTTCTGGATAAAGGAGAAGTTGAATTCTGGTTCGCATTGGCTGGTTTGGTTGGGTGAATTCGAATTATAAAAACAGACGACGGTCATGGGGGGGGCGGGATGTGCCACGCTCAAAAACACTAAAAGTCCGTCATTTGAATGATTAACTCCACAAATCACTTGATCAATATGACCCGTCGTAAGGCCCCGGCAGAGTCCATCTTCGCCGGGAGGCCCTGTTCCTCGGGTGTACGGAAAATTGGTCACCAAGAACAGAATATTTGAGTTTTTCTTTCTAATTTGTTTCAAACAACTTTAAACGTTTAGCTTTTTTTTTGCAAAAAAAATTCTCCAGACTAAATGCTGTCAAATGGTATTAAATTCTTCGTATTTCTGTAGGCTTTTAAAAATGTTGTAAGCTGAAAAGTGGTTCGTTCCCAAGAAAACTCGATTATACTAAGCCTAATTAGTTGCAATTAGTATCAATCGAAAGAACTCTTTGAGTTGAGTAACATTGCAAAAGAAAGCTAAGCGTCTAGAGTTGTTTAAAAAAGTTAGACCGAAAAAGTCGAAATATCTTCGGTGACCTCCGGGACTCGTTCCGTGAGGGCCTCGAGGACCAGACACCAGGCGGCCCTTTTGGACAGGGAAAGCATTCGCCAGCAACACGGAATCGTTGCTTCTTCGCTGCTCGTTGCTGGTGTTGTTCCATTTTCTCCGGGTTCGCTGCGGAATTGAAATGCCCCCCCCCCCAAAAAAAAGCGATCCTCCGCCTCCGATGATTCGTCGACACTATTTTTACGATTTTGCAGTTTTATTCATTCGTTTTTTATTAAATTTTGCTCATTGTCAGCTGACGTGGAAATTTGCAAAGCGTGCGTCACAGAATGGAAAATATACATAGGCAAATGCATTTTCTGCATATGCCATAGAAATTGTAGACGAAAATCGATTTGATACGTGGCATTTCAAGACATATTCCTCTACATATATTCTCATATGCCATCCAACTAAAAACATTAGCAACATTATTTCTCGTTTTTAGCCAAGAAAATACTCTCGAGTTTGGTTGGATTCAGAGTTGTCATCCTTAATAATTTTTTTTTTAAATTGGCCCAAAAATGAGTAATGAACAGATTTACTAGTGTCCCTTTGTAAATTGTTTTTTTCAGAAATTATTATTAAAAAATGGTCAGAAATTTGTGCCTTTTGCTTCTCACCACGCATTGTCTGAGTGGACTAATTGCAGTAAACGCGGCGTCGGATGATGAGCTCGAAAAGAAAGAACCGGCTAATGAAGAAGCGCACTCGTCAATCGATACAGAACCAAAACAAGAGGACCAACAAAAAGCCGCCTCAATCGATACAGAACCAAAACAAGAGGACCAACAAAAAGCCGCCTCAATCGATACAGAATCAAAACAAGAGGACCAACAAAAAGCCGCCTCAATCGATACAGAATCAAAACAAGAGGACCAACAAAAAGCCGCTTTTCCTCATCCAGAAGTGTCAACATCTACTCAAAAAAGGCAGCCAAAGCCATTAAAATCACCAAACTTTGAATACAACGATGCTTTCCCAACTTCATCATCGTCAGCAGAAGGGGACAACAACTCTGCTGACGAAGACTATTTAGCAACTGAATCGGAAGCCGAGTCCAATGGTGCGGAATCGTTGGTGAAGTCTTCCTCTTCATCCGGAGAGGATTCGGACGAATGGTTTATGAATAATGTGGCGCCGACAAAGAGTAAGGCGAGAAAATCGTCATTGGCACTTGGCCCATCAAAAGGACCAAACAAATCAGGCAAAAAACCAAACCAACCCAGGGGGAAAACGATGATAACACTTTCTTCGTCTTCCTCCGATTCCGATCAGCAACAAAAAGGAAAAGCCACAATTCGGTCAAAAAAAGGATTGGCACATAAAGCATCCATCCAGCAACAAAAACAGGGGGGTCCCAAAGTAATTCTGCCAAAAGCAACTTCCCAGCGTAAGGACAAGAGCGCCGCCACCTCTCGGTCTCCTTCCGCAGGCGAAAAGGTTGGCTCTTCGAAAAGTTCAAAAGACAAAATGACCGCCCCCCAAACGAAGGCGAGTGGAAAACAGTCGACAAATTCAGCAGAAATTGGGAATTCTTCCCGCAAAGGGAAAGGGCAGATTAAGTCTTTAAGTGATGCAGAGATTGATGAATTTATAGAGAAACTAAAGTTGAAGCACAACAGTAAAGTTAAAAAGAATAAACAATCTTCGTCTGATGAAGATAATAAGTCGAAGAAGGAGATGAAGCGGAAAAGAAAACACTCTTCGTCTGATGAAGATAATAAGTCGAAGAAGGAGATGAAGCGGAAAAGAAAACACTCTTCGTCTGACGAAGATAATACGTCGAAAGACGACACGGAGTCGTCGGACAATTCCTTAAATTTCAATTCGAGTGACGACAGTTTAAATGTTTCATCACCAGAAGAGAAAGAAACACCAAAAAGTAAATTTGTTTATTTAAAAAAGTCCGAAATTCCCTGCAAAATAATTGTTTCAGAAGGTAAACGTACAACGCAGCCACAAAACAAAAAACAAAGTGCAAAGAAAGTTGAAAGCAAAAGCGGTAGGGTTTTAACATTAAATGCCAATTTAAAAAAGTTTTTGGTTTGGGCAAGCAATTCAGAACCCATAGAATTTTACTTTGTGGGTTAGCCGCCAGCTTTTAACCGTTTAGTAAAAGTGAAAAATATTGTTTAAAAAAGATCGGCGGGCCGTACTTTCGAAAGACAAGACCCCGATTCGCTTTTGGCCAATTCGCTTTTTACCCTATTCGCTTTTGACCCGATTCGCTTTTTTTGGGACCATTCGCTTTTTAGTAAGAAAAAAGCATTTATGAGCGAAATTTGAAGGTTTTATGCAATTCTTTAAGTGTATTCAGGCGTTATTGAGGTAGCTGATCACGAATATGTTATCATATGACATCATCTAATCTATGATTTCGACACCTATGTTTTTGTAAAAAAATTAAAAAATTTTTTTTTCAAAGTTGAGAAAAAGCTGTTTTTAGGGGTATTCGGTGGCGTAGAATCCGAATCTGACTCTCTTATTGTAATTTCGTGCATTTCCACCGAGTTTGAGCCACCCTTAAATTTGGTGGATGTAATTCAATTTCCTTGTCCTTTTTACCAAAGTTTTTGCCTTTTTATAGATAAAGCCGGCGGGACTAAAGCAACTCCTACACAGAAGAGACAAAAGAAATTGCATTAGTCCATATAATTGAAATGGCTGTGGCTCAGACTGTTTGATAGTTTTCAATCCGTTCTTTCTGTTTTTATCATTTTTTCCGGTGAATTGGATTCTTTAGAAAAAAGCACAAAAAATTGTTCATTCTTTTTATCTGTCGTTATCGTAATTAAATTTATGGATAAATTTTATTTTATAATAAACTGCTGTCGGTCATGTTAATTCGGAAAACGTACAGACTCTGCACAGAATGTTTCCCAATCATATTACGAGCTTAAAAAAGGATAGGCTGTCCGTACCTTCGAATAGAGTGCGGCAAAATTGCATCAATTCAAAAACCCGGTATAATTGTCAATTTTTACGACGAATTCGTAATCAGAGCATCAAATACATATTTTCAGACAATTTTTAGATTAAAATATTTTTGAGTTGTGATCCTATTAAATAGTTATACCCAAATATTACATTAGCGAGTCAGCACAAAGTAGCGAGTTGTGTAGCTCCGGCCCCTGATTTAGGTGCCTATTTTGAGATTTTTTGATCTTAAAAATGATCACCCTAAATAAGTCACAAATTCGCGAATTTTATCCCATCGAGCATAAATACAACTGCAATAGTTCCTTTCCTAACAATACATTATTATTGACAGTCTTCTACAATACAATACAATACATACAAGGCTATTTCCTTTCCTATGCAATTATCATCTACTGGATGACACGGACAATGAAGACTTCCTCGTCGTTCTTAGCATTGGCAACACCATTCTTCTTCACATCCCCAGTCCGTTTGATGACGGCGCTTTTACTGTGAGTGATGGGACTTTTTTGCAGCAGCGAACGGTTGAAGAGAATCTCGAAAAGAGACGTGCACAGCAGGACGGCGCTGAGAACCTTAAAGCACAAATTTAATTTGATTCGATAACACAGAAATGAGGGACGATTAGTTCCACTTTTCAAGGGTTTTTCTCGTTATAACTCCTTTAAAATCTAACCAAATCAAAAATTTTCGATACCATGAAAGCGCCTCTAAACGCAAAAGCTAAGCTATTGTAAAACGTTCTACCCATTGCACTCGGCCCGGAACGAATTGTCTTTTTACCAAAAAACGCCCACCAAAATGAACAAAAGAACACGAAGATTGTCTGGGCAGAAATTGGTGCATTCCCAGTGCGTCGTCCAAGTGTCCGACAAAAATGCTGCCATCAAAGTGGAGTAACACCAGATGATGACGCCATAAACGGCACACAGATAGTCGAACAGCTGAATTTGTGAATTATTTACAAAAAGCTGCTTGCTACCAACGCTCACATCATATTCCGAAGAATTCTGTCCCAACGTGTGAAAGACGATCACGAGGAGAAACACGAATCCGAGGCAGAGCAGAAGAGCCAGCATATCAGCAACCTTCTCCATATGATCTGCTGTGACGCCATCGTAAGCATTCTTGAGGGCAGAGACAAGCGACACCTAAATTCGTGCGTCAAGTTAAATTGATCAAGAATTGATAACGGACCCTGATCGGAAAACATTGCCTACGAGTCGGAAATTTCGACGCTATTTTGTCCATGAAATTCTTTTCGTCAATGGAAATTGCTTGGTCGCTTTTGCTCAGCTTGAACCACTTCTCCATGTCGGACATGGCCTCGAGTTCATCCGTCATGTTCAATCCGAAGATGGTGAGCTTGTCGCAATGTCCAGACGCTGCGGTGGATTTGACGAAACACTGAAATTTGTACAAATTTCTTTTAAATTCTTTTGAGAATGCAACACCTGTGGTGCGATAAACTTCCCACAAAGTCGCTCAAGTGAAAGAAGCTGGCAGAGAAGGACAACCGTGAAGAGTGCTTGGAACAGCTTGAAGCAGGCGAAGTCCCTCATAGCGTTTGATTGTGATGATGACGACTAAAGAAACTCTGGAGCTGGCGTGACTGCGCGATTGAGAAAAATTAAAAGTGAGGAGTTATTCCTTTTTTGAAGCCTTTTATAAGTACTAGCAAAAATTTTAAGACTAATACATTTGTACAGATCCGGACGTTTGAGCGCCGCCGTTTGAGTCGGATTTATAGGTAATTGCCAACGGGAACCGGGAACAGGACGTTTGGGCCCCGACGTTTGGGCCCTGCCGTTTGGGCCCCGCCGTTTGGGCCCCAAGGACGTTTGGGCCCCGGACGTTTGGGCCCCAAGGAAACGATATCAGGGCTGCGTCGAAATAAAAAATTTTTTGAAATCAGAATTTTTTTATTTCGGTTTTCGAAATCGAAACAAAAGAAACACAAGGTTCGACGCAACCCTGATGCATACATAAGATAAATAAAAATACATAATCGTTTACACACCCTATTTTTTTACATCAATTATGGTCTACTATTTTTTGCCTAAGCTTAAGCTCGGCTAGCTAGGCCTAAGCCTAAGCCTAACGAACCCTAAGCTCAGGGTGGCTTAGGCCTAAGCCTAGCAAATCCCTAAGCCTTGCAATTTTCAGAATTTTTGCGAGGAATTTTCCACAATTACCAAATGAACCCCTGAATTTCCTGCAAATTTTCGGATTATCGTATTTGAATTATAATTTTTGTTATGTAGTGTTCATTTGAAAAAAAATTCTGAATAAATAAAAAGCTCGGCAAGTCCTAATTCCCATTGAGAACTTCAGGGGGCCCAAACGTCCGGGGCCCAAACGGCGGGGCCCAAACGGCGGGGCCCAAACGTCCCCGGGGCCCAAACGGCAGGACCCAAACGTCGGGGCCCAAACGGCGGGGCCCAAACGACCCCCACTCTTGCCAACAATCTCCAAATAGTTAGGTTTATTAGTTGCTTAAAAAGAACGAAATTTGGCGGTGTAAATTTTCCGAATGATGCGCTGATTATGAATTCGTCAATAAAAATTGAGAATTTAAGCGGGTTTTGAACCAAAATTTTTGAATATTAAGGAAAAAGCAGCTTTTTTCTTCCGTAGCCCGGAGTCTCGCCCCACCTACTGGCCGCATTGCGGTACTTTGGCTGCTATTTTCGGTAAAACCCCAACTCGTTCCCGGCCAACTCGTTCACCCCCAACTCGTTCACCTTTTCAACTGTTTTTTCGTTATAACTTTTTTCAAAGCTAACTAAATCAAACAATTTTGGTATCATTCGAAAGCTTAGTAGGAGGAGAAGCTATTAGCAAGCAAAAGCTAAACGATTGGCCAAGCCTCAAAAAAGTTATGGCCAAGTATGGCCAAAAAACCTTTTCTGGCCATAACTTTTTTGAGGCTTGGCCAATCGTTTAGCTTTTGCTTGCTAATAGCTTCTCCTCCTACTAAGCTTTCGAATGATACCAAAATTGTTTGATTTAGTTAGCTTTGAAAAAAGTTATAACGAAAAAACATTGAAAAGGTGAACGAGTTGGAGGTGAACGAGTTGGCCGGGAACGAGTCGTCCTCCGTCCCTATTTTCCATGTCAAATTCCAGAAAAACAAGTTTTTGATATTCTTCGATTCTTCCATATTTTTTTCCTGAACGAGCCTCATAGTCAGGGCTGGATTCGTCCTTCGATGCCAAGGATCCAATTGTCGAATAACAAAATATCCGAGTGTCGAAAAGAACTTAAATGTTCGAGCGTCGAATGGTCCGAGTGCAAAGTTGAGTGCCGAATAGAACAAACTGCTGTCCGAGTGTCAAGGCGAAATGTCGTTTTTACGATGGCTCGGCAAAATGTCCGGTTTTGGCTATTCGGCAAAATGTCTACTCGGCGAATGTCGTTTTACCAGCAACTCGGCGAAATGCCGTTTTTACGACGACTCGGCAAAATGTCCGGTTTTGGCTATTCGGCAAAATGTCCACTCGGCGAATGTCGTTTTACCAGCGACTCGGTGAAATGTCCGATTTGTGCTATGTACTCGGCGAAATGGCTCCACAAGATGAAATGATTTTTTGGCTGCGATTATTGTTACATAACCGCGCTTCTTTCATCAATTAGTGCTTACCGCCCGCCGACTGCTTGCATAAAGCGGTATTTGTTGTATTTGGCCCTTATGCAATTCATCACGGGGCTCAATCCAACAAAATCCTTTTCGCAAGATCTTTCCCTAGAATTCGTGCGTCTTCAAACTTAAACTGCTTTCATTGCGTTTTCCCCATCCAAATTTATGCAATCGCCAACTCAACGTCCCATGCGAGATGGTCCCCCCCCCCTTCCCCCTCTCGCCGAACATTCTCACTCTCTGCCACCGCGAGAATAAAAAGGACACTTCCGCCGCTCGAGAGTCGGGAATAGCAGTCGCTCTGCTGCTGCCTGCCTGTTTCTGTGCCAATCTCGACCCGTTGCTTGGAATTCGTGCGGTCTTCAGCCAAACGCACTCTCTTGTTCTCCCCCCTACCCCCCTCCCTTTTTTCCCCTCCGGTTCTCCGTTTGCCAATGAGAGACGGCCCCTCTCTCACCAACCAACTACAAAGTCTCCACAATTATCGTCACTGTTTCGCTTCTCTGCTCTGAAATGACTGCTCGTTTTGTCTACGCTCTTCCCAGGCTTCGGTTATTGGACAATTTCAAAATGGGCTCTCTGCCCCTCGGAATTCGTGCTTTCGGCGCGCTTTTTCAATGTCCTCTTCCCCTCTTCCAACGCTTTCCCATTTCTCTTTTCTTCTCCTTTCTTTCTCTGGCAAATCGTTGAGAGACGGTCCCCCGTGTTAATCACCCCCCAGACCCATCCTCTCAATGAGAGCGTCCCCACAATTCGTGCGCTCTCCCCACTCGCCCACTGCGTAACTGTTGACCGCCTTCAAGTTCTGACCTGCTGGTCCATTGCGAGACAATCCCTCGTGTTCTCTGTTTAGCGATGGGAAGAGAAAAGAAGAAAGAAACTCACTCCTTTCCCTCCGCCCTCCCTCTCATTTTGCCTTCCTTCTTCTGTCGCCCCCCTTCTCCCCCTCCTCTATCACTCTTCTCAAACCGAATCAGGAGGAGAACACTTTGAAAAATAGCATGTAACAGTTTGAAAATTTTTATCTGGATTGACATTTCTTCGCTAAAAGTTCATATTTTTGCAGAATGTTTTAATATTCAACTTCGGAGCTCCCAGCTCTTAAATTTTTTGTTGTTTTAGGCTAGATGTCTAACTAAATGGGGTTTGTTCAAATTTTCAATCATTATTTGCTTTTTCGATGTAATTTTATGCTTTTTGAATGATTTTGAGGCTAAAATTGATTTTTGAAATTTCAAATTTCAAAAATTGTTCGAATTCGGGTTCGATGTTGATGTTTTTTAGGCTAGACTTATTACACAATTATGTAGATTTCAGTAATTTTCCAACGAATGTTTAGCTTTCATTGAAATTATTTGACAAAAACTTCATTTTTCATCCAAAATGACTGACAACAAGGAAGAGCTTGTGCAGCGCGCCAAACTGGCTGAGCAGGCCGAACGCTACGATGACATGGCGCAATCGATGAAAAAGGTGTGGCGTGTTTTTTTGTTATAAAATTCGGAATTGCAAAAATTTGGGGAATTTCTATCTTATACTATAAGTACTCACTCAGAAATGCATAAATTATATACCATTCAGCTCCCCTCGTCGAGCTGATTACGAACCTGCAAAAATTTTGAGTCGCTCTCGACTATGAAGAAAGTTATGGCTCCTCAACGTTCCAAAACCATACGGGGGACCCTGTCAAAATTTCTGAAAATATTTTTTATTCTTCAGACAATTTTAGAATAAAATATTTTCCAAAAATGCTGACTAAAAGGGTCCCCCCTATGGTTTATGGCCAACTTTGAGGAGCCATAACTTTCTTCATAGTTGCTTCCGCGCAAACATTTTTTTGTGGATTCGTACTCAGGTCGACGAGCGGAGTCGATTGACATATAAATTGTTATGAAATTCAATCCCGTCAGTATTCTTCAATTTTACCGAAATTGCGAATAAAATTGTTCGAGTAAATAATTTTTTTGTTTCTGAAGGTGACTGAGTTGGGTGCCGAGCTGAGCAACGAGGAACGTAATCTGTTGTCCGTCGCTTACAAAAATGTGGTCGGTGCTCGTCGTTCCTCATGGCGCGTCATTTCATCCATCGAGCAGAAGACGGAAGGCTCAGAGAAGAAGCAGCAGATGGCCAAGGAGTACCGAGAAAAAGTGGAGAATGAGCTGCGCGACATCTGCCATGACGTGCTGGTGCGTGTTCCCCCCCCCCCCTTTTTGAAACGGAGTCTAGGGACTTGGGCTGGCTGGCTGATGTTTAAAACCTCCAGATTTGTTGTTTCATTAAATGTTTGGCATTTTTTCGATCCCAAAAGATTTTTGCTTAAAGGGCACGATCATTTTCTTTATTAAATTTGTGTTATGTTTTAAGGATTTGCTTGACAAATTTCTGATTCCGAAGGCCGGGAATCCCGAGTCAAAGGTCTTCTACTTGAAGATGAAGGGTGATTACTATCGCTATTTGGCTGAGGTGGCCACCGGTGACGACCGAAACTGTGAGCCATTTTTTTTTGTTTTTGAAATTTTAAAGAATTTTCGTATAATTTGGCAATGTTTTTTTAGCCGTTGTGGAGAAGTCTCAGCAATCGTACCAGGAGGCATTTGACATTGCCAAGGACAAAATGCAGCCCACCCATCCGATACGTCTTGGCCTGGCGCTGAACTTCTCCGTCTTTTACTACGAAATTCTCAACTCTCCCGACAAGGCTTGCCAACTCGCCAAACAGGTGGGTGCCCAAAAAAACCTATAATATGCATTACAATCGTTTTGCAGGCTTTTGACGACGCAATTGCTGAGCTGGACACGTTGAACGAAGACTCTTACAAGGACTCGACTCTGATTATGCAGTTGTTGCGTGACAATTTGACGCTCTGGACTTCGGACACGGCCGCTGATGAGCAGGAGGGTGGCGGGGAGACGGTTGAGGCGGGCGGAAACTGAAAATGTGGAGAGGAAGAGCTTGAAAAGATGAAATTTTTGATGAAAATGAGTGACACTTTTTCAATTGACGATTTAGTTTGAAATAAAACTGTTTTGTGTGCTTTTTCATTGTTGTTTTGGTGGCTCTTTGATTAACTTGAAGGGGCGCGCTTTAAAATTTGTGTTGCCGTTTATGGACATTATTGGGTAAGAATCGGGGACGTTTCGACCCCACATTTTTCGGCAATTTTCTGGGTAATACGGAATAGTAGTTAAGTTTGTTCCCCCCACCCTTTTTTCAAAAAATAATTAACTTTTCGAAAATTTTGAATTTTCAAAAAATATCGAATTCGGTCCGGGGTTCGGAATTGGTCGGAATAGAGATCAGATTCGGACTCTACGCCTTCGAATACCCCTAGAAACACCTCTTTACCCGCTCCCTTGGGGGTAATACAATAGTAGGGTTTGCCCCCCGTTGAAAAAATATTTTATTTTTTCAAAAGTCGATAAAAAGGTGTATTCAGAGGGTAGAATTCAATTCTAACATCTCCATTTCGATCAATTCGAATCCCGGGCCCGAATTGGAAGAATTTTCGAAAAATCAAAATTTTCCAAAAATCAAATTTGGCCTCAAAATCATTCAAAAAGCATGAATTCGATCATTATTTGTAGGGATCCGGAAGTAATCCTGGAAAATGGGGATTCCGAATTCAGTTTAAAACGCCTAGGGCGGTGGCAAAAGATTGGGACGACCCCCCGGTAGCTCAGTGGAAAAGCTGCCCACGCATTGGGTGAAAGGTCATGGTTTCGATTCCAACCCGAAATATACACCAAAATGTGCACTAAATATGCACCAAAGCCGAAATCTTCTAGAAATATCTTTTTAACAACTTTAAAAACATTTCTGAAAATGTGATTTTTTCGACCATTGTTTGGATTCAGGTTTGGTGTTCGACATAAGCCAAATCCAAGCTCCGATTCTGTTCTACGCATACTTTTACCCTAGAAAACATTAGAATAGCTTTCAAGACTAAGCCTAAGCCATACCTAAGCTAGCTTAGTCATACTGTAATGAGTGTCGAATGGTCCGAGTTCATATTGTAAGTCCGAGTTCATTAATGAGTGTGAATGGTCCAATTTCATACTGTAATGAGTGTCGAATGGACCAAGTTCATACTGTAATGAGTGTCGAATGGTCCAAGTTCATACTGTAATGAGTGTCGAATGGTCCGAGTCATACTGTAATTCGGAGAAATTGCTTGATTTTGAATTTTGACCCATCAGGCGCTTTCCCCATGGATATTCTGGCCCGTTTAAGATAAAAGGACAAAAATTCAATCAATCCTCGATTATTTGCACATTCAAAAAATTCATTGGATATGTAAACAAATGACAGAAAAGTTTAATTGTCTGCCAATTGTGGGGCAAATTCGTTAAATGAAATCTGAGCAAATTAAAATGTTCCGTCAAAAAATTAAAATTTTGTCGGAAATAAAATCGTTTGTTCGTTCAGCCGACGGAACGAAACTTGGAGGCCGCCAAGTGATGCTTAACTTTGGCCTTTTGCGAAGCAACTTTCCCTATAAATACCCATGGCCAATGAATGCCGGCATCAAATTCGCTTCGCATTTCCGAAATGTGTCGTCTCCAGTTCCTGTTCTTCCGTGTCTTCCTCCTCCATGCCCTGCACATTGTGTTCTGTAACGCTTTGACTGCCACGCCTCCCCCATACGGGCAATTGTCCGTCTCCGGCACCAAATTGGTCGGCTCCAACGGACAACCCGTTCAGCTGATCGGAAATTCGCTGTTCTGGCACCAATTTCAAGGACAGTACTGGAACGCCGATACAGTGAAGGTAAATTGGAGGGGCATTGTGATCAAGAGTTTGGACGATTGACGGCGTCCAGATTAGGAACTTGGTTGAAAGGTTTCTGTCACGCCAGGTACACAGCAGCCCCCCCCCCAATCAAGCTAGGTATTGTAAAATACTTGGAATGTTCGAGAGTCTTGACTCGAGAAATTTCTCGTTTTTTGGGCCTCGGTCTTGAGGTCATTTCTCGGTCTCGAGTGACGAGGGTTTTGCTCTGATCTAAAAGTGATCAACAGGCAAAGTTGTCGGAACATTCTGTGATCAACAGCAAAGTTGTCGGAACATTCTATCTTAAAATCCGGATAAAATAGGTATATTTTTCACATATAGGCCTTTTATTCTTAAGTACGACTGGAATTTTTGCAAAGAAATTGGCCCAGGCGTTCACATAAGCGGGTTGTGAGTATTTGTTTCAGATGAGCCTCAAAAAGTTGATGAACAAATCACTTTTAGAGCGGCCCCGGTTCCCAAATCTGTTTTTTGAACGCAAAACTCAAATTCATACTAACATACCGTACTTCCTCTATTAGTAAGTAGCCCATGGGCTTCTATTTTTCAACCTCCCTTCGAGGGATAGTAGCTACAATTAGAAGGGGGCTACTAATAGAGGAAATATGGTATTTATAATCCGACCGGATCAAGCACAAATCATTAGCTGCCCGGCCGTATTCAAATAAAAAATGATGGCAAATAGGCGCTCAAATGCAATTGGAACGCCAACGTCGTGAGGGCGGCCGTCGGCGTGGACTTGGAGCGCGGCTATATGAGCGACCCGACCAGCGCTTACAATCTGGCGGTTGCCGTGATTGAGGCGGCCATCTCCCAGGGCATGTACGTGATCGTTGATTGGCATTCGCACGAGGCACACGCGGACAAAGCGGTAATTTCTTTATTTGAATTATGGACACACAACGTTACCCATTCTTGAGGTTGAATTCTTCACCAAAATTGCCAAAGCCTACGGCTCATACCCACACGTTCTCTACGAAACTTTCAACGAGCCGTTGCAGGGCGTGTCGTGGACCAACATTCTGGTGCCATACCACAAGAAGGCATGTCACTACACAAATCAGCAGAAACAAATCATAACGCAATTTGTCCCTTTAAGGTAATTGCTGCCATCCGCGCGCTTGATGCCAAAAATGTGATAATTCTCGGCACGCCCACATGGTGCCAAGATGTGGATCTGGCCTCGCAGAATCCGATCAAAGAGTACAAAAATCTGATGTACGTTCTGACCTTGAGGGGAGAATGTCAAACCACAGACCATGCTATTGGGCGGACTAGAAAACACTACATAATAATGACGGCATTGGCATTCCTTTCAAGGTACACCTTCCACTTCTACGCCTCCACCCACTTCGTCAACGGTCTTGGTGCCAAACTTCAGACGGCCATAAACAACGGTAAGGTTTTTAATTAAAATTTCAGTAACAAAGATTGGGCTACAAATTGTCAAATCCGCCACTTAAGGTCTGCCCATCTTCGTGACTGAGTACGGCACATGCGCTGCGGACGGCAACGGCAACATCGACACCAACTCCATCTCGAGCTGGTGGACTCTGTTGGACAACCTGAAGATTTCGTACCTAAATTGGGCAATCAGCGACAAAAGCGAATCTTGCTCAGCACTCAAACCGGGCACACCAGCAGCCAATGTAAGCATGGCCATATCAGTTAAATGGACTTACATAAAAATTCCCGCTAAGGTTGGCGTTTCGTCCGCTTGGACAACCTCCGGAAATTTGGTAGCCGCCCATGATAAGAAAAAGTCCACCGGTTTGTGCAATAAATTGGAGCAATTTCAACAAAAATAACACCCATTCAGGCGTGAGCTGCAACGGCGCCACTCCCGCCCGTGGTTCGTCGTCGGCTAATTCGGGCAAACCTGCCGCTGCCAAAAAGCCTCCGGCCAAACCTGCCGCTGCCAAAAAGCCTCCGGCCAAACCTGCCGCTGCCAAAAAGCCCCCGGCCAAATCGGCCAAAGCTGCCCCTGCCAAAAAGCCCAAGTCCAAATCAGGCTAAGAAATGACGGAGAAGCGAAACATTGGAGCAAAATGGGGGATTATGATAAATAACGGACGATGTTTCTTTAAATTTATTGACGATAAATTGTTGCGAATAAATTATGCATAGACACATATTAAATAAAAATGGAAAATATGCCGCCAACCGGGACCGGGACTTCCCGGGACAAGAAAAACCGGGACCAAGATTTTCAACCGGGACCGGGACTTTTCAAGGGAGAAATTTTTTTGTAAGTTCAATGGGAAAACAAAAATTTTTTTGTTATTCAAAAATATCTTATTGTTTTTAACTTTAATTTTATCCTATCATTTTTTTGAGATTCTGATTATGAAAAAATGACGAAATATTTGTTTATATTGACTAAAAAATCGCTCTAATTCTAAAATATTCGAAATGAATGCTATTGCCGGGCTTCTCCCGTGATTGCATTTTCGCAACAAAAAAAAAAGGTTAAAACCTGAAAATCTCGGCCCTACTAATGACAAGTACAAGACCGGATCCGGGTGTTAGCCAAAAACTGAATCCCGGCCCTAACCCGTCCTACCGGCTCTCGGCTCTTTATGAAATGCTCGAAATTTTGTAATTTCCTTATGATTTAATATTGAAAGAAGTGTACTTTGGAGAAAATGTTTAAAAAACGCCGGGTTTTTTAACAAACCAAGCACCAACTCGGCAGTGGGACAACTCGGCTACCAGGAATTCCGACTTCCGAAATTTTCAGGAAAAAATCGGAACTTTCACCCCTTAAGATCGATATTTGCGAAAAAATTTGTATTTTCCATATTTTTTATAAAATTTTCCAAATTACATATGTGAAAAATATTTTATTAACAATTGTGAAAGCAAAATAATAAAGATTGACGAAATTTGAAGGGTGCAGAATCTCAAAAAAATGATAGGATAAAATTAAAGTTAAAAACAATAAGATATTTTTGAATAACAAAAAAATTTTTGTTTTCCCATTGAACTTACAAAAAAATTTCTCCCTTGAAAAGTCCCGGTCCCGGTTGAAAATCTTGGTCCCGGTTTTTCTTGTCCCGGGAAGTCCCGGTCCCGGTTGGCGGCATATTTTCCATTTTTATTTAATATGTGTCTATGCATAATTTATTCGCAACAATTTATCGTCAATAAATTTAAAGAAACATCGTCCGTTATTTATCATAATCCCCCATTTTGCTCCAATGTTTCGCTTCTCCGTCATTTCTTAGCCTGATTTGGACTTGGGCTTTTTGGCAGGGGCAGCTTTGGCCGATTTGGCCGGGGGCTTTTTGGCAGCGGCAGGTTTGGCCGGAGGCTTTTTGGCAGCGGCAGGTTTGGCCGGAGGCTTTTTGGCAGCGGCAGGTTTGCCCGAATTAGCCGACGACGAACCACGGGCGGGAGTGGCGCCGTTGCAGCTCACGCCTGAATGGGTGTTATTTTTGTTGAAATTGCTCCAATTTATTGCACAAACCGGTGGACTTTTTCTTATCATGGGCGGCTACCAAATTTCCGGAGGTTGTCCAAGCGGACGAAACGCCAACCTTAGCGGGAATTTTTATGTAAGTCCATTTAACTGATATGGCCATGCTTACATTGGCTGCTGGTGTGCCCGGTTTGAGTGCTGAGCAAGATTCGCTTTTGTCGCTGATTGCCCAATTTAGGTACGAAATCTTCAGGTTGTCCAACAGAGTCCACCAGCTCGAGATGGAGTTGGTGTCGATGTTGCCGTTGCCGTCCGCAGCGCATGTGCCGTACTCAGTCACGAAGATGGGCAGACCTTAAGTGGCGGATTTGACAATTTGTAGCCCAATCTTTGTTACTGAAATTTTAATTAAAAACCTTACCGTTGTTTATGGCCGTCTGAAGTTTGGCACCAAGACCGTTGACGAAGTGGGTGGAGGCGTAGAAGTGGAAGGTGTACCTTGAAAGGAATGCCAATGCCGTCATTATTATGTAGTGTTTTCTAGTCCGCCCAATAGCATGGTCTGTGGTTTGACATTCTCCCCTCAAGGTCAGAACGTACATCAGATTTTTGTACTCTTTGATCGGATTCTGCGAGGCCAGATCCACATCTTGGCACCATGTGGGCGTGCCGAGAATTATCACATTTTTGGCATCAAGCGCGCGGATGGCAGCAATTACCTTAAAGGGACAAATTGCGTTATGATTTGTTTCTGCTGATTTGTGTAGTGACATGCCTTCTTGTGGTATGGCACCAGAATGTTGGTCCACGACACGCCCTGCAACGGCTCGTTGAAAGTTTCGTAGAGAACGTGTGGGTATGAGCCGTAGGCTTTGGCAATTTTGGTGAAGAATTCAACCTCAAGAATGGGTAACGTTGTGTGTCCATAATTCAAATAAAGAAATTACCGCTTTGTCCGCGTGTGCCTCGTGCGAATGCCAATCAACGATCACGTACATGCCCTGGGAGATGGCCGCCTCGATCACGGCAACCGCCAGATTGTAAGCGCTGGTCGGGTCGCTCATATAGCCGCGCTCCAAGTCCACGCCGACGGCCGCCCTCACGACGTTGGCGTTCCAATTGCATTTGAGCGCCTATTTGCCATCATTTTTTATTTGAATACGGCCGGGCAGCTAATGATTTGTGCTTGATCCGGTCGGATTATAAATACCATATTTCCTCTATTAGTAGCCCCCTTCTAATTGTAGCTACTATCCCTCGAAGGGAGGTTGAAAAATAGAAGCCCATGGGCTACTTACTAATAGAGGAAGTACGGTATGTTAGTATGAATTTGAGTTTTGCGTTCAAAAAACAGATTTGGGAACCGGGGGCGCTCTAAAAGTGATTTGTTCATCAACTTTTTGAGGCTCATCTGAAACAAATACTCACAACCCGCTTATGTGAAAGCCTGGGGCGCTGTGGCCAATTTCTTTGCAAAAATTCCAGTCGTACTTAAGAAAATCAAAAGGCCTAATGCTTATTTTATCCGGATTTTAAGACAGAATGTTCCGACAACTTTGCTGTTGATCACAGAATGTTCCGACAACTTTGCTGTTGATCACAGAATGTTCCGACAACTTTGCCTGTTGATCACTTTTAGATCAGAGCAAAACCCTCGTCACTCGAGACCGAGAAATGACCTCAAGACCGAGGCCCAAAAAACGAGAAATTTCTCGAGTCAAGACTCTCGAACATTCCAAGTATTTTACAATACCTAGCTTGATTGGGGGGGGGGGCTGCTGTGTACCTGGCGCGACAGAAACCTTTCAACCAAGTTCCTAATCTGGACGCCGTCAATCGTCCAAACTCTTGATCACAATGCCCCTCCAATTTACCTTCACTGTATCGGCGTTCCAGTACTGTCCTTGAAATTGGTGCCAGAACAGCGAATTTCCGATCAGCTGAACGGGTTGTCCGTTGGAGCCGACCAATTTGGTGCCGGAGACGGACAATTGCCCGTATGGGGGAGGCGTGGCAGTCAAAGCGTTACAGAACACAATGTGCAGGGCATGGAGGAGGAAGACACGGAAGAACAGGAACTGGAGACGACACATTTCGGAAATGCGAAGCGAATTTGATGCCGGCATTCATTGGCCATGGGTATTTATAGGGAAAGTTGCTTCGCAAAAGGCCAAAGTTAAGCATCACTTGGCGGCCTCCAAGTTTCGTTCCGTCGGCTGAACGAACAAACGATTTTATTTCCGACAAAATTTTAATTTTTTTGACGGAACATTTTAATTTGCTCAGACTTCATTTAACGAATTTGCCCCACAATCGACAGACAATTAAACTTTTCTGTCATTTGTTTACATATCCAATGAATTTTTTGAATGTGCAAATAATCGAGGATTGATTGAATTTTTGTCCTTTTAGACTCGGCAGTGGGACAACTCGGCACTGGACAACTCGACAGTGGACAACTCGGCAGTGGAAAGAATATTTAAAAATATTTTCTATTAGATATGCATTCAATTGTTTGCTTTTACAAAGCTTCTTTTGTAGGTATTCGACTGGGAACGAAGCCATTCGTCCACTTTAAATCTGATGTCATATTCGTGATCAGCGACCTCGATACCCCCGAGTACTTCTCAGAATTGCGTAAAACCCTCTTAAACCCCCTTTTTTGTGGGACCAATGTTCTGCAGTATTTATTACCTTTCTTTTTGTATCTTTCTTAAGCATTGGACAAATCGCTTAGTAAATATGAAATGCTCGAATTTTGTAATTTCCTTATGTTTAATTATTGAAAGAAGAGTGCTTTGGAGAAAATGTCTCAAAAACGCCGGGGTTTTTAACAAACCAAGCATTCTTGCTCTTTTTCAGTAATTAAACTACAATTTTATTTTGCGAACAAATAATTGTGCTTCATCCATTTTATTCATCAATTGGTCTTTCCTTCCGTCATCGGAACAAAACAAAAAAAAACATTTCCACGCCATCATTTCTTTCGGCCTCCACGTTCCTTCAGCTGAAGTTGGACAGCCGCGTTTGGCATAAAGTTGTAATAGGCCAACGTTTGGTTGTCTTTCATGAAAATACCCTGCAAAAAATTGGGAACAAGTTTAGCATTTTAAACATAATTCTTTTTTTAATTTGTTTATTTATGTCATAACTATCACAGCAAATAGTTTTTTTAAAAGAAACTTCAAAACCACAAAAAAATCCCACCTCATAAACCAATTTCTGTTTGCCTGCAGCAACGCCGATTTGCTCTTGGATCATCGATTTAAGTGCAGTTACCTGTACAAAATAACCCAAATTCGATCGTGACGAGATTATGGAATAAAAACACTATTTTTTATTATAATATTCAATGCATGAATCTTTTTTGCTGTCATCCGACTGACCGACGAACTGATGTCCAACAAGACTTGGATGGAGTCGCCCTTCAAGTTCCACTCCTCGTTCTGTGGCGTGCACACCTGCACAGTGATTTGACCGCGAACCTGCAAGATCAAAATTAATTTATAAGGCAGGGCAAAACAAAAATAAATTCAGTCGTTTCAGAAATTACAGAATCTTCACTAAAATTGTTCCCCAAGAAGATGCTAATTTGTAAATACCTTTTGCAGCCAACGCTCTTCCGATTCCAACGTCTCCTCACGCGGACGTTTGCTCGGAGGCTCATCGCCGCCGAAAGAGGGGGGCGGAGGCATAAAGGCGCCATGGGGCGGACGCATCATCCCCGGCGGGGGCATTCCCGGCATGCCTTGAGGGTGAACCGGAATAAAATTGGTGGGAATGGGGGGGGGGGAGAGAATTTTATTGGCAATATAAAATCCAATTTTCGACCCCCCAAGCACTGGCACTGGCTTCGAAGAGTGCATTGGTTTGCTTACCAGGTTGCATATGCGGAGGCATTTGTATTCCTCCCATAACGCCGTGTGGCGGCATGCCCATATGCGGTGGTGGCAAATGCGGACGCTGGCCCGAGGGCATGAAGTGCGGCGGCATCGGCGGGCGCATTTGCTGATGTTGAGGATGGGGCGGCAGAGAGACGATTTTTTGAACGCTTCCACCGCCGGTCGAATGAGCCGGGGGACGGTGCTAAAATGGATTATTTAACTGAATTTGAAATAATTATTTCACTAAAAAAAAGACTCAACCGGCGGAGCCATCGCCGTCGATGTCGGCGGTTGGCCAAACTGTTGCGAAGGTGCCGAAGTTGGCGGCATCGAAGGTGCCATTCGTTCCGCAGCGGGGTTCGGCAAGTACCCGTGCTGTCGCTAAAATTATGGGAGGATATTTTGTGCTTTTCAATTTTATTTTGGGCCCCCACTTGAATTTCATTGATCTGCTGCTCCAACGACACGCTCTGCTGGGCTGCGCGAGTGGTCGCGTCGATGGTCGACTGTTGGCCGTCCCAAATGGTCTTCGGGTCCGAACGCGGCATTTGGCGCTCCTCCTCCCCCAATTTTTTGCCAATGATTGTCTGCTCGACACCCTTCTCCCCAATGCCAAAAATGTCCGTCCGCCGTTCGGCCAACTTGGCAATGTTACGGCTGATCTCCGCCCCGGGCGCCATACCTAAGTCCTCGTCCTGACGATCCATATGTTCGCTGAAAAATGGAGAAAATTTTAATAAAACAATTAAAGCAAACCAAAAATTTTGAAAATAGAATGAGTCCAGGGTCCTATTCTGTTTGGCGGACCAAAAACTCTAATTTGCTTTTTGGCGGATGCGGCATAACCGAAAACTAATAAAATCCAGTCTTTAAAAATCATTTTTATCCAAAAACAGGTAATCTGTTTCAACTTTGAGTCAAATGCCCAGAAATAAAGCAAAAAAACTGAACGCACCGGTCTCGTTGCTCTTTGAACTGCGGGTCCACAGTGTTGTAGCGCACATGCTCGTGCAGTTTGTCCGCCGGAATGCGCTCGTTGGTCAGCGGCGAAATGATGTACTTCTCCGCGGAGGAGGCGGTAGTTTTGGCCACTGGACCGCTGCGAGCTAAAACAAAACAAAAAAAGTTAACCATCGTTTTTTTCTTCCAAATAATGCTTAATTACCCTTTTTGGGGTCGTAATCGCGGATTATAACGCTGCCAACGTTCGGCGCTGCGGGCGCCGGTTGTGTTAGCGTGGAGCCGGTGTGCTGCTTCTCCGTCCCAATGTTCAGGTGCTGGCGCAGCTCAACCGCCGCGTTGTCCGCCTCGGCGACGCCGCGTTCGTCCGTCTCCTCGCCACCCGACTCCGAGCCGCCACCCTCCTCGTCAGATTCGACCTTTTAGAGCAAAAATGGAATAAGCGAGCCCAAAACCATTTGGCGGGGGGGGGGGGGGAAGACCCCAAAAATCATGTTGACTTTTAAAAAAAAAAAATTCTGGCAGTATCCCCTATCAAGACCGCTTAACCTCTCCAAAATCCTGAAATTTATTGAATTTTGAGGAATCGGTTGATTTGCTAAAGATTTGAAGACCATCCAATCCCAACCTCCATAGCCACACTCTCCGCCGCCGCTTTGGCCGCATCCGTGCGCTGTTGCAGCAAAATGCGCGCTCCGACGTCCTTTGGCGTGCACAAATGCGGCAAATTCACTGGAAATGAATAGACAACATAAATAATTCCATGGGCTCTTTTTTATTTATGTAATGTACAAACCAAAAATCGGAAATAAAATTAAAAAATGCCAAATTTTGTAAAAATCTGTTAAATTTAAACTTACGCGTTTCGCTGGGCTGAAAGTCCACCGTTTGGACCACGACGAACTCGTGCCAATCGATTTGGTTGTACGCGATGCGCTCCTTCTCCACCGCCTGGTCCTCGCGGTCCTTCAGCGCCTTTTGATGCCGGTCCCAACCGACGCGATAGCGCACATCCTCCACAATTTTGTGCTGACTGAGCTGTGCACGCAACTCGTCCACAATGTTTTTGGAAGGGATCAGCACCTGAATTCAAAATTAGAAACCAAAACTATGAGGTATTCCCTGAATTTCGGTTCAAATCTGAAAAACCTTTGTGTACTGCTCGACCAGCTTGGTGAAGTATTGGAAATTGGAGTGCTGCGGCTTCAGAAAGTCGAATTGAAAGTTACGCACTTCGCGGTTCATCAGCTGTGTGAGGAATTGGCGCCCGTTTCGCGCAACAAACAAAGCGGTCAAATGGATGAGGTCTCTAAAAGGTTATAAAATAGCTGAAAAATATTAGCGTGGGGGTGGGGGAGTAAAAACGCCAAAATGTAGGTTTTTGGGTAAGGACAAAATGCAAAGCCATAGCCAAAATTAAGATAAATCCTCACAAATCGAAGGCGTTCAGCGTTGACGGTTCGGCACAGAATTCGAACGGTTTGGGCGGCTGTCGTGGAATGAACTCTGCCCGTTTCACGTGTTCACGGATGGCTTCCGGCATCTTCACGCTAGATTGTGTGTCGGCTGAAGCGACGCCCGTCTCGAATTCGTTGACCTAAACAAATCGAGACGGTTTTTAATAAGCTGGCGAAAACCCAGCTAAGCTGAGGCAAAAAAAAGTGTGCCGCGAAAAATTCGGATTTTCCGGAATGATTTCGTAATCCAGGCCTGGTCCGGATCCAAACGAGCTGAGAAAATCCTGGCACCCTGAGCCTCTATTTTCAAAATTCAAAACCTTATTCCGGTAGTAGGCAAAGTACGGGTCGGTGGGGTTGAGGAAGTTGAAGCGCATGTTGGACGCCTCGCGCTCTTTGATTTTCAACTCAAATTCCAAACCGTTGCGAGCGACGAAAAGGGCCGTTTTGTCCACAATCGCTAAAAAAACGGTGCTAAATATCAACTTTCTGTGCTATAAATTAAAGATGAGAAAAGGCATTTGGCAAAATTTCGGCGACCGCCCCCCACCCAATTTACTGCTGTTCCTTGTTGATTTTAAAAATGCAAACTTCGGATGTCTGGTGGTGGGATGATCAATCCGACGATTTGCTTGCCGCTCATTGACGGCTCGGTGTTCTGCGCGTCCTCGTCCCGATTGGACACGCGTTCGGCGGACGGCACCGCAGCCGCCGGTTGTGCCGGAGGCGGCAGCCGACGCATTGCCATCGTCTTGCCTTCGTCTAATTTCGGGATCACAATTTGCAGGGGCGGCTCTTGTGCCATACTTTTTGTTGCTAAATTCACAATTATTTTTAGTCAAAAAACAGGGTTCCCGTGCAGATGGGCGTTTTTTTTATCCCGTTTTGCCGAGTAGGTCAAAATCGGACATTCGCCGAGTCTCTCTGTACACGATTTTGCTAATATCAACATTGACGTTGCACTATGGGTCAAAAGCCCAGCAGCAGACAAAAATAAAATGCACAAAAATTTACACTATTTTACCACTAATTCAACCATGCGACAAATACCCCCAATGATATGTAGACTATTTCAAAGTAGATAAAATCTATGGTAATATTGAAGTTCGGGTCCGGTCAGTTCGGCGAGGTTCGGCGCCGGCACGTTTTGGCGCCGGCCAGTTCGGCGCCGCTAGTAATTTGAACATTTTGGCGCCTACAAATTTTAACAAATAAAAAATTCTATCCGGGCTTTGGAGTTAGTTATTTAAAATAAAAAATCGTTTTTTCCTTAATTTTTTCAAAAATTGCTCAAAAGCGTTATGGACGTATGATCGATTATTGTTGTTTAATATTCGCAAAAGCAAAAAAAAAAAAGATCGAATCCGTGTTTTTGAATGATTTTAAGGCTAAAATTGATTTTTGAAAAAATTTGAATTTTCATAGAATTGTTCGAATTCGGGTCGGGGTTCGAATTGGTCGAAGGAGCTCCCATTCGATTTCCCCGACCCCAATAACGCCTAGAAACACGTTTTGCATTTTATTTTTTTTTCAAAAATTAGACTAAACTTGATCGGAACTCTAAATAATTGGATTTTCTACAAAATGTCGGACAACATAAGCGACGAAGAGCAGCAACAGCAAATGCAGAAAATGTGAGTTTGTTTCCCAGAAGAGTCAAACCAAAAGCAATAAATCCCCAAATTTCAGTTCCATTTGTGCCGACGTTTGGCTCAAAGTCTTCGCCTTCGTTAGCCGTGTTGAGCTCGGACTTATAATGGCGCTGATCAGTGATCGATTTGACTTTTTGGTGGACGTGCACTTCAACTTGAGCAAATGGTCGTTGGGTTCACTGCAAATTCTTCGTGCAATTGACGGAAATGACGCAGAAATTGCCTACAAACGCTCTGGTGAACTGGTGTCAATTCCTCAAGGACCGCTTCCAAGCAAAGTGATCGGCTTCGAACGCATTGAAATCTGGTCGGTTCTTTCTTAAAAAGTTTACAAATTTAAAATGTTTTAAACTTTCAGTTACGTCGACCAAACCGTCATCGAATTTCTTCAACGCATTCGCCGACTTTTTGATTCTTCCGGGACAAGTGTTGAAATTGGTACCTCCTGCAATCAATGCAGCTTGGGAATCATTTGGCAAAAGATTTGGCCGTTGATCAACGACAACATTTTCCACTTTTCTTTGTTCGGTGATCATCTCGATCATTTGCGACAGTTCTCTCCGGCCATTCTTCGCAACTGCGCAAAGCTCCGATCGATCGATTCCTGTTTACTTTTCTTCGAATTTCCGGCCAAAGACAACGCCGATGCTTCTTCTGCCCAAGCCGTGGCCAAATGGATGCTCGCTCCTCGTGAAGATGGACTTCCAAAAATGCTTGATTGTTACTTTAACTCGACGGGACTGGAAGGACTCAAAGAGGTAACTCTTCCATTTTTATAATCAAATATTTTAATAATACTTTCTATAGTAGATGGGGGGATATGAGAGTAATTAGGTACATATTCCCTTCGTTTTTAGGCCTTTGTCGATGCTTCGGAGCCGGTCAATTTCATCATCAAGGCCATCCTTTGGAATTATGAGGAAGTGGACGCTGACGTTGTGCCATTTGAGCTGAAGAACTATTGGACGCGGGAGCGATTGACATTGGAACGCCTCAACGAATTCTTTTGGCTGTTGGTGCGTTGTCCGATTGCGCGAGAAGAGGCGAAATGGGCCGAGTGGGAGGAGGAAGCACTTGTGTTGTGGAACGCTCAGTGTAATATCTTCATCAACTTCAAAGACAGCGCCATCGGCAGCGGGTACGGGAATAGTCTCGGAACTTCATCTCCCATCGTTAAATCTTTTTTTTAGGATGTTTCTGGCAGGACGAAAGTGTCTGATCGCTTGAGTAAGCAATGCAGTGAATGTGCGGACAGAGGACGAACGAGGAAATTCAAACAAAAAATCGATCATAATTGCTGATTCACTACTTTGCTGTATTAATATTGGAATCTGCTTACTTATTTGTTGTATATTATATCATGAAAATAAAAAATGTGACGGGGGCTGATTTTTGATCATTTCCAAAATGTTTGATCACTTTGAGCAAGCATTTGGCCTATCCGTCCACCTTGACAGTCCCAATGAAAATGATTTGTGGGAGAAATGCTTCTTCCCAAATCCCAACCGCAGCAGTTATAGTCGTCCGATTGTGGGCTAGAAATGGAATATTTTTTGAATAATAAGTGATCAACGTCTATTTGGGATCCCGTTTTCCATAGAAAAAAAAGAATTTGAAGCGTCGAGTTTGGGGGCGATGGCGACCGTATGCCAAAGCAAGACAAGGATTCAAAAACGGATACGATACTGTTTTGTGCTGACAATGTGGAGCGGACAGAAGATTCAGTGCAGGGACATTTCAGAGCCGTTGATCATAACTTTTTTTAAGCTTGATGTCATTCGAAAGCTCTTAATTAGGGTTGTCGTTTTTAAGAAATTTTCGGTTAACCGAAACCGAAATTTTAGGTTTTCGAACCAATTTTTTGAAACGCCAATTACAAACCAACCCGAGAAAATTTCAAAGAATTTTTAATAGAAGACGGAAAATTTACATAAATTTTAATCGAATTGTTTGGAACCGCTTGTATACATTATATATTCGACGCATCTTAACCCCCCCCCACCCTCCACTCGATATAATCAACACAAGAACGCAGCCCGCAAATTTAACAAATTCATAAAAAATATATTAATGTGAGAGAACATCGTCGTCAAGGTGATTCTTGAACTTGGGCATATGCCTTCGCTTTTCAACTGAACTTCGCCTGAGAAAAGTCCATCTCCGGGTGCTGCTCCATAAACCTGCAAAAAATGTTGTCGTTTTACTCTCAGCTTGTTCTAATTTGTAAGCAGAGGCAGTCTTGAAAAATTAGACCAAATTTCATTCCCAAAATGCAAAAAAGTGCAAATTCAGCAGACCCAGCCAGACCTGCTCTAGTTTACATAAGTGAGCACTGACTTCTTAAGAATGTCCTGCTTCTTCTTCTCTTCGGAAGTTGGGAGGCCGAGTTCCTTCTGACGCTGATCGTACATCATTTTCTCGACCATTGAGCGTGTCTCTCCATCCAGATCCTTAATTCTTTGTTTGTTTTTTTGTTGAAAAAATGCGCTTAAGGGAATCCCGTTCCCGCCGATCTCTAGCCGATAGGCGCCGTCGGGAATTTTTTTTGAAGATTTAACGATATTTGGTCAGAAAAGTGGTCAGGATTTTTAATTTACTTACATTTTGATGTCCTTTTCCCGTCCTCCCCTTCTAAATTCCGCCCCTTCTCCCTACGAGCCCATTCATTTGAGTGCCCTCCGCCCCTTTTACGTATTTTTGGGAATTAAATTTTATAAAATTAGCGTTCTGAAAAAAGCATCATACGGATAGTTTGGAGTTCTCCGGCTGCACCTGCAAAAATCAATCATTTTAAGTAGGTCGTCGCATCAAAATTAAGTTTTTTTAGTAATTAAATTCAGAAAACCGGTAGTAATTAATTTCTTAATAAACAATAAATAAATAAAAACAAAAAGAGAAAACAGCGACGGACCTTCTGCGTGTCGATCTCCGGGTCACTTTCCATCAATTTGTTCCACCAGTGCATTTGGTTGATCTACAAAAGTCGTCGGATTTTGGGGTTTAGGAGAGAAAACAAATCGGAAATTTGAAGCCCAGTTTATTCTTACTCTAACACAGAAATGCCAAATCTGCCAGAGAGAACAAAATATCCAAATCGACCAACCTTTTCGAGAGTGATGACCACGCAACGTTTGTCCTCAATCACCCAGGTCATCGACTCCACCTGGTTGGGGATTAAAATTTAGAGTTAGTTTGCCAAATTTGCAAATTTTGATTGTCCGACGAACCGGGGATTAAAATTTAGAGTTAGTTTGCCAATTTGCAAATTTTGATTGTCCGACGAACCGGGGATTAAAATTTAGAGTTAGTTTGCCAAATTTGCAAATTTTGATTGTCCGACGAACCGTTGTTTGCCAAATTTGCAAATTTTGATTGTCCGACGAACCACTTCCCCTCCCCCTCCCACCTTGATTTCCTCGTTGAGCGGACCGTCCACAACGGGCGGATGTCCTCGAAGGCCTACCTTCAAATGGCGGCGCTGTGCCTCCACAATTAGGTCCTTCGCCTGAATTCGGAACGGCTCCCAAAACAGCCATTTCGCTGCCAAACAAACCTTAAGCGGAAAGCCAAGCGACGGGAATGGCATGCGCACTTCCAACTCGCCGAGTGTCTGCGTCCACTGGTATTGCTCCAGATCACAACTACAATAAAAATTTTTTTTTCTAAATTTTGGCTTATGTAGTTTTAAACAAAATTTGATTAAAACAATCACAACGGTTATTGAAGCGCCAAGCTTTTCTATTTTGCAGACTCAAATCACCTACCCGTTGCCCACGTTCGGCTTCATTTTGTTGCAGCTGGCCGGCTCGTCAGAAACGGGCATCGATAATGAAAATAAAAAATAAATGACGAAAGTAATGCGGAGGCAAACTCAATTAATGCCAGACACGTAGAAAATTTGGTAAATTTTCTAAATTTCAGACTGAATATTCGGGAAATTTTTAATGTGGAAAACAGTTTAAGCACGGTTTACACTGTTCTGTTCTAAATTTGAGAAAAAATTCTTGGAACCGGAAGAGGACGTTTGTATTTTCCTGTACCTGTATTTTTTCATTTTCGGCAGAGTTCGCGGAAGCGGTCACCGCTTCGTCGACAGTGGTCGATTGTTCGGCCAATTTCCTAAATTTGGAGTGATTCGATTTTTAGAAATTTCTTTATTTTTTTCTTGTAAAGCACAAACTCTGCGTCCAGTTTCTGCTGCAACTCAGCAGCTTCCGCGTCAGAGAGTTCGCGCACCCGTGTGAATTGCGCCTCGTCTTTGGCCCGCTGGGCGGCCCTTCGATCGGCCAACTTTCGCTCCTCCGCCTCTTTGCGCAATCGCTTCTGTTCTGCCTCCTGTCAATTTTTTTTTCAATTTCAAACTCAACCGAAAAATCGAGATTTAATCCAAACTGACTGATTGGAGTCGTCCTAATCTCTTCCGTTCTCCTACCAAACTTTCACAAATAGGAAAAAAACCTTTTTGGCCCCGGAAGCATGCTTTTCAAAAGCATCGATAACAATTTGACGTGCAGAGTCAAGCGAAGCCCCGGTGTAAAAGTCAGTCTTGCGAGAAAGGAATGAAAAAATGTGATCAAACAAGTCCGGCACTCCGCCGCCTAAAGACGTGGCCAGCGAAAGCAACACACCATCCACACGCTCTTGCTGATCTGCCGAAGAAGTCATTGTCGGAAAGCTTAACTGAAAGAAACTAGTTGCTTAATTAGGAAAAGTCGGTAATACGGCTATGGGTTTACTTAAAAGTCGTTTTTCCCTAATTTTAAATTTCAACCGAAAACCGATTTAAAATTCTCAAGTTTTATTGGTAATACTAAAGATGGTGCCCCCCACTTAAAAATAGTTTTCAAAGTCGCTAAAGAAGTGTTTCCTTGACAAACGATTAAGCAGTTTGTAATGCGCAAAAGCATATAGAAAGCTTCAATTTTTTAACTCATTCAACTGACACAATCAAAGAAATTGTTGTCCCGGTTTTTTTCAAGCTCTGTTCGAAATGTCCGACGGACATTTCAAAATTGGACATTTCGTCCGGTAGCAGGGAAAACGACAAAATGACCGGAGCCGAATTCAGAAAAAAAAATTCATCAACCATCCCATGTCTTTAGGGTTGCTTTGGTGCTGAAACTGAAATTTCGATCAAGAATTTTGTTTTTGACCAAAAGGGTCCCCCGATTTTGCAAACTTTGGAGAGCCATAACCTTCTTCAAGAGGTTTCCGCGCAAAAATTTTTGCAGATTCGTACTCAGCTGGATGAGTTTCCCTAATTTTCTATCTCTTTCTTTTCCTTTTTTGCTGTGGAATAAATTAAACATTTTTTCGTTTCATTTTAGGGGACGAGTGAGGGAAGGGAATACGTCTGACATTAATTGAGTTCGCCTCCGTATTACTTTCGTCATTCATTTTACATTTTCATTGTCGATGTCCGTTCCTGATGGGCCGGCCTGGTTTAGGCATGAACCACTGTCATGGTGGAGTCGTCTCCTGGTGTCGGCAGTCAAAGTATGCTATGCAAAGTGGTTAAAAATGCATTTGGCCAAACCCACGCAGAATCCAAAAGGGAAATTTCACTTATTTAATTGGTTCAAATCTCGGCAATCATGCAGAATTGGTAACTACTATATTTGAAAATTTGTAAAAAGATGCTCAAGTTGTTTTGGGGGACGAGAATCTGAATTTGATCTCTATTTTGACCGATTTCGAACTCCGTCCGGACCAGGGACGTATTTAGGGGGGGGGGGGGGGAGGGCACAGCCGGCACGTGCCCCCCCCCCCCCCATTCATGGGTTAAATCAATAAAATTTGAGTGTCAGATTTGTGATCAGAACTCTCGAAAGCCCCCAGTTGTTAATTTTTTAGCTCAAATATTTTTTACATAATGAAAAAAGTGTGTACCTATATTCCTTTTTTTAAAATTTTCTGTTCCCCATTCAGCTTGGACCAACGCCTCGTCACATTGCCATTGTAATGGACGGAAATCGCCGTTTTGCGCGCTACCGCAAATTGGGCACAGTGATGGAAGGGCATTCCGCCGGATTTTTACAGCTGACCAAGGTTTGTATATATCGGAAATTTCGTGAAACAATTCGGCACTTCTCCACTTGATGAAAGCACAAAAATCTTTTAAAAAAATTAAAGGGAATGGTAACGAATTGCTGTATCTCGAAAATTTTTTAAAAATTTTTACAAACGTTTTCGTAGATTTTTAAAAGATTTTTTGGATTTATGCATAAATTATTTTTCACGTTTCTGAAATTTTGAAAAATGTTCGAATTCTGGTTCAGGGACGGATTTCACGCTCGGATTCGTGTTCTAGCATTTTTTGACCCCAGAAAATATGCTTTCTGTATTTAAAAATTTTTTTTTGTCTGCCCAATTCGTTACCATTGCCAAATTAAAATAACTAAAAAATACCAATTTGCCGGTTTTCAAATTTTTTAAAAATTCAAGTTTTTGTGCGGGAGGGGGGGGGATGACAGGCGCCGCCGCAAATTTTTGAGTTTTTGGAATTTTAAGGATATTGGCCCAAAAATTATTAATTTAGCAAAACAAAAGGGTCCCACCCAATTCGTTGTGGGGAAGCTTACGAATATTTTTTGATTTTTTTTTCATTTCGGAGTCATTCATTCATTCTGACTGCAATTTGTCTTGTTTTATGCATTAAAAATTGATCATTTAGGTTTTGGATTGGTGCGACACGTTGGGCGTTGAAGAGGTTAGAAATTTGTTGTATTTTGGCTAACACAATTACATTGGCCCCAATTGGTGAAGTTTAAGCGCTTTCTGTCAAACTCTTTTTTTTTTAAATAATCGGACCCTTTTGGATCACTTTTTGGGTTTTTAAATGCCAAAGCTTTTTGTTGAGTTTGAAACTTTTTTTCTTTGTTTTCAGGTGACCGTCTTCGCTTTTTCAATCGAAAATTTCAAACGGTAAAAACATTTTTATGTGAAATTTGGTTTTGACTGTTTGTATAAGTCCAAAAACTTTAGTATTGCCAATCATTTTTTGATCTTAACATTTCTTAAAATTATTTTACATTATCCGAAGGTCCGAAGACGAAGTGAACGGTCTGATGACATTGGGCGAGAAACGTTTCACGCAGCTGCTCGAACACACGTAGCATAATTATGAATTAAAAAACATAAATTTTGTTTTTGTTAACCAGAAAAGCAGTCCAAAAATGTAGCGCACATTTCCCGTGGACTTTTTAAGATTTCTGTTTTTTATTTGAGTAAAAAGTGTCTTAAGAATAAAAATTTATCAAAAAATATTCACAAGAATGGTTTGGGGTTTTTTAAATTACAAAAATTGCCCCTCCTCTGGCTATATAGTAATACCTTTGCTGTCATCGACTAATTTTTTCGGAATTTTCAGGTCCAAACTCATTGAGCGTCGCGTCGGCATTCGCTTCTTCGGCGATCGGTCGCTGTTATCAGATAAAATTCGCGAATTGATGGCCGAAATTGAGCGGGTCAATCCGACAGATGGCACTAACGCAAAGTTGGACAACATTTTATGTTTATTTAGGAGAAACGCCCAGAGGCGTTTATTAAGCAAATTTGATCACATTTCTACGCGTTTCTGACCGATCATTTTTCAGGATCTTTCTGAACATTTGCCTTTCCTACACCTCGCAAAATGAACTCTTACGCGCTTTTGAGTCAATCCGTCGCGATGTCAAGGCTGGAACATTGGACAAAAGGTCTTAAAAATTAAAAAAAAACATTTTACTGCCATTTGATATACTTGTACAGGGGGCGGTCTAGGACCCCCTCCACGTCGTCGTAAGCGGTTGGGGGTTAAGAATTTGTCAAATTCTTAGAATTCCGAGGCAAAATCTACAATTTTCCGAGAATGTAAGAAATTTTTTTCTTCAACATATTGTCAAAAAAAAATTTGCCTTCGATCGGACCACTCTCCCTGTACAGATGTGCTTTGATTTTTTTAAAAAGCGAGGAAAAAAAGCACGAAAAAAATAACTAAAAAAAAATACAAAAAATCCCAAGAAAATAAAACCTTGCATGAGGCAAAATTCGAAGATAAGCGGCGTTTAATGAAATCGTTCAAATTTAGCTGTTTTTTCAGTAAAATCGATGCCGCTTTGCTCTCCGCTCGCATGGACACGCGCGACTGTCGTCCGCTCGATTTGCTCATACGGACAAGCGAATGTCGCCTCAGCGATTTCCTAATTTGGCAGGCAAACATTTTCAATTGTTTATTTACTGCGTTATAATATTAAAGTTTAAGTCGTCTTTTGATTGTATTTTTAAAAAATGCCTTCAAAATTCCACTAATATTTTAACACCTATTTGTGTTGTGTTACGATGGATTGCTTTCAGAATTAATTGTTTCATAATTTGCGCTTTTTCATCACACCTGTATAAGGGGTGACCACACGGACACACCCCCCCCCCCGTCGTAAATTTTGGCATTTCTTTGAAAAATTCCATTCCTATTGCTAAAAAGCTTCAAAAAATCGCCCGGAGACCACTTCCCCCCATGGTCCAATCGTAATGGGCCTCGGATTGGCCACCCCTTTACAGGTGTGTTTTTCTATCCCCCAAAAAGGCATTCCAAATTATTTCCAATTAAATTATTCATTTTGCCCCCCCCCCGTTTCAGCTCCAATGCTCTCCCCGCTGTATTCTGAAGTTTGACAACGACGTCCTTTGGCCCCAATATTCGCTTTCCCACCTCCTCCGGGCCATCGTCCACTACCAAATGGCCCAACTTCGCTGCGGGTGGTGGACAATTCGGGGGCTGCGATGATCGCCTTGCCAATTTTTTGGAAATAAAAAGAGATTTTATTTGTTGAAATTATTTTTGTTCATCAGTTGTGTTTCGTTTTTGAAGTTCGACTTTCATTGTTTAGTGCTCTTTACTTATTCTCCGCCGTTTTGTATTGTTTTGATTGGATAATTATTATTTATGAATTATTGGTACGTAATTATTTATTACCTAATTTTGTTTTTCCTTTCAATTGATGGGCCACACTCTCTTATGCGCAAAACTTAGACTTCTTTCGGTGTTCAAATGTTTTTCTATTGCAATTGCTCTTTTTTTGTGTTGTTTTTCAGTGTTGCTGATACATCCAATACATATCATCCACAAAAATTGTTGTTAATTGGAAAAAAAATAACGGGCATGCTCATCAGTTAATTAGCAAAACATCTTTTGTAATCTAACTATAATTCGACTCCGTAGACGACAGAATAAGAAGACAGAATGTGGACTGTATTTAAAAACACCAAAAAATTCACAATTTTAAACTATTTTAGTAAAAAGAGATTGTAAAGACATAAAAAAACTAAATTTTCAACAATATAAAATCAGCATGTGCAAAAAAAACACCTCAAATTTTTCCAAACCATAGCTGAACTTTATTGAACGCTGCGGTCTTTGATTAGGTAGCTTTGTCCTGTCCCTTTCAGCAGTTCGCGGGGGTGGGGGGGGGGGACAATTGTTTTTGTTTTCTCGTATGACTGACTCAGTCATCGAAAGCTCAAATTTAAAATGAGTCACAACATATTTTTTCATTTCTTTCATTTTCGTTTGATTTTCCTCCCCCCCCCCTTTTTTTCACCCATTCCGTTTACTTTATTTAGTCCTCTAAAGGGTTGGGTTGCTAATGTACATATTTATACATACACTTACAAATTAGAAACCAGTTTCTTTTCCGTTTGGTATGGGCGTCCCTTTTTATTTTGCCAATTTTATTTTCGCATCAAATCGATCGGTTGCCCCCCCCCTCAATTAGTCACCGCCACACAATTCAATTCTTGCTCACTTTCTCTCCCAACTTTGGTAGATTTCGACAATCATTTCGGGTACTTTATTTTTTTGATTTCCACAAAAACTTATTTTAAAATATATTTTAATTTTTAAATTGTAAATTATTATTTTAAAGCCCAACGCCTATCGTTATGTTATTGAAAAATTGAATTCTGAGAATACCTAATTAATGAATTAATGAAATTTAGAAATAATTAGGCCTTTATACATAAAGAAGAATTTTTATTGACCATGGAGCAGCACACGTACACGGAACAACCTCAGCGTCAGGTACGCTTTTGAATTCTTCTTCACATGAAAAAGAGAAAATGCACATTTAGAACTTCCAGTACTACCCAAATCCGCCTCCCCCGGTGGTGTGAGTATTTTTGAAATTTAAATAATTGAATATTATTATTGTTAATTAAATTGTATTTTGAATTACCTAAACAATAATTAAACATGAAAAAAGGGGTCTGAAGGAAACGACTAAAATTGTTTAAATTTTGCTCTTGAACAGCATCGCAAAAAAATAATTTTATGATTTTCATACATCGACTTTAAAACGGATTACGGAACAATTTTTCGACGCGAATGTTTTGTGTCCATTGCTTTCCAATCAAAAGGTACGAGCGTCGTTATGCCGAGAGGGACAGCGGGCCGCGCTGTGTGCCGTGTTGTTGCTGCTTTCCGTGCATTCCGATTCCGTTGTGCTTTGACTGCAACTGTTGAGAGGACGCCGACGGCGACGGCGGATTTGGGTGGCGTGCAGAATGGGCATAACAGAATGGCATAAAATGGTGCCCGTCCATCCCATCCCATCCAATTCATTCAATTTAATCGAGAATTTGTGTTTTATTTACACTTTTTAGGGCCGTAAGCAATTAATGTTTGAGCTCTAACTTTTACCATAACATTTTGAGTTGACCAAATATTGTTGTTCTGCTGCTGATCATTCATTTTGTCAGTAACGACACCTTTTTTTATTATTAATTCAATTACAATTCAATATATTTAAAGAATAAATAATTGTGGATTAGGTGAGGGAGAAGATTGTGACGGATGCGAAGTCGATAATTGATTTTAAATATTACATTTTTCCAAATTTACATTATTCATTATTTTTCTAAATGAAAAGTCTTCCTTTTAATTTCGTTTAGCTTTTTCAGATTATAAATTTGTTTTTTTACGCAATTTATTATACAGTATATAGGTAGGTAATTGTCCTAATTGATGTCGCGCACAAAAATTCTGCAACTTTTTTATTCAAATTTAATTTTATTGCCAATAATACTGTGCAAAGTTCCTCCAACAAACATTCTCTATGGTAATGACGCTTAAAAAAATGAAAATAATGATAATGCTTTAACAAAAAAATTTTGTTCAAATTTGGAATAAAATTTGATTTTTTGAAAAATTAACAAAATTCCATCCATCCAACGGGCCAAAGAAACAATACAATTTTTAAGGCATCGATCGCCGGAATTTGGACAACGAATATTGTCGTCTGCTTTTTGACGCCCCTTTGGACCATTGTGCCCAAATGGACATTGGCACAAGGCTCGGCGCCCTTCTGGTCTACGAAAGCATTGAGACGGATTTGGCCATTATCGATTTCAGACTTGGCCAAATATTTGAGAGGAACAAATTTCTTGCCGCTTACAATTTAAATAAGTCAACAATTAGGACCAAATTCGATGAGTTGAACACAAAAATTTGGAACAAAAAAGTGGGCGAAAAACGTTTTGGAATGGACAATGTCTGTCGATTGTGGAGCTTTGGCCTGGAAGTGACAAAATTAAACGACTTTCTGAACAGAAACCAAACACTTGCGGAGAAAGAGATGAATAAGCTGGCCACCTTATTAAAATTAAACGAAAAGTCCGTTTTTTTTTGATTTGCAATTTCCATTTAAGTCAGTCAAGAATCGGGATTAAGGCAAATTTGACACTAATTCAGTTTAAATTTATTGTATCCGACGAATTTTGATTCTGAAATGGTCGAATTTTTACACGTGACCTTTTAACCAAAATTTTATATGCCTAAAAGGTGGTAATTAATGAGTGGGATTTTCAGGCAATTATAGTTCAACATATGATGAGAGAAGTTCAAAAATAGCATTTCCCGAAAAATTTTAGAATAGAGCAAAGTTTTAGTGCCTATAAATGCCATTTTGTCCTGTTAAGCCTGGTTGGCATTTTTTGAACGTTTCTTAATTTTAATATTTTTTTTTTACAATTTTTTTCAAAGCATGTGAATTGAATTTACTTCAGAACACCTTGAGTACTTGATTTGTAATTTTAGAGCATATAAATCCCACCTTTTTATATGAAATTGGCTTTTTTTTCTAAAAGAATTTAGTTCAGTTAGTTCCGTTGTTTAGCATTTTTAAGATTACTAAAAGATGATGTCCGGTGACGAAAGGCGCCAGGAAAAATTTTGAAAATTTTAACTTTTTTAAGGAAATAAGCCAAATATAATTTGTTTTTAGGTTTTCATAATCATACATTTTTCAGTTCGGAATGCAAACAATTGGAAAAAATTGAAAATGTTTTTGAGACAAAATATGGCGAATTGCCCCTTTGGGTGTTCGATTTGATTAACTTTATTTCCAAAAAACACTTCTTAATTTTAAATGAATTGCTGGCTGAAGCAGAAAATGCTCAGCTTTCAAATTTCTCCGTTTGGACAAATTTTTATGAAAGAATTAGCGGAGAAAGTGAATTCAGCCACACGCTCAGAATGTTGAACGGCAGAGGCGAAATTGACCAAATCGTGCGGATGAAACAGAAGATGAACCGTTATCTGATGGAGTACAAGTACATCGGCATGTTGGAGCTGCACAACCCACTCACAATGGCATTCGGTATGTTTTATTACTTCTGGCACGCCCTCCTCGGGCGGGGGACGCCACAACCCACTCACAATGGCATTCGGTATGTTTTATTACTTCTGGCACGCCCTCCTCGGGGGGGGGGGGACGCCACAACCCACTCACAATGGCATTCGGTATGTTTTATTACTTCTGGCACGCCCTCCTCGGGGGGGGGACGCCACAACCCACTCACAATGGCATTCGGTAAGTTTTATTACTTCTGGCACGCCCTCCTCGGGGGGGGGGGACGCTGCTGGACCAAAGTGTAAATGCTCAGAGCAAAATGTAAATTCAGATATTATTTGCGATTCAATCTTAAAAACGGCATTTCGTGGAATTATAATGTTTGATGGCATTATGTCCGATGAGATGGCACTCCAGAACAAAAAATGGATTGAAATTTCGCTTTTATGCGGAAAAATAATTGACTATTTCATGCAACAAATTCAAAATGCCAAAGCAGAAGGTGCCAACAACGAAGCAAAGATTGCCAAAATTGGAAATCATTGGAAATTATTTGCACGACTTTTGGGCCTTTTCAAAAATAACAGCGAATTTAACGACCAAAAATTGTTGTTGAATAAATTGGACACGCTTTTTGACTATTTGAGGGGCCAATTCGGCGAACACAAACTGTCATTTAAATACAAAAGAATGGTTGAACGGCTTGAACTTTGCTTTTTGGAACTTTACGAACAAAATTCGGAATTTAGAGAATGTTTGAGAAATAATCTTTCATCGATGGCCGTGTTGAAAGAGCTTTTTGAAATTGCCGAGGCTAATGAGCAAATCATTTCCGAACAATTATGGGCTGTTTTAGGTGTAAATATTAAATAGCATAAATAAATATGTAAAAAAGTAAAAAAGCTATTGCTTTATTAAAATAAAAAATTAATAAAATAAATTTAATCGTTTTGTCAAAACAGTTAAAAATTTATCGGGCGAGAAAGAAATTATTGTGCCGTTGAAAGAAAAAGTTGACGATCAAATGCCAATTCCAACTCTTCTTGAATGCCCTGACAAAAATATTCCCTTGGAGAAATTGGAGCAAGTTGATGATGAAGAAGCGAAAAAAGGTGTCCATTAAATTAATTATTTTGATAAATTTAAATTTTTAAAATAATTATCTCGAAATTTGAAGACGACGAAGCCTTCTCGCTGATGTTCTTATACAAAGAAGCTATAATTAATGCGGGAGACAACATCGATTTCCATTTGCACCTAATTGAACTTCACGTAATTATTTTTAACTTGAGAATAAGCATTCAAACTTTGTTCAATTTTTCAAAAAAATTGGTTGAGAAAAGTGACAAATTTGAGGAAAAAATAAATCAATTTGAAAATGAATGGAAAATGAGGGAAAACGCCGAACAAATTGAGGAGCAATTGTGCCAAATGCACAAATTTGCTTATTTAATGGCCAAAAACGGCGTTTTATCGGAGGAAAATTTTGAGTGGAGAGAATTTATTCGGACGCAAATGGCGCGCGAAGCATTGGACCCCTTTTGTGAGAGGGTAAATTATTCGAATTAGCAATTTAATTATAATAAAATTTAATTTTAAAACACCGAAATTTAATTAATATATTTTAAGGAATTGATTTTGTTGCCCGAGGAGGACGAATTCCGGTGGAGCGAAAGCGATTGTGCCGATGAAATTGTGCAAAACAAATTGATCAGCGCTTTTCTCAAAGACCGAATGGCACCAACACAATTCCATTTGGCCGCGTGGGATGCCGTGTTCAGACGTTTTGGGCAAATTCGGCACTTTTTTTGCTACGGAACAGATCAAATTGAAGTTGCCATAGTGAAGGAGAACTTCCGGTATACTTTTGGGGAGTTGCTGCTGGACCGGTTGGAGTTGGTCCACCCCAAAATTATGCGCTTCGGTAATTTATCTTTTGTTTTTATGAAAATGCATTTGTTTTGAATAATTTTAAATATGAAAATGCATTTGTTTTGAATAATTTTAAATATGAAAATGCATTTGTTTTGAATAATTTTAAAATGCCAAATTAAGAATCGCCTGCTTATTCCCATTTTTTGCTGCTTTTACTGCAACAATTGAGCGACAAAACGGACTCCGTCCCCGCGGAATTGGCCGAGGCGCGAAAATATGCGCCACTTTTGCTGCTCGATTTGCAATTTTATGAGCAAAATTTAGAAGGCGATTTGGCCGAACGGAAAGCGATGGGCGAGGCCATTCAAAGCGCCAAACAAAATTTTTACCGATATTTAATCAAAATGCAAAGGTCCAAAAAGCATTCAATTCGAAATGCCTTTTGCGTTTTGTTCTGTTCCCATGGACTTTTGAAGAGAAAGATGGCACTAAATTTGAAATGGAATTTAATTTATGCCGAATGCGAAGAGGAGGCAAATGTTAAAGAGACAATAGCGGTGCAACGACATCGGATGAGGGGCCTAACTTTGAACTTTTTGTCCCAGACTATAGCCAACAAACTATTTGCATTGCCCGAACGAATCAAAGCCATCCGAGGTGTGTGGGTCCGGGGGGGGGGGATGTGCTCAATTTAGACCAAATTTCGGCAAAATTTTGGATCCCTCCCATTCCTAAAAAGTTTCAAAAAATGATCGTATTTTTAAAATTTTGGTTGCAAATCTTTTGATAAATTGAGTCAAAAATTCAAATTTTTTCTCGGCGGCGGCCTACCCACCCGCCCCGCAGGCTAAGCCACCCTGGCGGAGTAGAATCTATTATAAATAAATCACTAGACAGAATTTAAGCACTGAGCCCTAAGAGGACTGATTGGAATGTTGTGCAAAAGATATTAAATTAAAGAAAAGTCTAAAATTTTTTCGTCTCGGCACTAATTTTTCTGCAATTTATTCTTCCAAATTAAAGGTGGAAGGACACGGCTTCTGAAAATGCTGTACGACCCTGACATATCGTTTGAACAAAATGAAGAAAAAATAGCCAATTTATGGGAAGCAATGCATCTTGATTTGTCCACAATCGGTGATCAAAATATATTAAATTAAATTGTTTTGACTTTTTTTTAGATTACGGGGACAGCGAATTGCTAATTTCCCATTATGAAGAAGCACTTTTGACTGATGACGATATGATCAGAATTGAGGGCAAAATGAAGGCGGAAATTTGCGTTTTTTTCAATTGGATAAACTCCCAAATTTTTTCCAAAAATTCGTTTTTGTCTGCAATCCGGAATAATGGGAGAAAATATTGTGACTTAAGTTTGCAAATAATCGACGACTTTTATGATCAAATTTTTGATGAACGATCAGCGGAGGTGGAGCAAAATGAGCACATTTTGGTTGATCTGATCTTCGAGATCAAAACTCAGTTGGAAAAAATATTGGCCGGCCATTCGATGAAAAGCAGCGAACTTGAACTGTTGAAAGAGTGGCAAAAATGGCATTTGAACCGATTGATGGACAGAAAAGCCGGGAAATCTTTTGTTAAGGCCAAACATTGGAATGAGTATGGCCCGTGGATGAGACAATTGCACGGAATAATGTTCGTCCAACTGCTCAAAATGGACAAAAATTTTGCACAAAAATTGAAAAATGGTAAATGAACACCCTCCGAAGCGAAAACCGGCTTTTTTAGTCCGAATCCTTTACTTGTTGAGAGATTTGTAACCAAAATTTTGCGTAATTTTTTTTTTCAAGTTTTTAGGAATGGGAGGGGCCCGATGGTTCCGGTAGGCACCGACGGGAAAAATTTGAAGATTTTAACGATATTTGTTAAGAAATGATCCAAAAATCACGAATTTAGAAATCAAAAGAGTCCCCCCTATGACGAAAACCGGTTTTGGTTTTCGGTTGACCGGATGTCGGCCAAAAATCGAAACCGAAAACCCGAGGGTCGATAAAGCGGCCTAACCGAAAACCGGCACAATAGGCGCCTTACTAGGACACAAAAATTTTCTAAAATAGGCATGAAATCGGCACAAAAACCATCAAATAGGCACTCTTTAAGGTAAAAATTAAAAAAAAATCAATTTGGATTATTAAAATGCAATTTTAACAATTGGTCCAGAAAAAAAGGATTTTCAGGGGGGCAACTATTTTGGGTTTCCGATTCCTAGACAAAACAATTTTATTAATTTGAATATTTAATACATTTTTTTAGAATTTGAAACTTCATTGATGAAGAAAAATTATTTAATTGAATTATTAGACATTGAAAGTTCGAAAGAAGTTCTAAATATGTTGGGAATAAATGCCTCAAAAATATTTGAACCTATGGAAACATTTCGTAATTTGCTTGACAACGAAATGCCCGAAAAGAAAAATAATAATAAAAATAAATCGAAAAAGAGAAAAAATATAAAAAAGAATAAAGAAAAAACGGAAGAAAAGGGGAAAATTTTGGACGACAAAAATAATGGACTTTTCGGTTATTTTGGAGGAAAAATTATTGCTGAGAATGAAAAATGTGAAAGGTCTGAAAACGTCAAAATAAGCGTAGAACAAAATATTGAAGAAAAATCAAATAATTTGGAGAATATAAAACAATTAGAAAATGTTTGTTCTGAAACCATTTCAAATGAAACAAAAAAAAATAATGAAGAATTTGTTGTAACAAACAATTCACCCAAAAAATTGGATTCCAACGAATTTGTTGGCATTAAATTGGCCGATTTTGCTAATGACAATTTTTTGGCATTAAAATATGGAGAATTTGTGGCCGTCCATATTCGAACGGAGGAAGCCGCCCATTCCGCAGAAAGGCGGCATTCAAAAATGCCAGCTTTCCCGGCACTGCAACAATTTGGGGAGGAAAATTGTGAAAATTGCAACAATTGGGGAGTCGTTGCGGCACATTCGTTGCTCAAATTGCTGGACATTGGCATTTTGGCCAACGAAATTTGGCATTCTGTTGAGGCAATAAAAGCGCTGAATGAGTCCAAATGTGATGAGAGATGGGCAAACATCGAAATGGAATTGGCCCAGTTGAAACAAATTGATTTAACGGAGGAAATAAATACAAAAAGTTTGGAGGACATTCTTTTTCGATTATTGAAACAAATTGTCAGCTTAACAGAGAAGGAATTCGTTGTGGAAAATGCGCAAAATTCAAATTCGGAAATTGAATTTTGTCAGCAAATTCGGCATCAATTGCATCTTCGCAAATTTTCAATGGCACTTTTTCACAGCGGCAGATTTTGGTCAAATTTAAGTGAAATCCGACGAAAACAAATTGTATCAACACTTTTTCGGGTGGAGGATGAAAAAACGATTGAATTATTTGTGGGGAAAGTGGAAAAATATTTAATTTTAATCAAAAAATTAAATGAGCAACGGAATTTAGGTAATTTACGATTTGTTGTTTTTTTGTTTGTTTTTTTTCTTTCATTTTTTTAGACGAAAGTTTATTTAATGAATATAAAAATGGACTAAATAAATTCGTCAGCAAAAAAGCGAAAAAGAAATTGCATTCTGACAAATCAACATTGCCGCATGAATTTGCAAAAAATTGGCAAGAAATTAATTTTGTTGAAAATTCAAACAGAAAATCGAAACAAATCATTCAAGTAAGTACATATTAATAGTAAAATAAATAAAAATTAAACTTTTTTATTTGTTTAAAAAAGATTAAAAATTATCTGATGGCTAATGGTTACTTTTCTGAAGCCGAAAGGCACAAAAATGAACGAATTGTGAGTGAATTGACGCGAATTGTCGAGGAATGGGTAAGGAAACTTTAACAAAAAAAAGGAAGAAAATATTCAAAAATTCAAATTTAGTGTCCCGATGCGATTGTACAATTCCCGATGTCCTTATTGGGGAATGAAAAATTGGAGCCAATTTGCATTTTGCCAGAAGAAATTGACAGAGAATTAATTTTTGGAAAATTAAATTTTAATTTTGAAATGAGCGAAATGGGGGCAAAATGCGAAGACAAGTCGCTGTACTGCAGCCTTCTTATGGTGAAGAGTAAACAATAAAATAATTTATTTTTATTTTTAAATTATTCATTAAATAAACAAATTTCTTAATAAACAAATCTTTTATTTTATAATAATTAATTTTTAAGCGCTCCGAATTTAAATCGGTTCAAAAAATAGTCAAAGAGTTGACGACTTTGCCAACTTTGAAATTCAATTTTATGGATGTGCCCATTGAAATGGCATTTATTTTGGTCCCCAAAGTTAAATTGGCCAATTCTGGTGAGCCCATCGGTCTGAGGACTTACGAAAAATTCGCAAAATATTTTGCGGAAAATATTGAGCATTTGTTGAACGCCGATCGCTATGATGAAGGAATCCACATGGACGAAGTCAAACTACAAAATATTATAAGAAAACAATTGGAAAAATCAAAATCTTTTAACGGTTAATCATTTAAATGCATTTTTAAATAAATTTTAATTATTTTTACAGATAAATTTGAATTGGACAAAGTTTTGGGGGAGTTAAAGCAATTAACGAGCACCAAAGAAGCGGCTTTAAAACAGAGACAAATTGTTGCCGAACAGAAAGTCATGTTGTTAGCATTGTCAAGTAAATAAACAAACAAACAAATAAATTTATACACAAAATTAATTTTAATGATTTAATTTTAATTTTGTTTAGGAAATTTCATCAGTGAAAAAATTGTTTTTGAAATTTTATCACCCGACACAAAATTGGAGGAAAATAGTCGTGGAATTAACAAAAATGAGAGGCTGCGTGTTGCACTCGCGTATTTAGAATTGTGGGCTAAAAGTAACATTATTTTTAATTGAATTTAAATAAAAACATTATTTTTTATAATATATAAAAAAATTTAAATTTAATTGCGAATATTTAGACAATTTTATACACGGAAGAAATATGGGCTATTTGGACACACCGATGTTGTTGATAATGATGGCCAAAGTGTTCTTAATGTTTCCGGAAGCGTCAATTCCATTTTTAATCGAAAAATATTTTTTGTTTTATTCGAAATGGTAAGAATCTTAAACATGGCAAAATTGAATAACACAACAAATTAAGGAAATGGCCAATGCCGGTACAATTGGCCCAAATTGACGATAAAAGAATCGGCGAATTTCTCAGTTGGGGGCCGGGCCGAGAATGGTTCACCAAAAGGCAATTTTTGGCCAAAAACTTGCGCAAAACAATTGGCCAAGCGTTGGCCATGCCAATCATTTCGCCGCTGTTCCCGGAACAAAACGAAGCCGCGCAAATAAATTTGTCCACCGCAAAAGTCATACAAAATGAATTGAAAAACGGTAAAAGCGTCTTTAAATTAAAGTTTATTATGCAAATAAAATTTAGCATTTATTAAAATCCGATCGACGGACAAAGGCCACGGCATAATTAAACCAATCGCCGGCAATTGCAAAAGGTTTAGCGAAAAGGTAAAAAACAACAAATTTATTTTAACAAATTATTGCTGTTTCAGTACGAACATTTTGTCACTTTTACTTGTGGAGGGACCAAATTTAATGTTGAAAAGTTTTGTCATTTTGTCGGCAAGCGTTTACGGCACGAATTGCTGTATTTTGTGGAGAATTCGTTGGCCAATTGGGTACGTTTTTGCCACGTCCATCCGACCCGCGTGCCGGTGGAGCAGTCATCGGACGAGCAGCAACAGCAAATCGGCGGGTAAATGTGGCCAAAACAATTTAAAACCAATTAAAAAATAGGTCAAATAACAATTTACACAAAAACTTGTGGTTGGTTGGTTTAAAATTGCATAAGCAAAAAGTTCAAAATAAATTTGTTGACGAATTAATTGACAAATTGGCTGAAATCAGTGCAAAAATCAAAAAAGACTTTGAAGGCGATTTGTTTTACAATGTCCAATTGCATTCGGAATATGTTGAAAAGTCAAAATTGGCAAAATGGTATTTTATATTTTGTGTAAATTAATATTTAAATTCTTTTTTTGTTTGTTCAGGATCAGCCTTTGAGTTGTTTGTGTTAAATTAAAAAGCTGTCGAAGAAATTGCATCATTTATTTTTGTTACTACAATTAAATCAACAAAAAATGAATTTTAATATAATTTTGTTGGCAATTTGACGTCCGGCATAATTAGCGTCTCGTGCCGATGGCCACTTTTGGTTCAATTCCATAAAAGCCCGACAAATCAAATTTTATTTCGAAAATTTCGTCTTTCTCGTGTTTATTTACCCACCCACTTTTTGATGGCAGGCCTATTTTTTATATTGACCAAAATTTTTACAAAAAATAACAAATAAAATCCCGAAGGAATCCTTTGCCTTATGGTCAGCTTTTGTTTGCTTTTCACAACTTCCTTAATTTTTGTAGCCTGTTTATTAGTGATATTCGAGAAGTCTCGGTCTCGGGTCTCAAACCGAGAAAAGTCTCGGGTTTTTAGTCTTGGAAAACAACACTTTTTTACACCCATTAATCGAAAAACAAAAACATATTCAGAAACCCTTACAAAATGTTATTTTTTTTGTTGCTAATTTTGGCACATTTTTCTAATTGAATTTAAATAATGGGTAATTTTGGTAGAGCATAGCCAGAAAATTTTTATTTTCTTCGGCGAGTCTCTTAACCTATAATTAAATTTTTCAAAAAAAGTCTCGGTCTTGAACCAAAAAAGTTTCAGGTTTTTTGGGGTCTTGAGGTCAAGGCTCGGTCTCGGGTCTCGAGTTTCGGTTCTTGAATAGTCAATATAAATCAATATCTTGTTGGGAATTTTTTGGTGTTTTGGCCCCGATATTTTGGCTGTTTGCGCTGTCGATTGAGATTCTTATTTGTTGTGATTTGTGCGGTTTTAGATTTGAAATCTCTTTGAATTTGATTTCTTAACTAATTTTTAAATGTATTTTAATGACGATAAATTTATTTTTATGTTCAAAATTAAAAGGGAATTGTTTCTACCCTTCGATCACTTTTTTTCTTTATCAAAAGTTCAACTTCGTCCGGGCCTTTGTTTTTCAGGGCAAAACGTTGCGACTCCGTCCAAAAGTTTGGCCTTGTTCTGATCGGAGTCCGCGCACCGTAAGCGTCCAAATGGTAAATCAAATATTCCATTAAATACATAAGCTTTACGTCCGTGTAATGGAAGGAAATGGCATAATCACTGCAACATTCGGGACCCTGGGAAAGTGAAATTTCGATCGGACACTTTTTTATACAAATTTATTATTTACGTTGTGACAATTTTTTTAGCAAATTTAAACCGGCTCAAAGACCGCTTAAAGCCAGGGATGGGCACGCCGACGACCTTTTCGGAATTCCTTTTGGAATTCCGAAGCTTCAAAAATGACAGAAATCGGAATTCCGAAGCTTCAAAAATGACAGAAATCGGAATTCCGAAGCTTCAAAAATGACAGAAATCGGAATTCCGAAGCTTCAAAAATGACAGAAATCGGAATTCCGAAGCTTCAAAAATGACAGAAATCGGAATTCCGACCATCCCTGGTGTAAAAGATTGAGCGACAGAACAGAAAAATGTAATCAAATATTCATTCTCAATGCCAAGGAATAAATTCGAGCCTTGGCATTATGTGTGTAATTGTTTAATAACTTTTATTCAAAAAGGCCTAATTAAATGCCTAATTAGGTACTAATTTACCTGTCTGAGTGGATAATAACTCAAATTTTGCAACCAAAAGCTTTGCTGTTCCAACAATGAAATTGGCACCAGTGATTCGCCAACAAAATCTCCAAAAAAGCGATGACGAAACTTTGCATCGCGCGAATCGCCCAATTTGACGCCGAGATTGTCCAAACAGACGGCAATGAATTGGTCCTCTTCGAGGCTGTCGCCGTCGAAACATACCGACGGATTGTCAAGGCCACGTTCAACCAGTAACTGAACAAATTAAAAGGCTCTGGAGGTTCGAGTCCACCCGGAAGCCCCCAATGTCGCCGCCAGGCACAAGTCTCGGGCCACCTTTTTGCGACACTTTTGCCACATTCTGATATAATCACTCAAAGGCATTTAGACCCCTAAAAAACTTTGGAGCTTATCCGTAAATCGCCGGGGGGTGGGATGGAACCTCCGAGAGTGCAGGCCGACCCATAAATGCTTAAATTTCTGAAAAATGCCTCGGGGGGGGGGGCTGTCATTCCCAAAACACACTTTGAGCGCACTCCGGCTCATCACATAACCGCTGCCGCCTTGCGGGAACACGCGGTCAGCGTACATTGTGGTGCGCAACTTGCAGCCAAAATATATGAGCTCTTTGGGCGAGTACGGCATTAACATAAGCCGCAAATTCTCCATCACCACGTAGGCGTCGTCGTCGGCACGGAAAAACCAATCATAATCGTTCTCAAAAGGGGGGGGGGAAATGTGCCACAATTGTGCCATTTTTTGGCAATTTGACCCACCAAAAAGTGCTCGTAAATGTATTTGGCAATCTTCTTCGTCCTGCGCCAAATATATTGCCTTCCAAGCGGAATTTGCAGGTCAATTGCTGGAAGGCTTGGGTCCTCCTTGGAGGAGAAGAACATAAATTTGGTGCAGTGCTGGGCCCACGTGGCCTTCACGTGCCGTGCGCGAGTCTCGTGGAAATTCTCATAGGTGAAAATCCAACAGAAAACGCGCACTTTTTTGGCTATTTCGTGCGCCACAGACCCCCGGGCTAAAATATTTATGGGAAAAGCTTAATTTTATTTAAGTAATAAATACTTTGTAAACAAAATATACACAAAACTTACAGTTGAAAGGATAAGTAAAGTTTTTGTTGAAGTACGTCTCGTACCCCATCAATTCTTTTGGCAATTTGACCGGCGGCGGCGGCGGCGGCATTTCACGGACCCCTTGGCGCCCTGTGGCCGTGACGACAGGAGGCGAAGACGGGAGGAGAAGCCAAAGAATGATCAGATCGACAAGCAGTCCGAGGAAGAAGCCGAAGAAGAACGGATGGACATTTGGGAGGCCCATCGGTGGGCACCATTTGGACGGCCATTTAAATTTGCAGGGCCATCGAATTTTGGTGGACAAAACGTGCTGTGCGGTGCCGAATGTGTTGGAGCTGTTGTTGCTGTTGTTCATGTTCAACTTCATGTTCATGTCGTCGTTGTTACTGGGTCACGTCGATATTATTACCAAGAAAAACTGCAAACTTTTGACAAAAATTTAAAAATTCCAATTGAAGCAAAAAATCCAATTTTTTATGCCTTCAACACATCCCCGCCTATTTATAAAGTCAAAAAAAATTATCGACCTCGAGCTTTTTTTTTTTTGAAACAAATTAAAGACTAATTAATGAGACTTGCGAATGTTCCCAAATAATTCCGTTTATTCAAATTTTTGAGCCGATAAAAAGGTGAAATGTAGACGGAACGTATTTATTTGTGTCGGCGCCGTTCGGAGATGGAAATTTTGGGATTAATTAGGCGATTAATGACGACGCTAATGTACACACTAATAAATAACCTCCGTCGGACGGGTCCTTCCCCAAAATTCAAATTGTCTGATCGAATCTTCCGCGCGTTTCCGCTAAAATTCTTGATTTTGTTGCCAATGTAAAAATAAATTAAATCCAGACTTTCTACGTCATTTAACAGCAAGTGGCTCCCCTCCCCCCCCCCCCCCCCATCTTCTTTCAAAGTTTGCATTTTCCCTAATTTTTAAATTGAGCATTTTTGGCGTAATGTATAAATATCAAATATTCGCTGCAGTGAATTTGGTCGGCATTTTGCTTCTGAAATTCAATATTTTCCTTCTGTTCGATGGTCGTGAAAAGCAGCAACAAAGCGGCAAAAGCATTTTCTCTTTATTCAAAAGGCCGACACAAATTGAACAAATATTTGTGTTGCGCACTTTCCTTTATTCGAACTGGTATTTTCCAAATTTTATGAATTAAATTCACTAATTAAAGTCCAATTAGGTAATGTGTGGTCTCTTAATCTTTAATTGACGAGTTAATTGATAAACTACGCCAAAAAAAGGTTTTTGATTTAGGAAGGAAAAGCGTTCGTCCACCATAACGCTTCTCAATGTGCAAAAGCATTTGTTGGACCGTTTGAATTGGTTCAGTGCCAAATGTTTGGTGCACTCGGCCAACGCACTTTTCCCGACATGGGAAGTGCCGTCCAAAATGATCGTTTTGCACAATGTCGGCCAATGTCGGCTGGTCACCTGCGCACTGATCTGTCCCCACGGGCGTGCCGTGGACGAAGTCGTCTTCCGATTTGCGGGCTCCAAACCGATAAAGGTGTCTAATCAGTTGTGTCATCTGATCACAATCATAATGACCGCTTAATTCCGATCACATTTAAGATGGCTTTAATTTCATTCTTGATCAGTTCCCCGTCTCCGTGCCGCCTAAGAAGAAAGTGTCGCTGCTTCTGTGCATGGGCCGCGTGTTCTTCTTCGAGCAGTGGCACATGTTCATCACCGCCATGGAGCTGTACCGACTGCAGCGGGTGGACACCGTTGTGGCGTACATAATGAGTGTTCATCCGGCAATTTATGAACTGATGCAAATGTACGCCAGGGATGGACTGCTCAAAGTAAGGGCCAATATGGAAATGCCGTCCGACACTGCCCATGGGACGGCCACCAGGTACAACCCGAACAGTGAGACGGAGTGGAACAACCAGGTAGAGACAGGCAGAACGTATTCAAAACGACATTAACAAAATTCATGCCAAAATGGTAGAAAGTCTATTTTTGATCCTTTTTTTTTGTATAATTAGGCATCTAAAAACCCCCAAAAGTGTCAAAAATGGACTAAAAACCCATGGACTAAAAAAAAGGCCAAAATATTGATTTATGTTGACTAAAAAGTCGCTCTAATTCTAAAATTTTTCGAAATGAATGCTGTGGCCTATTCGCAAAAAAATAGGTTAAAACCTGAAAATCCGGGCTCTACTAATACATAAATATTTAACTAACACAGAATGCCAAATTTTTAGCAATTTTAAATGTTTTAAAAAGGTTGTTGACCTGCACGATTGTTTGTATGAACATCGAGACGGCGCCGAGTTCATCGCTTTTCTCGACTGGGACGATCTTTTGATTTCGCCGACCTTTAAGCCGTTGCCGGGGGTTTTCAGAAAATTTGCTGCTTACAACGCCGACTCGGCCACCTTTCTGGTGGCACGCTACCAAAGCTATTTGCTTGATTTGGGTAATTAATTAAATGTGCATAATTAATTAGTACAAAATCAATTAAAATCTCCGTTTTTTCAGAGAGTTTTTCTGAGGAAAAATATACGCTTCGAACCCTTTGGGAGCGTTGGCTTCTCTTTGACAAACAATCGCTTCAAAATATGCGCCAAAAAGTTATCGGCAAAATTGTTGTGAGGCCGAAATTTGCCGAATCGGTGAACTATCACAACGCGACCAAACTGCGCGATGGCTTTCGCGAAATTGACTTTCCCCCCATCGATGCGTCCATTTTGCATTTACGCCTCAATAAAGTTGTTTATTTTAAATTATTTTAGATAAATTTAATTTCGAGAAATAATTTTACTTTCTTAATGCAATTCGGGCGCTTTAGACAATTTATACGATGGACAAATTGCAAATTGACGGGGCTCAACTTGAAAGAACATTTTTGGACTTTGTCCGTCGACACAACAAATCGATGGAGGCTTTTCGTGATCGATTGCCAAAAAGGGAATCGGCGATCGGAGATTTCCTTCACTGTTACTTGGCATCCACGCCGGACAAAGATCGTGCCAAGAATTTGAAGAGAAAATGCCCTTCCGTCCATCATTGTCCCATCAATAAGGTGTTTTTGTTTAGGAACGATTGTAAATATTAATTAATTAATTAAATAAATTTAATATAAATTAAATATTTCAATTTTCGCTTTTTAGACAAAAATTGAACTGACAGAGCAGGAATGTGTGAACAATGTGAACATTTGGAGTCAGTACCATTCGAATGTCCGCGGCATAGCAATTTCTGTGTTGGAACGGAGCACATTCGAAAGGACGAACAAATGCAAATTCTCGTGAGGGGGTGGCGGTGGCACCAAAACGACGCCGCACATTCAGTCCCCATTTATTTATTTTTATTTATTCATTTTATATTTACCTATGCATTTTGTGCATTATTAAATGTATTAAAAATAACCAAAAAACAAAAAGGGCGGCCGATTGGCACGGTCTGCAACAAAACATTAATCTTTTATTATAATAATTTAAGCGGCACACATTCAGTCAAAATGCCAACACTTCAGTGCCAGCAAATTTTGAAGGGCTATAACTTTTTTATTGGGTGCTTTACCCTTTGAACTTTTTAAAACAAATTAACCGTTTTTTGCTTTTTTTAAAATGATTCTTCTCATTTAAAGCTTTTGAATGGCATCCGGTTTGTTTATTTTGGATGAGTTTGAAAAAGTTTTATATATCGTCCCCGCCCCTTAAAAAAATTCATTATAGTGAAAAATAAAAAATATTTAAAAGTTTTCTAAATGAGCATTTGTTGAATCGTAATAGCACCGAATTTTTGCTTTAAATTAACACCAAAAAATCAATTAAAATTGAATCAATTAATTTTTGTTTCTGCTGCATTTGACGTGGCACAAACGAATGAATATTAACAGCCCACGCCTTCACATTATTGAATGAATGCGTTGCCAAGTAAAATGCTTTATTAATGCTAAATCAGATTTTTATTAATTTTTTTGCAATGTCCAATTTATTTGCCTTTGGAATTTGAGGGAGCAAATTTATTCTTTTGTTTTCGGGTAGTTTGTCCCGGTCAGATAAACTGTGACAATTTATACCGTTTGTCCCATCAACTCTGATCGATTTGGATACAATGTCCACAAGTTGGGTCTCTTATTTCAACAACAAACCACGGAGAGGAGCAGCTGAACATTGCCCCATTTATTAATTTAATTTTTTAGGAAATGAGTCCATTTGTTTTTTTATTACTTTTCATCGGCACATTAGCGACAGTGCCAACGCTGGTCGTCGGCCCGCTTCCAATCGACAACAAATACCGCGTTCTGCCGCGAGCCAGTTACTACATTACTGTCGATTTTGAAGGCTGTGGTGGGCAAAAAATATTATTTATATATAAAGTTAAATATATTTTTAAAACAATTTTAGACAAAGTCGATTTGAATACAAATGAAAGGGGAAAAATCAAATGGGATTTCTCTAAACAAATCGTCCATAGTCCAAACATTAATGAGTCGTGCAAAGACGAAAACGAAGAATCCCCCGTCAAAGTGACCATTTTTGTCTGTAACGGAAAGGAAAAGCGCATTTTGCATCAATTCAAAAACTATGAAAAAATGCTGAAAAATATGCGAAAAAATGATGGCCGACTTTACGAATTCTTCCAAATTATGTTCTACAATTTGCCGACGCAATTAATGCCCGAAGGGGATAGTGACGATGACGACGACCCCCCAAGCAATGTATTAATTAATGAATGAATTGGTCGGGAGTCGAACTCTGTCGAGTCTCGAGCCGCCCAGGGCAAAAACTGAGAATATTCTCTTCCAAATTTTATTCTAATAAATGATTTTTGCTATTAATTGTGAAAAAATAATAAGAATATAAGCATTTTAAATTTATCAAATCTGTAGGAAGAAGCAGAAGCAGACACTAATGGTGAACAGCCGGAGCAACAAAATGATGAATCTGAGGGCGATTCATGACAAACCCCTACTGTAACTGTAACTGTAATTGTTGTAACTGTAATTTTGTAACTGTAATTGTTGTAACTGTAATTATTGTAACTGTAATTATTGTAACTGTAATTGTTGTAACTGTATCATCATAACATCAAACATCATTTCGCCCCGGGGCATTTAAAGGCCCGACGAACATTTTAACTGCAAGTCGACCTAACGCAATGTGCTGGCATGTATGGTCGTTTTTCTTGGCTTATTCTAATGCAAATCAAACTTTATTTTTGCATCTTTCCGCTGTCTATTAACGAATTTAATACGCAATTAAAGTTGATTTTTAAAATTCTGATTTGGCTTTAGACTTGTGTATCTTTTTTAAAGAAAAAAATAAACAATGGTTCAAATTCCATGTTTGGGGAACCTTTGTATTATGTTCTGATTTGTAAGGTGCGATCCCCCCCTCCCTTTAAATTTGTCATTTATAGCCTTTTGGTTTTTAGGTTTTTTGAATAAAAAACAGCCGAGAAAAATTAAAGTTAAAATATTAACAATTGAATGCCATAGTAAAGCTGCTGAACTGCTAGCCCAGAGTTGTCCGGACGGCGGGTGGTGGAAGGGAACGGTGCTGAACCATCCAAAACCCGTCCACCCTAAAGCGATTTTTTTAATGTGAATCTTCCCGATTTTTTGAACAAAACTCAGACACAAAATGCTCTATCATTTAAAATAGAAATTTTATTTGTCGTTATACGGTTTTTTTTTTCGAGATAGGGAGTAAGGGATTTTATCACAAATTCTCCAAAGCAACCAAGGATATAGTGTCTAATAATACAGGGATCGTATCTTTACTTATTTATCAGATAATTCGAATTTTTGGATCAATTTCTTACCAATTGAGTAGAAAATCAAAAAATTTTCCCGGCGGCGCCTATCGGCACTGCCGGCCCTCCCTCTCCACCTACTAAAGCAGAATTCCCAAAAAAAATTTGCATTTTTGAAAATTGAAAATCGGCAAAATTTTCGGAAATCCATGGCCAGAAGTGAAGCAGAATTCTCAAAAAATTATTTAATTTTTAAACTAGGGTAGCTCCCGCGCCCCAAAATTGGGTTGTCGTCCCCGACCTCGACATGGCCAACACCGAATTGTTGAGAAAATTTGTTGGTGGAGAGAAAAATGGTTAAAATACGCACATTTCATGCAAAAAATAAAGATTTACTATTTTTTGAGCCATTTTTTAAAACGTACTGATTTTTGATCCCAAAATCTGATATTTTGATTTCAAAATGTACTGATTTTTGATCCCAAAATCTGATATTTTGATTCCAAATTGTACTGATTTTATTCAATTTTCGAAACAATCCCTGGTCTAATAATATCACTCTGTCTGCCGCATCATTAGGCTATGGCATCAACGTTATTTATTTCATAAATTGCTTTTCTAATAATATAAAAATTACACTAACAGAAAAGAAACAACAAAAAAAAGTTTTATGCGCTCCTCCTATGGGAATTTACACGTCCTATGAGTTCATTTCGTCTCTTCAAAGAATTGTCTTCTGTTTTCTCGTGTCATGGCAAATAACTTTTCAATGTGTCCCACCAACTCTTTTTTTGTGCCGTTTGGTCTTTGGCATTTTTTGGTGTTTGATCTGCCGGTTTGTCTTGGGCGAGCGGCTTAAGGCCGTTATTAGCCTCGTCGACTGGACTGATTTTTTCGGGCAATGCTGGCAATTCTGTTCCATTCACAAGTGCAAAAAATGCTTTCTCCAGCAATTGCAATAATTTTTGTTCATCCAAAACGCCTTCATTACTCTAAAATCACAATGTTTTAAACGAGCAAGAAGAATTAAATTTAATTAAATTAATTAATTAAATAAATATTACTATAATCTTTTATAAATGTTTTTTGAATTTAATAAATCAAAACGCCTTATAATGTGCTTCCAATCCGCGCTTCACCGCCTTGCCAAGGTTGGCCCACCGTTTATAGACCAATTCACGCCGGTTTTCCGACCTCAGCGTCCAATTGCAGTCTTCGTTGGCATTTGCGTAATGTTGCCCAGTTTGGACGGCGTCCAAACATTGTGCCGCCCGCTTCCACGCCCCGAAAATGTTAGGCCCAAAATGTTGAATGGTGGCAAATCCCGTCTTTTTGTCCGGCTTTTCAATTCTGTAAACGGTGTGCACAATTTCGTCGACGTTGGGAATAAGAATAAAGCGCTTTTTGCGGTAAAGTCCGAAGAATTTGGAATCGTTTAGCACCAAAACATCGTCGGCATTAGGCCCATTTGGGTCGGCATTTTGTTGTCGGAGCGCATAATGTTCACGACCTGAAAAAAATTGAGGAGATTTTTAAATTAAAAAATTGGATTCTTTTTCAAATGCAAAAATGAATTAAATTTTACATTCATTAATATCATTTTATTTTATCAAAAATTCAATTAAAATTTAATGGACCGTAATGCTCCATTTGTTCCCGCAAAATCTGCTCAATTTCTTGCCACTTTTGCATGTTATGTGCTCGCATTTCCGCTGGTTCCTCATCCGGGAATAATTTCTCAACATTTTTGATGGCTTTTTGGTCATGTGCCCGATCGATCTGTTCAAAAAGACGCCAAATTGTGTCGGCATTCACCGGCTTTCCCTGCTCCAAATAAACGCCGTCGCCCGTCCGGATGCTGTTCAGCATTTCTCGCGCTTTTTCGCTGAGCACTCTTTTCATGTCGCCGACGGGGTTTTCGGACAAAATGGACTTTTGACGAACATATGAAATGGCACGACTCAACGCCCGCTCATTCATTTGTGCCGACTTTTCCAACATTTCACCGTACAATTTTTGTTCAACATTTTCACTGACATTTGGTGGAAGTTGTGGCAGTGCCGAACCGTTGAGCAAAGCGCCATAAACTTGTTCAAGCTGAAGCAGCAACTTTTGGTCGTCAAAGAAGCCGTCATTCTCCTAAAAAGCCGTTTATGCCGGATTTTAGTCATTTTTCCCAAACAAATTGTTGCCCTTCCTCCCTATAAAATGCAAAGTTTTTGAGAGTAAATGCCTATTTTGCCATATTTGATATTTTGACATTTTTAAAACAATAAAGACAAAAAACCCAAAAATGCAACCTTAAAAAATGTTTTTTTAAAACAAAATGTACCCTTAAACATCGATATTTCTGAAAAAAATTCATGTACCAAGTTGATTTGCAATTGTGAGCAAAGGGATTGATTTTTTGGAATTTTTGCAATAAAAAAGGCAATTTTATTGGATTTAATGCCATTTTGGCATTTCGATCTCGACTGTTTCTAGTGCCTGAATCAGGGCTCTAGTCATAACTTTTTTCATGGCAATCGTCTTACACAATAAATATATACCGGGAATGTGCCATTTCCATTTTCAAAATTTCAAAAAACGGAAAAACGGAACCAAAATAACTAATAATTTGATTAAAGCATCTATCGGATTAGAATTCGCGTACTTTGTACAGTGCACCAATTTTGAACTGCAAAGCCTTGCCGAGGTTCGTCCACTTTCTGAACATTTCCGCCCGACTTTCCGCCTCAATTTCGACTTTGCATTCTTTGCCGCCCGCATAAATTTGGCCATTTTGCACAATTTCCACACATTTTGCCGCCTTTTTCCACGCTTCAAAAACATTTGAGCCAAACATACCGTAGGAATTGTCTCCATTCTTCACCACGTATACGGTATGTACAATTTCAGCGGCACTCGGAATAAGCACCGTCCGGTGGCGTTTGAAGCCGAAGAAATTGTAGTGCACGATGACCAGCTGATTTGGCGCGTTCGTCTTCGCGCCCTTCAGCCTTGTTGTGTACGCTTCGTTTCCTTTACATTTAAATTTTGAATAAGCAATTAAATTGAGAAACATATAAAATGCAATAAATTTTAACTTTTAAAATTGTAAGCTTCGTTTCCTTTACATTTAAATTTTGAATAAGCAATTAAATTGAGAAACATATAAAATGCAATAAATTTTAACTTTTAAAATTGTAAGCTTCGTTTCCTTTACATTTAAATTTTGAATAAGCAATTAAATTGAGAAACATATAAAATGCAATAAATTTTAACTTTTAAAATTGTAAGCTTCGTTTCCTTTACATTTAAATTTTGAATAAGCAATTAAATTGAGAAACATATAAAATGCAATAAATTTTAACTTTTAAAATTGTAAGCTTCGTTTCCTTTACATTTAAATTTTGAATAAGCAATTAAATTGAGAAACATATAAAATGCAATAAATTTTAACTTTTAAAATTGTAAGCTTCGTTTCCTTTACATTTAAATTTTGAATAAGCAATTAAATTGAGAAACATATAAAATGCAATAAAATACTTTTAAAATTGTAAGCTTCGTTTCCTTTACATTTAAATTTTGAATAAACTTTTTTGATAATTGCTATTAAATTGAAAGGCTTATAAAATGGAATAAATTTACTTTTAAAATTGCAAGCTTCGTTTCCTTTACATTTAAATTTTGAATAAACTTTTTTTTAATAATTACTATTAAATTGAGAGACATATAAAATGGAATAAATTTTAACTTTTAAAATTTAAAATTGTTTGTTTTACCGTAAGTTTCCATTTGTTTACGCAATTTTTGCTCAATTTCTTTCCATTTTTGCAACATTTCCTCCCGCTTTTCCTTTTCTTCGTCCGTTTCTTTTGGTGGTAACATTTTTTCAACATTTTTTAATTGTTTTTCGTCCCGTGCACTTTCAATTTGGTCAAAAATGCGCCAAATTGGTTCCGATTTTATTGGCTTTTTGCCCTTTTCGAGGTAAATTGTCACGCCAGCAAAAAGTTCCTTCAAAAGTTTACGAATTTTTTGATTGAGGCCCCTCTTTTGCTCCCAAATTGTTTCGTTTGATGCCGGGTGATCGGATTTTTGGGATTCTTCTCGCCTTTTTTGATCGAGGCCCCCCCTCTTCTGATAGTGAATTAATTCCTCTGACGATGGGTCGGATTTTTTGGATTTTTCTCGACTTTTTTGATTAAGCCTCCTCCGATGCTTCCGAATTCGTTCGGCTGACACCGAGTTGGGCTTTTTTCGAAATTTTCTTGATTTTAAACGACTCGGAACAAAGTTGGCCGGGATTTGTTCCGATTCAATACTTTTTTGTTTATTCTTTTGAATTATTTGCGCCTTTGTCGGCACATTTTGCGCTTTATTTTCCGCTGAATTTGCTGCTGCCGCCTCATCATATTTTTGGTCGTCATTTTGTTCTGTTGCAATTTGTTTGGGCAACGGCGGCGCCTTTACTATTTTCATGTCAATTTCTGGCATAATTCGGTTTTTGTCTTCAAAAGTTTTGACCAAAACGTAAGTGAGAATTGATTGGGCTCTAAATTTTTATAATTTACATTTGTTTTTGTATTTTATTTTTGACGATGGAAATATAATTCAAAAATTTCCGATTAAAATTTACTAATAAAACAATTGAATTTCTCGTCGGTTTAAAAATGAAAATCTTATTACTAGAGGGCCTATATGCATTTTTTTTTGTTGTAAATTTTGTTTTTCATATTATTTGAAGAATACGGCCCAAAAATAGCCTTTTCGCGTTGGTTTGAGTGTTTTTGGTCCAGTTTAAAATTGCACATTTTTTGCATGTCGGTGCATATTTAGTAGTGCTGCATGAGACCCAAAATTTCTCGATACGCGAGACTCGAGCCCGAGCCCGAGACCCAAAAAACTCGAGACTTTTCTCGAGTCGATACCAGTGTTTTGCTGTTCCAGCTTGGCCTGTTCTGTTCCTGTTCTGTTCTAAGATTTCAGAACAGCACAGGAACAGGAACAGATTTAAAATCCTTGGAACAGGAACAGAACAGGCCAAGCTAGAACAGGGTAAAAATTGAAGAATTGAACTTGATTAAGTAATATATTTAAAATTTTCCAAGAATCCATTGTGATCTCACGTGGCGCAGTGGTTAAACTGAGTGACGTGATTCAATTTTGTCTAATGTTCAACTTTATCTAGTGAAAACCTTTTTATTTAATTTTTTTTCGTATAATGGTGAGTGATGCCTGGGGCTGTGGTTCGAACCCCCGACTTTTTTAACAATTCCATCAAAATTTTAAAAAAAATTCCCCGCACCCCTCCCAATTCTAAAAAGCTTCAAAAAATGGTTGCAAATCCCTTAACAAATTAAGTAAAAAATTCAAAATTTTCTCAGCGGCGCCTATCGGCACCGCCGACCCCCCTCCCTCCAGAAGAAAGCAGAAGTGCCAAAAAATTATTTAATTTTTTCACTAAAATTGCTCCCCGTTCTCAAAATTCTGTCGTCCCCAACCCTCGATATGACCAACCCCGATATCCCCGGCTCCCAGGGAGTCGAGGAGCAACCTTATAAACCTAACTTAAAATATTTTGGTAAAAGTCTCGGATTTTTGGGAGTCAATTCTCGAGTCTCGGGGGCAACTCTTGGTAAAGTTAGGTCTCGAGCATCACTAGGAAGTGATTGAACACTTTGTCCAATGCATCATCAATTAAAATTTCAGACTGAATTTCACTCGGAAAAATTTTGATTTGGAACAGTTTAAGAACAGTTTACTCTGTTCTGTTCCTGTTCTGTTCTCGAGGTCGGAACAGAACAGGAACAGAACAGATAGGCTGTTCTAAAATTTGAGAACAGAACAGGAACAGGAACAGATCCAAAATTGTTGGAACAGCAAAACACTGGTCGATACTCGATATCGAGACTCTCGTGCAGCACTAATATTTAGGCATATTTTGGCATTTTTGATAAAAATGCAGCCCAAACCATTGTTTCTGGCTATTTTGAAAAATAATTCATATTTAACGACAGACTTTTAGTCATTTTCGGAAATGGCTTGGCGATTAAAATGCCGAAAATTTTTCAAATTTATTCAACTTTCCAAAATATTAAAATAATAAGCGATAAAGCCTTAAATCTACTTAATTAATAATTATACGTTACAAGAAGAAAAAATTAAGTATTAAGCAAATTTGTGCACTAAAAGTGCCATTTTTAGGTCCATATTTCGGCATTTTTGGTGCATATCGATCCGAGCCCTACTTATATTTACTTTTAGAGTAGGCCAGGGCCGGGACAGGTACTGAAGTCTCCAAATCGGGACTGAATTTTCCCCTTTATAAGTCTCGGGTTTTTTCAAAATTGACAAATCTTTGTTGTTTTTGACCATTAGTCCCGGTTTTTTTGACCGGGATTTTTGATTAATTTTCCCCTTTATCAAATCCCGATGTTTTCCCCAAAACTCCCGGGTCCCTCCCGGCCAATTTACTTACTCCTCAACAGAGGGGTTAAGCGTTTGCGAATTTTGCGCATAAAATTCAGCCCATTCCGCGACTCTTTGCAGCAATATTTTGTTCATTAATTCCATCGGCTCCTTTAATTGGTCACTTTCGCGCAAATTGAACGCGTCCTCAACTTTTGCCATTGCCTCCTTTATGTCCATATATTGGCCCTAAAATTGAATTGAATGTTAAATAATAATAATTAAACTCAGTCAATTTACGTACGTCGTCTTTTGCCATAAACTTGCCCCATGTTCTTGCGATCCAGCCCTAAATTCATGGAATGTTTTTGAGAAGGCCCCGCCGGGGTTTTGCGTAGAGTTGGTCGGGATCGGGATCCCGGTCAGGATTATCCCGCTTTTTGGAATCCCGATCCCGGTTTTTGAAAGGTCGTAATCCCGATCCCGGTGAAAATAAATATTTACGCGTCCATTTATTAACAATTTAAAATAAAAGCATAAACTTGATTTGGAGCCTTTTTATTTTTTTGATAATTGGTGGAACCTTGTTGTTTATTGTCATGGCATTGCCGTCATTTTCGGGTCTTAGTCTCGGGAACAACGCAATCTTGGCAAGTTCCTGTTCCCGAAAATCGGTCATCGTTTTTCCTTCAATTATTTCCAAAAATGCCAAATAGCGTCGAATCGCTCGATGAATTGAGGCCCATTCTTCGCATCGGTCGCCATTGTTTCTCGACCGTTTGCATTCCCAATTCCCTCCAACTTTTTGGTTTTCCAGCCAAAAGTCGGCATTATGACTTTTGGCAAAGTTCAAAATGCCATTATTTGCTGTCTGAAAATTAAGTTCAAAGTTTAAACAATTTATATTTAAACAATTTTCTTTAAATATAAAAATCCAATTTCCCAACGAAATTAAACGTTCAAATAATTACATAATTTTCGTTATGTTTTGTTTCGCCTTCACTTTCAATTTTTTTGCCTCCATTTTCTTCATCCGACTCTTTGGCCATATAAATTTTCCTTAATTTGACGGGCGTACGTCTTTCAATTGACGACGACGTCTCGTGGAGTTCGCCTTTTTTTCTCCCATTCAAATTGTTGAAAAAACTTTTCACCTCTTTAAAATAATTAAAATAAAATATTAAAATGATTTAAATAACATTATTTTTTCACCTTGGCGCCGCGGAATGTGATACGGTAACAACGGCACCTTTTTTTCGTCGGTCATTCCATCAAGAATTTCGTCTGTTTTATTTACCATTAGCAACACTTCTCGAGCTCTTAAAAAGCAAAAACAATTTTTTTTTGGCTTTAATTATTTTCAATTTAAAAATTAGAAATTTTGACAAATTTAGGTAATTAAGCTTACTCGTTGAGCTTTTCCTCGGCCACCTCCGTCTCTCCCACCTTCACAATAACAGTCTCATTTTTTCGTACATCTTGGCGATATGTCCGATAGATTGGCGGGTCGTTCAAAAAGTTGTCCAAAAATTCGCTCCATTCCTCCACCCAATCGACGAGCTCTCGGTTCCAAATTGTTGGGGGTTCGTCCAACTTTAACAATCCAGAATACACCGATTGCGCTTGTTCCATCACAGATTTCAATGGAATTTCGTTGTTTTTGCGATTATTTTCAACAAAAAAGTGTGGCCGAACCGCAACTTTTGTCAAAAAAGTGTCGCTATTTTCTGCAGCGTTTGTTTCCTTTACGAGTCGAAATTTGATGAAGCGTTTTATTGCCCGATGAACGTCTTCCCAACCGCGGCAGTGAACCCTTTGCCCGCGCTCGGCCAATGTCTGGCACTCCCATTTGGCCACTCTTTTGTCCAAATATCGCGAAAGCTCCCCAAATTCATTCAGCCAAAGTGCCGGATGGTCATTGGCTATTTTGAACAGCTGAACAAGAACATAAAGCTTTGAGTTAGGAAAAGCATTCATTGGAGCAGCAAAATGCCGCCTTTCGCAATGCCATCCAAAATCGGAACTAATCAAATCGAAAATTCCCAATGAAAAATAACCAAAAGTTAAATTTGGCGGCATCCGAGTTGAGAAGGCACAAACTACCGACCGGGGAACGGAATCCAAATTTTTTTCGCCCATTTTTTGTCAATTTTCGTTCACAAATTATCAAAATTTGATATAAATTTTAAAGAACAAAAAAAAAAGAGTCTTTTTTTACCTCTTGTTGTTCTCTTCTGCGCATATTATCGTCGACTACAACGGCATTTTTATTCAGTTTTTGATTGCCATTTTCCTCCATCGATTCATTTCTCAAATTTTCACCCCCTTTTTCGCTGCTGTTCATCAACATTTGCACAGTGCCAACATTGTCCTGCTTGTTATTGTTTGATCGATCAGTTTCTGATGCCATACTAATGTCACTCCTCGGCATGGCATTGGCATCATTTAATTGGTGTTCATTCGTTGATCGATCAGTTGCCGACTCCAGACTAATTTGTTCCTCTTCGACATTACGGTGTTGTGGAAGCAGTCTTACTGTACTCTGCTGCTTTCTGTCGTCGACGACCGGTCGCGCATTTGCATTTTTGCTGAGCACTGCCTCCAACTTTTTCTTGAATTCCTCCTTGTCAAATTGATGATCAGCTGCTTGGTCTTGATCACTAACTGCCTTCCGCTTGTTCTCCTCAATTTTCTTTCTCATCAATTTTTGTTGTGGCGACATTTTTCTTTTTATCGTTCTTTTTTCAGCTTTTCGTCCACCAACGGCCGGTGCTGCTGCTGCTTCTTCTTCTCTGCTTGAACTGTTGCTGCTGCTACTGTCCGAACGAGTCCGGCTTTTTTCGGTTGCTTTTCCTAACCATTGGGCCCTTACGCTTTCCCAACCGTCTCTTTCTTTTCCTTTAACTATTTCTTCGCCTTCCGCTTCTCTGAACTCCTCTTCATCACAAATGTTTGCCGGCAGTGGCGAGCCGTCCAAAAATGCCTTGAAAATTTCGTTTAATTTTTGCTCTTCTTGGCGCATCGTCCAACGCATGCACCCAAAGACAGTTTGTCCCGTCTCAAATATTTTCGCTTTTTCAATCCATCGACTGAACGCGCTTTTCCTCTCCACTTTCTTAGGCAATTTGCACTCATTTTTCAATTCATCAAAGGACCATTCTTTGACTTCAAATGCCCTTTTGCAGCTAAATTATTTTTCCAATTAATTTAATCGAATGATAAATAATTTTAAACATTTAAATGTTAGAAAGCGCGGGGGGGGGGGGAACAGGGTGGCGTTATATGGCGTTTGCCAACTTTTGGGGGTCCGCGCCATATGTTTGCCATATTTTTACGTTTTGCCATATTTTTGTGATTTTTGAAAATTTGGGCCCAACTTGCTCAAAAAGGTGAAAACGAGTCAGAAATATGAAGAATAAAGCGTCTTTTACTATTTTTACTCAATTTGCATTTAAAATGATGCATATTTTTGGACCTCGGCGTCGTATTTTTGACTATTGGAGATCGCCCCTGGGGGGGGGGGGGGGGGGGGGGGAGGGGTTTTGCGCACCTGTAAACTCTTTCCGCCGCATTTTCGAAAGTGTCCCCCACGAAATTTGCGTGCTCATCGACGTAAATAAATTGAAAAATGTCCTCCAAATTCGGCACTTTTACAGCTTTTTCTGCCCCAGTCGCTGTTTTGGCATTGTTTTTGACGTCCATTCGACGGTTGTACACGCGAAGCATTTCCTTTTGCATACTCTCAAAAATATTTGTCCAATTTGAATGTAAAGCGTTGAATTCTAAAATAAAGAAACATTGCTTCATTTAATTTTATATTCTATACGCCAAACATGCGCGAAAAATGGTAAAATTAATTCATTTTTTAATAAAAAGTATTGAAATCCCTGGAGCAAAAGTTTTTGAGAAACCGCGAACCGCGACGCAAATTTTTTTTTTGCAAACCGCAAGCCGCGGGTTGAAGCGTAGAACAAAATATTTCATTTTCAATTAAATATTTAATCATTTATTATACCCGTTTCAATTAAAATATTTAATTATTTATTATACCCGTTTCAATTAAAATAATCTTTATACCCATTTCTGTTGTATTATCGGAGCTATTTTGCCCCTTTTGGTCATTGCCACTACCAGTGAACCAACTCATTATTGGCTTGCTAATTTTGTGCCACAGGGACGACTTTGCTGCTGTTAAGGGTGCCGCGCTTTATTAGTAATGAAAATTAATTTTTAAAATCTTTTGTTTAACAAAAATAATTTATTCCTTTTCTATTATACCATTTTACTTGTATTTTTTACCTTTCGTCCGGACTTTCGGGTTGACCGGAGCAGGCTGTTACCAAAGTTGTTAATAATAAAAGCCAAAACATTGATTTACTGGATTTTTTTGACTTCATACACTTTGGCATTTATTTTTTAACTTAGAAATAATAAAATTAAGAGAATTTCCAAAAAATAAAAAAGAAATTAGCAGCAAAATCAATGAGAAAAGATGGAAGATGGCGAAAGCTTTCCGGAAATTGGCCTCCACCAGAGATGAATAAATGTTTAATTTTTTTTAATAAAATGTAAAGGCAGACAATGTAAAATTGTTATTCAACGTGGCAATGTGCATAAATCTGTCAGAATTGTGCTTTACCATCCATCCGCCCGCCCTTTGACTCGTCTCTCAAAAAATGCCATCCCCCCCCCCCCCCGGGGCATGCCAGAGTGGCGGATGGGCCGGCCCGACTGGGTGGTTGATTGGGCAGAGAGAGGCATATTTGCATACATATATGTGGGTTGTCAACTGAGTCTCTGGCTTCTTTTATTCCCTAAATGCAATATGCCAATACAAAATTCGAATAATAAGCCTTTATTCGAAAGGGGAGGGCACAACACCGTCTCAATTGTTGGGGGGAATGCCATCCCGATTCGGGATTCCCGATTCGTCTCTGGACATTGCATTTGGGAATAACATCTCGGCGTTTAAATAGGTAAGTGATTGGCCAAATTCGAGAGGCCAAAGGCTCAAATTTTACTTCATCCGCCCTCCGTCTCGCCCAGGGATGGACGTGATCACGGATCATGCCAATCACGGCGTTTTTAAGGGTCCCATGGTCACGATTTTTGAAATAATCCGTGATTTTGATCCGTAATTGGTATTGAAATATGAATTAATAATAAAAATTTTTCGAAACGAATACTTGGAAATTATATTAAATATTTGACTTGCTCTGCAAATTTTTTCCAGTGTTGCTCATCGGAAATATAACGTGTGTTGTTGTGATTTAATAAAATTTTCAGGTTGTTTCATACTTTTATAAAAAAATCCTGAGCCAATTTTCTTAACAAATATCGTTCTTAACAAAAAAAATTCCGGTGATTCAGACCCCTCCCATTCTTAAAAAGTCAAAATTACCGCATTTATGTATAAAATTTGTTACAAAGCTCAACAAATTGAGTCAAAAATTCAAAACTTTCTCGGCGGCGCCTATCGGCATCGCCGATTCCCCCCCCCCCCTCCCCCCAAAAGTTCTCAAAAAAACTTCTATTTTTGAAAAATTCGAAAACCGGCAAATTCGGAATATGCGCAATTTTATTAACAAAAATGTTAAAAAATTTTGCTGATTCTGTCTGGAGTTTCCTTTGAATAACATTGGAAAGAAAATAACTGAGATAATTTCCAAAAAAAAAAAATTGGGTTTTCTTTATTTATTTTTTTTCAAAATCACGGATCACGCAAATCACGGCGTTTTTAGGGGCCCGTGGTCACGGTCACGATTTGTGGTCTCGCCCCACTACTTGCTCCGTCTTTTAATCAATTCAAAAACCACTTTAAATGCTCGTCCCAATGAAATGATTTGTCGGTTTCAGCCCCTCCAATAACTTTGGAAATAGTAAATTTGCATGTTTGGCGAAGTGGATTTAGAAAAAATGCATAAATTACGGTATCCGGGGTGGAGCAAGTTCAACCCCGCTTGAGTGTAAATTATGTTTCCTAATGTTTTTAATTAAAGAAAATTTTCGTAAACATTTTTGAACAATTTTAAAAATTTTTAAAAAATCACATCCTCATTCTTCCGCCCTTTGGTGGGTCATTTTCATCTGTTCTGGGTGTGGGTGGTTCATTTCATCCGAATTTATTCCTTTATTGTAACCCATTCGCTTAATCAGACAACACAAAAAATGCTTTCAATTTGTGAAGACTTTGAGTCCCATCCAAATTAAGCGTCATTATCCTATTTATATTGAGTCTTCAATAACATTTTTGATAAGGGACTTGAAAATATGCTTAATAATTAAAATTTTACTAAGAAAATTAGGCAAAAAAAAAAGAAACTATTTTTTAATAATTCGCCGGAAAAAGGTTGAAAAATAGTAGCCCCCCCCCTCCCTCCAATTGTAGACCCCCTCGAGGGGGGGGGGGGGGGGGAATAGAAGCCCCGGGGCTACTAATAGAGGAAATACAGTAAATTGATTAGACCCCCCATTTTTACCTTCAATCTGAACCGAACCCGGTAAATATATTCACAGATTGAGGAATCTCTTACCACATATTCTGGCCGTTCAACCACCCACAAATTTTCTTATTCGGAATACGATACCCTCCCTAGCCATAACATTGTGAATACGCATTTATCTGTTGCTAGCGATTTATCTACAGATAATTAGCATTGTGAATATGAGCCTGATGATTAATGAGTGACTAATTAGGTAATTTTATTTGCGCAATGAATGACATTTTCTCCCTCTTTTATCTTCTCCAGCTCCGCGATCACTGCGTCCAAACCGATAATTCCAATTTTTTTCAACTGATTTTTGAAGATTTGCTCGTAAATTTGCACAAATTCTTTTGCTGTTCTCCAAAATTGGGCATTCTTTTCGCATTGATTCTTTTTTATTATGCCGTTGATTGTGTAATTTTCCACGAAACCCTTCAAAACTTCGTAAAAAAGGGAATAAAATTGCAAATTTCTGATTTTTGGATGCGTTTCACTGATTTCTTCGCTTTTTGTCTGAATTATGTTCAAAATGTCTTCCACAAATTCTACAACCTCCACATTTTCATTACGATTTTTCACGTTTTGTAAAATTTTACTGAACTTTGGATAAATGGGCGGAATTTTGAGAAGTGTCAGCGCAAAATAGGCCATTAAGCGTGGACAATTAACGCATTCCGGCAACGTATTTTGTTCCCTAATGACATGGCCTAAACAAAAATTGTGAAATCGTTTTTTGTTGCCAAAACAAATAAATGCCTAACCGATCATTGAAATCGGCAAGGCGGTCAATTTGATGCTCAAAAAAAGGACTTTCACCGCTTTTAGGGCACTTTCGGCTGCGCTTTGACCAACACTGAAACAACGCTTTATCAGCTGACCAATTTGTTTTTGACTCTCAAAAAGTTTAATGTTTTTTATTTTTTGAATGTTTTGGTCAATATTTTGCATATCATTTTTTGTTGCTTTTCCTTTTTCGGATTTGTTGGCTTTTTGTTCCGATTTTTTTGGCAAACGATCGCCAGAAGATTCACACGCATTCAGCCGTTTCCGTTTTAGGCGCCCTTTTCCGACTTTGTTTTTGCGATTTATTCCATCACTCAAACTTTGCTTTTCCGAGTCTGAAATAATATTTTATTTTACCGTCAAAGAGCCAAAGAAAGCTTTGTTCGACCCTCCGCCAAAGGGGGTTATTAGATGGGGGGGGGGGTCACTAATTGAGGGGGGGGGGTCACTAATTGAGGGGGGGGGGTCACTAATTGAGGGGGGGGGGGTCACTAATTGAGGGGGGGGGAGGGGGGTCTCAATTCTTTCGATTTATGTCAAATCAAATTATGAATAAAAATACTCACCATTTTGACCGATTCCTAACCCCGGACCCGAATTCGAACATTTTTTGGAAAATTCAAATTTTTCCAACAATCAATTTTGGCCTCAAAATCATTTAAAAAGCACAAAAAAAAGGCAACAAAAAGGCAAGTAATTATCGCTGTGCTTTTTGAATGATTTGAAGCCAAAAAAATTGTTTTTTGAAAAAATGCTCGCTTTGCGTCGGCTGACGTTGAGCAAAAGGAGGAGGCGAAATGCGAAAAAAGTTATCATCTCGCTGCTGCTGTTGCTCATCGAATGTTGAAGGAGAAGCATTTGGCAATAAATTCGTTGCTTTGATTATCTCCGAAGGTTCATCGAATGTTGAAGGAGAAGCATTTGGCAATAAATTCGTTGCTTTGATTATCTCCGAAGGTTCATCGAATGTTGAAGGAGAAGCATTTGGCAATAAATTCGTTTCCAATGCAATCTAAAGCTAAAGTTAATCAAAAAATAAAATTTTAAATTACTTTTTTAAAAGTTTAAAAAGATAAATTATAAACAATATTCTCCGAAGGTTCATCGAAAGAGTAATTGGCGTCTTCATCACTGTACTGCTGCTGGCGTGACGACGACGAAACCGCCGATAATGCAATATTTTTTTCATCAGAAACACTGACGATCACCTCAAAAAGTGAAAAGACAAATAGGTAGATTCAATTTAAAAAATGTCCGAGGTCGAAAAGTCTGACCTCATTTTTCCCCTCAAAAAATGAGAATTTTCCCCAAAGTTCCAAGGAATTGCAATAATGGCAAGTGTAAAGAAATGGCAAATGTAATAGCAAATTTTCAAAATAATGCATTTGCCATTAAAAAGGGCATTCTGACCTCCCTGCTTAAGATAATTACCGTTGGTTGAAGGGCAGGTCAAAAAAGACCTCACACAATTAATCTGATCATTTACATCTTTTTTACGATTAAACCGGGGACGGCAAACCGGGGAATCCCCGTTTTGGGGATGAGCAAACCGGGGAACGGGGATGAAAATGGCCGGGGATTCCCGGTCCCCCCCCCCCCCCCGCCCCGACTGCAACCCTTGTTAAAATAAGGAAATTTCAGTGGCACTGTAATTATGTATAAATCTATTTAAATGAGAATAAAAATGATTTAATTTTTATGTGGCACTGTAATTATAAACCTATTTAAATGAGAATAAAAATGATTTAATTTTTATGTGGCACTGTAATTATAAACCTATTTAAATGAGAATAAAAATGATTTAATTTTTATGTGGCACTGTAATTATAAACCTATTTAAATGAGAATAAAAATGATTTAATTTTTATATGGCACTGTAATTATAAACCTATTTAAATGAGAATAAAAATGATTTAATTTTTATATGGCACTGTAATTATAAATCTATTTAAATGAGAATAAAAATGATTTAATTTTTATGGGTAAATAAACGGACCCGATTAGCGAAATCTGACCGCTCGATGAGTTCTTGCCAAATTTGGCCGCACATTGCATCCGAAGAAGCAACGAAAATTTGATCAAATTGGTGTTCGTTGATCAGTTCAGTTGGCAATATTTCTTCGAATTCAATTTGATTCCACAGAAAATCCAACGACGGAATTGGTGGATTAAAAATCCAATTATAATCCATTGAATCAAATCGATCAAATGGAACAAAATTCTCATCTGATTTTCCTTGATCATTATTGTCCAATGTCCGTTTTATTCGTTTCAGTCCAAACAAATCCAATGAACTTCCTCCATGGCCATCGATGAACGCCGAATCAATGGCATTAATGATCAGCAAGAAAAATAGAAAAAAACAATGGACTACAGAAAACGGCATCATTCTATCTATCTATTAGTATGATTAATATGCTAAAATCAAATTAGAAATAAAACAAATAAAATTCTCATAAGCAAAAATAGTTATGAAAAAACCTGTGTAAAAATAACAATATTAGCTTAAAAAACTTGTTGTTTACATAATAAAATAGCTCCCGGAATTCGACAATACAACAAATTTTTAATTGCAAATTTCAAATTTCAAATAAATTTTTTCATTATTAGAAAGATAGTCACGAAAATTTATTTTTTTGAATTCAACAAAACATAATCAATGCTCAAAGTAATTTCCATTATAAGAAAATTTTCTACTGAAAGAAAAATAAGTTTAATTTTTGCAGACATGATAAGCATTGTTTAAGCTCCCAAAAAGCATAAAAGTTGGGTCTGATCAGCCTCAAATTCTCCGAGATAGGAGTCTTCAAAAGCGATCGACGGCCTCCCAGACCTCAACTAATCTTTAACATTCTCTCCTTGCCGTCACGGAATTTTGCGTACAACTGCTTCACTGTGCAGTGCGAAACAACTCCCGAGCTCTTCGACCGACTAAGTAATGTTTTGCAGTGCTTGCATTGGTTTTTGACCCAGAGAAAATTGGTGGGCAATTAGTAGAGCTTTTCGAGACTTGAAATTTACCGAGAACCGAGACCGAGAATCTCGAACAGCTCTAGCAATTAGTGCGCGAATGTCGTCAGTTTTGGGCATGGTGAAAGAGGCTGAAAACATTGATTGAACAAAGCGAGAGTGAATTAATGATAAGAAATGAAACACAAAATGGGACAATATGTACAATAATTATGATTTTTTAAATAATAAAAAATTTCGGGTGTCAAAACTTGGGTAGTTGCCACCCTAATAGTAGGTAGGTAATACCAATATTTGTTGGATGACCTCCGTATGTGCCTAAATTTGCGGTTTATAAATTCTGTGCCATGATTGTACATATTTCTGATTAGTGCGGCATAACTTATAGACAACAAACAAACAAATTTGTTCCATTAGATTTGATAAGGGCGCCCCTAAAAATCCGCATCCATTTTTATAGACCATCTCAAGAACTTTGTAAAATGATTTGAAAATTTCAATTAACTTTAATTTTTTGTATATTTGTTGTACTGTCGAAAAATCCGTTGTTGAAGTCAGCTACTGTAGAAAAGTGCGCTTACTGTTGAAAAGTCCGGACACCGATAAAAATTATCAGTCAGGTATTTCGCATCATTGTGAAATATAAAAAAAATTCTAGAAAAACTAATTTTTTTTTTTTAGAAATTTCAAAAACGCTTAAAAACTTTTGATCTTGAAGGGAGTATTGGGCAAAAAAAAGGTCGATTTTATATGGATGGATATGGTTTCTTTGAAATCTTGACAAGAAAAATTTGTATCTTTTTGCATTTTTTATGAAAGTTCAAAAGCCCTATAGTGAGTGGCATGGCAAAAAGTGCCGAAAACCCATTTTTACTTAAAATAGTTTTGCCACTAAAATAGGCCCAAATAGTTTTTTAAGTTACGAATAGTGAGGTTAAAACGATGAAATTTCCGGATAACTTAAAGGGGGGGGGGCATTTATAAAGAAACATTGCCTTTCCGGCACCCAATCAATTTGTATTAATTGCTTGCCATTTGCCACGAAACAACTGACTGAA